>CAWUFW010015678.1:0-348674 GCA_963921515.1 Calotriton arnoldi
CTTTGACCACATAAGGTATCCATGCCAAATTTGCGTCCTTTTTTTCTAACATCATGGGGATTGTAAGGTACCCAGGGTTTGTGGATTCCCCTGAGGGGACCCAGAAATTAGTCAAAATACAGCTAAATTTTGTTTTTTTTTGGGAAAATGCGTAAAAAGGGCTACAGATGAAAGCGTCTTGATTTTTCCCTGCAAATGGCATCAAAAAAGGGGTTGTGGGGATGAAATCACCATCTTCCCAGCTTTCAGGGACAAGCAGACTTTTTGTCAGAAAACCAACTTTTTTTACACAGTTGTGGCATTTTTCTGGGACATATCCTATTTTTGCTATTTTTTGTGCTTTCAACCTCCTTCCAGTTAATGGTAGAAATGGGTATGAAACCAATAATGGATCCTGGAAAGACATACATTTCTGAAAAGTAGACAAAATTCTGAATTCAGCAAGGGGTCATTTGTGTAGATCCTTAAAGTTTTCCTTATAGAAACTAACAGTTAAATAAAGGAAAAATAGAAAATTAGTTGAAAAAACAGCCATTTGTGTCAACGTTTTCACCTGTAACTTCTTCTAATTATGACAGCTATTTGAAGGCAATATACCGTTATATCCGCTGGACCTTTCTGGTTGTGGGGATATATAAGACTTGTAGGTTCACCAAGAACCCGACGAACCCAGAGCCAATAATTGAGCAACATCTTGCAATGATTTTTTTTTAAGTACCGGGTATATAGCAATTATTTTGGGAAAATGTATACATGGAAAAATTGTTATGAAAGACACCTATGTATTTCTGAAATGGGAACAAAATGTAGAGTTTAGAAACAGTAGATATTTGCACATTTCCGAAATTGGGAGTACCCATACTAGCATGAGAATTATAGGTCATTTTTCAAAAATGACTTATTTTTTACACATTGTCTTTCATTTGGAAGGCAGAAATGCATCGAAAGTCAATAGGTAATAACAGTTGCTCTACAATTCTGTGTTACCCTAAGTCTCCCGATAAAAAATGGTACCTCACTTGTGTGGGTAGCCCTTGTGCCCACAACAGGAAATGGCTCAAAATGCAACGTGGACGTACCACATTTTCACAATGAAAATTACCCTTTTTTTGCAAAGTGCCTAGGTGTAGTTTTTGAACCCTAGCTCTGCCGGCACTTAGGGAAACCTAGCAAACCTATACATTTTTGAAAACTAGACACCTAGGGGAATCCAGGATGGGGTGACTTGACTGCCTCCCATCAGGTTCTGTTACCCAGAATCCCTTGCAAACATAAAAAATTGTCAAAAAAACACATTTTCCCCACATTTCTGTGGTGGAAAGTTCTGGAATCTGCGTGGATCCAGCAAATTTCCACCCACCCCGCGTTCCCCAAAGTCTTACGAGAAAAATGGTACCTCACTTGTGTGGGTCGGCCTAGTGCCTGCGACAGGAAACTGCGCAAAACGCAAAGTGGTCACACCTCAACTTCGCAGTGAAAAATGACCCTTTTTTGGCAAAGTGCCTAGCTGTAGTTTTTGAACCCCTAGCTCTGCCGGCACCTAGGGAATCCTAGCAAACCTATACATTTTTGAAAACTAGACACCCAGGGGAATCCAGGATGGGGTGACTGGACTGCCTCCCACCAGGTTCTGTTACCCAGAATCCCTTGCAAACATAAAAAATTATCAAAAAAACCACATTTTCCCCACATTTCTGTGGAGGAAAGTTCTGAATCTGCGTGGATCCACAAATCTCCACCCACCCCGCGTCTCCCAAAGTCTTCTGAGAAAAATGGTACCTCACTTGTGTGGGTCGTGCCTAGTGCCCGTGACAGGAAACGGCGCAAAACGCAACGTGGTCACACCTCAACTTCGCAGTGAAAAATGACCCTTTTTTTGCAAAGTGCCTAGCTGTAGTTTTTGAACCTCTACTCTCTGCCGGCACCTAGGGAAACCTAGCCAACCTATACATTTTTGAAAACTAGACAACCAGGGGAATCCAGGATGGGGTGACTTGACTGCTCTCCCACCAGGTTCTGTTTCCCAGAATCTCTTGCAAACATAAAAAATTGTCCAAAAAACAAAATTTTCCCCACATTTCTGTGGTGGAAAGTTCTGGAATCTGCGTGGATCCACAAATTTCCACCCACCCCACGTTCCCCAAAGTCTTACGAGAGAAATGGTACCTCACTTGTGTGGGTCGGCCTAGTGCCTGCGACAGGAAACGGCGCAAAACGCAACGTGGTCACACCTCAATTTCGCAGTGAAAAATGACCCTTTTTTTGGCAAAGTGCCTAGCTGTAGTTTTTGAACCCTACCTCTGCCGGCACCTAGGGAAACCTAGCAAACCCATACATTTTTGAAAACTAGACACCCAGCGGAATCCAGGATGGGGTGACTGGACTGCCTCCCACCAGGTTCTGTTACCCAGAATCCCTTGCAAACATAAAAATTGTCAGAAAAACACATTTTCCCCACATTTCTGTGGTGGAAAGTTCTGGAATCTGCGTGGATCCACAAATTTCCACCCACCCCGCGTTCCCCAAAGTCTTACGAGAAAATGGTACCTCACTTGTGTGGGTCGGCCTAGTGCCTGGGACAGGAAACGGCGCAAAACGCAACGTGGTCACACCTCAATTTCGCAGTGAAAATGACCCTTTTTTGCAAAGTGCCTAGCTGTAGTTTTTGAACCCTACCTCTGCCGGCACCTAGGGAAACCTAGAAAACCTATACATTTTTGAAAACTAGACACCCAGGGGAATCCAGGATGGGGTGACTTGACTGCCTCCCACCAGGTTCTGTTACCCAGAATCCCTTGCAAACATAAAAAATTGTCAAAAAAACACATTTTCCCCACATTTCTGTGGTGGAAAGTTCTGGAATCTGCGTGGATCCACAAATTTCTACCCACCCCGCGTTCCCCAAAGTCTTACGAGAAAAATGGTACCTCACTTGTGTGGGTCGGCCTAGTGCCTGCGACAGGAAACGGCGCAAAACGCAACGTGGTCACACCTCAACTTCGCAGTGAAAAATGACCCTTTTTTGGCAAAGTGCCTAGCTGTAGTTTTTGAACCCCTAGCTCTGCCGGCACCTAGGGAAACCTAGCAAACCTATACATTTTTGAAAACTAGACACCCAGGGGAATCCAGGATGGGGTGACTTGACTGCCTCCCACCAGGTTCTGTTACCCAGAATCCCTTGCAAACATAAAAAATTGTCAAAAAAACCACATTTTCCCCACATTTCGTGTGGAAAGTTCTGGAATCTGCGTGATCTACAAATTTCCACCCACCCCACGTTCCCTCAAAGTCTTACGAGAAAAATGGTACCTCACTCTGTGTGGGTCGGCCTAGTGCCTGCGAGCAGGAAACGGCGCAGAAACGCAACGTGGTCACACCTCAATTTCGCAGTGAAAAATGACCCTTTTTGGCAAAGTGCCTAGCTGTAGTTTTTGAACCCTACCTCTGCCGGCACCTAGGGAAACCTAGCCAACCTATACATTTTTGAAAACTAGACAACCAGGGGAATCCAGGATGGGGTGACTTGACTGCCTCCCACCAGGTTCTGTTTCCCAGAATCCCTTGCAAACATAAACAATTGTCCAAAAAAACACATTTTCCCCACATTTCTGTGGTGGAAAGTTCTGGAATCTGCGTGGATCCACAAATTTCCACCCACCCCACGTTCCCCAAAGTCTTACGAGAGAAATGGTACCTCACTTGTGTGGGTCGGCCTAGTGCCTGCGACAGGAAACGGCGCAAAACGCAACGTGGTCACACCTCAATTTCGCAGTGAAAATGACCCTTTGGCAAAGTGCCTAGCTGTAGTTTTAACCCTACCTCTGCCGCACCTAGAGAAACCTAGCAAACCTATACATTTTTGAAAACTAGACACCCAGGGGAATCCAGGATGGGGTGACTGGACTGCCTCCCCACCAGGTTCTGTTACCCAGAATCCCTTGCAAACATAAAACATTGTCAAAACACATTTTCCCCACATTTCTGTGGTGGAAAGTTCTGGAATCTGCGTGGATCCACAAATTTCCACCCACCCCGCGTTCCCCAAAGTCTTACGAGAAAATGGTACCTCACTTGTCTGGTCGGCCTAGTGCCTGCGACAGGAAACGCGCAAAACGCAACGTGGTCCCACCTCAATTTCGCAGTGAAAATGACCCTTTTTTTGCAAAGTGCCTAGCTGTAGTTTTTGAACCCTACCTCTGCCGGCACCTAGGGAAACCTAGAAAACCTATACATTTTTGAAAACTAGACACCCAGGGGAATCCAGGATGGGGTGACTTGACTGCCTCCCACCAGGTTCTGTTACCCAGAATCCCTTGCAAACATAAAAAATTGTCAAAAACACATTTTCCCCACATTTCTGTGGTGGAAAGTTCTGAATCTGCGTGATCCACAAATTTCCACCCACCCCGCATTCCCAAAGTCTTACGAGAAAATAGGTACCTCACTTGTGTGGGTCTGCCTAGTGCCTGCGACAGGAAACGGCGCAAAACGCAACGTGGTCACACCTCAATTTCGCAGTGAAAAATGACCCTTTTTGGCAAAGTGCCTAGCTGTAGTTTTTGAACCCTAGCTCTGCCGGCACCTAGGGAAACCTAGCAAACCTATACATTTTTGAAAACTAGACACCCAGGGGAATCCAGGATGGGGTGACTTGACTGCCTCCCACCAGGTTCTGTTACCCAGAATCCCTTGCAAACATAAAAAATTGTCAAAAACCACATTTTCCCCCACATTTCTGTGGTGGAAAGTTCTGGAATCTGCGTGGATCCACAAATTTCCACACACCCCCGTTCCCCAAAGTCTTACGAGAAAAATGGTACCTCACTTGTGTGGGTCGGCTAGTGCCTGCGACAGGAAACGGCGCAAAACGCAAAGTGGTCACACCTCAATTTCGCAGTGAAAAATGACCCTTTTGGCAAAGTGCCTAGCTGTAGTTTTTGAACCCTAGCTCTGCCGGCACCTAGGGAATCCTAGCAAACCTATACATTTTTGAAAACTAGACACCCAGGGGAATCCAGGATGGGGTGACTGGACTGCCTCCCACCAGGTTCTGTTACCCAGAATCCCTGCAAACATAAAAATTATCAAAAAACCACATTTTCCCCACATTTCTGTGGAGGAAAGTTCTGAATCTGCGTGGATCCACAAATTTCCACCCACCCCGCGTTCCCCAAAGTCTTCTGAGAAAAATGGTACCTCACTTGTGTGGGTCGGCCTAGTGCCCGTGACAGGAAACGGCGCAAACGCAACGTGGTCACACCTCAATTTCGCAGTGAAAAATGACCCTTTTTTGCAAAGTGCCTAGCTGTAGTTTTTGAACCCTACCTCTGCCGGCACCTAGGGAAACCTAGCCAACCTATACATTTTTGAAAACTAGACAACCAGGGGAATCCAGGATGGGGTGACTTGACTGCTCTCCCACCAGGTTCTGTTTCCCAGAATCTCTTGCAAACATAAAAAAATTGTCCCAAAACAAATTTTCCCCACATTTCTGTGGTGGAAAGTTCTGAATCTGCGTGGATCCACAAATTTCCACCCACCCCACGTTCCCCAAAGTCTTACGAGAGAAATGGTACCTCACTTGTGTGGTCGGCCTAGTGCCTGCGACAGGAAACGGCGCAAAACGCAACGTGGTCACACCTCAATTTCGCAGTGAAAAATGACTCTTTGGCAAAGTGCCTAGCTGTAGTTTTTGAACCCTACCTCTGCCGGCACCTAGGAAACCTAGCAAACCTATACATTTTTGAAAACTAGACACCCAGCGGAATCCAGGATGGGGTGACTGGACTGCCTCCCACCAGGTTCTGTTACCCAGAATCCCTTGCAAACATAAAAATTGTCAAAAAAACACATTTTCCCCACATTTCTGTGGTGGAAAGTTCTAGAATCTGCGTGGATCCACAAATTTCCACCCACCCCGCGTTCCCCAAAGTCTTACGAGAAAAATGGTACCTCACTTGTGTGGGTCGGCCTAGTGCCTGGGACAGGAAACGGCGCAAAACGCAACGTGGTCACACCTCACTCGCAGTGAAAAATGACCCTTTTTTGCAAAGTGCCTAGCTGTGGTTTTTGAACCCTACCTCTGCCGGCACCTAGGGAAACCTAGAAAACCTATACATTTTTGAAAACTAGACACCCAGGGAATCCAGGATGGGGTGACTTGACTGCCTCCCACCAGGTTCTGTTACCCAGAATCCCTTGCAAACATAAAAAATTGTCAAAAAAACACATTTTCCCCACATTTCTGTGGTGGAAAGTTCTGGAATCTGCGTGGATCCACAAATTTCTACCCACCCCGCGTTCCCCAAAGTCTTACGAGAAAAATGGTACCTCACTTGTGTGGAGTCGGCCTAGTGCCTGCGACAGGAAACGGCGCAAAGCGCAGCGTGGTCACACCTCAATTTCGCAGTGAAAAATGACCCTTTTTGGCAAAGTGCCTAGCTGTAGCTTTTGAACCCTAGCTCTGCCGGCACCTAGGAAACCTAGCAAACCTATACATTTTTGAAAACTAGACACCCAGGGGAATCCAGGATGGGGTGACTTGACTGCCTCCCACCAGGTTCTGTTACCCAGAATCCCTTGCAAACATAAAAAATTGTCAAAAAAACCACATTTTCCCCACATTTCTGTGGTGGAAAGTTCTGGAATCTGCGTGGATCTACAAATTTCCACCCACCCCACGTTCCCCAAAGTCTTACGAGAAAAAATGGTACCTCACTTGTGTGGTCGGCCTAGTGCCTGCGACAGGAAACGGCGCAAAACGCAACGTGGTCACACCTCAATTTCGCAGTGAAAAATGACCCTTTTGGCAAAGTGCCTAGCTGTAGTTTTTGAACCCTACCTCTGCCGGCACCTAGGGAAACCTAGCCAACCTATACATTTTTGAAAACTAGACAACCAGGGAATCCAGGATGGGGTGACTTGACTGCCTCCCACCAGGTTCTGTTTCCCAGAATCCCTTGCAAAACATAAACAATTGTCCAAAAAAACACATTTTCCCCACATTTCTGTGGTGGAAAGTTCTGGAATCTGCGTGGATCCACAAATTTCCACCCACCCCACGTTCCCCAAAGTCTTACGAGAGAAATGGTACCTCACTTGTGTGGGTCGGCCTAGTGCCTGCGACAGGAAACGGCGCAAGCACGCAACGTGGTCACACCTCAATTTACGCAGTGAAAAATGACCCTTTTGGCAAAGTGCCTAGCTGTAGTTTTAGAACCCTACCTCTGCCGGCACCTAGGAAACCTAGCAAACCTATACATTTTTGAAAACTAGACACCCAGGGGAATCCAGGATGGGGTGACTGGACTGCCTCCCACCAGGTTCTGTTACCCAGAATCCCTTGCAAACATAAAACATTGTCAAAAAACACATTTTCCCCACATTTCTGTGGTGGAAAGTTCTGGAATCTGCGTGGATCCACAAATTTCCACCCACCCCGTTCCCCCAAAGTCTTACGAGAAAATGGTACCTCACTTGTCTGGGTCGGCCTAGTGCCTGCGACAGGAAACGGCGCAAAACGCAACGTGGTCCCACCTCACTTCGCAGTGAAAAATGACCCTTTTTTGCAAAGTGCCTAGCTGTAGTTTTTGAACCCTACCTCTGCCGGCACCTAGGGAAACCTAGAAAACCTATACATTTTTGAAAACTAGACACCCAGGGGAATCCAGGATGGGGTGACTTGACTGCCTCCCACCAGGTTCTGTTACCCAGAATCCCTTGCAAACATAAAAATTGTCAAAAAACACATTTTCCCCACATTTCTGTGGTGGAAAGTTCTGGAATCTGCGTGGATCCACAAATTTCCACCCACCCCGCATTCCCCAAAGTCTTACGAGAAAAATGGTACCTCACTTGTGTGGGTCGGCCTAG
Source organism: Calotriton arnoldi (assembly GCA_963921515.1). Lineage (NCBI taxonomy): Eukaryota > Metazoa > Chordata > Amphibia > Caudata > Salamandridae > Calotriton > Calotriton arnoldi. Next base: position 7,873 of record CAWUFW010015678.1, read on the forward strand.
TGCCTGCGACAGGAAACGGCGCAAAACGCAACGTGGTCACACCTCAATTTCGCAGTGAAAAATGACCCTTTTTGGCAAAGTGCCTAGCTGTAGTTTTTGAACCCTAGCTCTGCCGGCACCTAGGAAACCTAGCAAACCTATACATTTTTGAAAACTAGACACCCAGGGGAATCCAGGATGGGGTGACTTGACTGCCTCCCACCAGGTTCTGTTACCCAGAATCCCTTGCAAACATAAAAATTGTCAAAAAACCACATTTTCCCCACATTTCTGTGGTGGAAAGTTCTGGAATCTGCGTGGATCCACAAATTTCCACACACCCCGCGTTCCCCAAAGTCTTACGCAGAAAAATGGTACCTCACTTGTGTGGGTCGGCCTAGTGCCTGCGACAGGAAACGGCGCAAAACACAACGTGGTCACACCTCAATTTCGCAGTGAAAAATGACCCTTTTTTGGCAAAGTGCCTAGCTGTAATTTTTGAACCCTAGCTCTGCCGGCACCTAGGGAAACCTAGCAAACCTATACATTTTTGAAAACTAGGCACCCAGGGGAATCCAGGATGGGGTGACTTGACTGCCTCCCACCAGGTTCTGTTACCCAGAATCCCTTGCAAACATAAAAATTGTCAAAAACACATTTTCCCCACATTTCTGTGGTGGAAAGTTCTGGAATTTGCGTGGATCCATAAATTTCCACCCACCCCGCGTTCCCCAAAGTCTTACGAGAAAAATGGTACCTCACTTGTGTGTGTCGGCCTAGTGCCTGCGACAGGAAACGGCGCAAAACGCAACGTGGTCACACCTCAATTTCGCACTGAAAAATGACCCTTTTTCGGCAAAGTGCCTAGCTGTAGTTTTTGAACCCTACCTCTGCCGGCACCTAGGGAAACCTAGCAAACCTATACATTTTTGAAAACTAGACACCCAGGGGAATCCAGGATGGGGTGACTTGACTGCCTCCCAGCAGGTTCTGTTACCCAGAATCCCTTGCAAACATAAAAATTGTCAAAAAAACACATTTTCCCACATTTCTGTGGTGGAAAGTTCTGGAATCTGCGTGGATCCACAAATTTCCACACACCCGCGTTCCCCAAAGTCTTACGAGAAAAATGGTATCTCACTTGTGTGGGTCGGCCTAGTGCCTGCGACAGGAAACGGCGCAAAACGCAACGTGGTCACACCTCAATTTCGCAGTGAAAAATGACCCTTTTTTGGCAAAGTGCCTAGCTGTAGTTTTTGAACCTACCTCTGCCGGCACCTACGGAAACCTAGAAAACCTATACATTTTTGAAAACTAGACACCCAGGGGAATCCAGGATGGGGTGACTTGACTGCCTCCCACCAGGTTCTGTTACCCAGAATCCCTTGCAAACATAAAAATTGTCAAAAAAACACATTTTCCCCACATTTCTGTGGTGGAAAGTTCTGGAATCTGCGTGGATCCACAAATTTCCACCCACCCCGCGTTCCCAAAGTCTTACAAGAAAAATGGTACCTCACTTGTGTGGGTCGGCCTAGTGCCTGCGACAGGAAACGGCGCAAAGCGCAACGTGGTCACACCTCAATTTCGCAGTGAAAAATGACCCTTTGGCAAAGTGCCTAGCTGTAGTTTTTGAACCCTACCTCTGCCGGCACCTAGGAAACCTAGCAAACCTATACATTTTTGAAAACTAGACACCCAGGGGAATCCAGGATGGGGTGACTTGACTGCCCTCCCACCAGGTTCTGTTGCCCAGAATCCCTTGCAAACATAAAAATTGTCAAAAAAAACACATTTTCCCCACATTTCTGTGGTGGAAAGTTCTGGAATCTGCGTGGATCCACAAATTTCCACACACCCGCGTTCCCCAAAGTCTTACGAGAAAAATGGTATCTCACTTGTGTGGGTCGGCCTAGTGCCTGCGACAGGAAACGGCGCAAAACGCAACGTGGTCACACCTCAATTTCGCAGTGAAAAATGACCCTTTTTTGGCAAAGTGCCTAGCTGTAGTTTTTGAACCCTACCTCTGCCGGCACCTACGGAAACCTAGAAAACCTATACATTTTTGAAAACTAGACACCCAGGGGAATCCAGGATGGGGTGACTTGACTGCCTCCCACCAGGTTCTGTTACCCAGAATCCCTTGCAAACATAAAAAATTGTCAAAAAACACATTTTCCCCACATTTCTGTGGTGGAAAGTTCTGGAATCTGCGTGGATCCACAAATTTCCACCCACCCCGCGTTCCCCAAAGTCTTACAAGAAAAATGGTACCTCACTTGTGTGGGTCGGCCTAGTGCCTGCGACAGGAAACGGCGCAAAACGCAACGTGGTCACACCTCAATTTCGCAGTGAAAAATGACCCTTTTGGCAAAGTGCCCTAGCTGTAGTTTTTGAACCCTACCTCTGCCGGCACCTAGGGAAACCTAGCAAACCTATACATTTTTGAAAACTAGACACCCAGGGGAATCCAGGATGGGGTGACTTGACTGCCTCCCACCAGGTTCTGTTACCCAGAATTCCTTGCAAACATAAAAAATTGTCAAAAAAAATCACATTTTCCCCACATTTCTGTGGTGGAAAGTTCTGGAATCTGCGTGGATCCACATATTTCCACCCACCCCACGTTCCCCAAAGTCTTACGAGAAAAATGGTACCTCACTTGTGTGGGTCGACCTAGTGCCTGCGACAGGAAACGGCGCAAAACACAACGTGGTCACACCTCAATTTCGCAGTGAAAAATGACCCTTTTTGGCAAAGTGCCTAGCTGTAGTTTGTGAACCCTAGCTCTGCCGGCACCTAGGGAAACCTACCAAACACACACATTTCTGAAAAGTAGACACCTGGGGCTTCCAGGAGGGGTGGCTTGCGTGGATCCCCCAACGTTTCCTTACCCAGAATCCCCTGCAAACCTCAATTTTAGCTGAAAAATCACTTTTTCACACATTTTGTGTGGGAAAGTGTGGCATCACTGGCCTCACACAAATTTCCTACCACCCAGCGTTCCCCCAGGTCTCCCGATAAAAATGGTGCCTCACTTGCTGTGGGAGGCCCAAGTACCCGCGACAGGCAGCGGCCCACAACGTAGTGAGGCGACCTCAAAATTGCCTATCTCAAAACCACCTGGTTTTGCAAGGAGGTCACCTGGGTTTTGGCCCTGTGCTCGGCGGCCATCTAGGAAACCTCACCAAACCCACACATTTCTGAAAAGTAGACACCGGGGGCTTCCAGGGAGGTATGGCTTGCGTGGATCCCCAACGTTTCCATCCAGAATCCCTGCAAACCTCAATTTTAGCTGAAAAAATCACTTTTTCACACATTTTGTGTGGGAAGTGTGGCATCACTGGCCTCACACAAATTTCCTACCCAGCGTTCCCCAGGTCTCCGATAAAATGGTGCCTCACTTGTGTGGGAGGCCCAGTACCCGCGACAGGCAAGGGCCCACAACGTATTGAGGCGACCTCAAAATGGCCTTCACAAAACCACCTGGTTTTGCAGGGAGTCACCTGGGTTTTGGCCCGTGCTCGGCGGCCATCTAGGAAATCCTACAAACCACACATTTCTGAAAAGTAGACACCGGGGCTTCCAGGAGGTATGGCTTACGTGGATCCTCAACGTTTCCTTACCCAGAATCCCTACAAACCTCAATCTTAGCTGAAAAAATCACTTTTTCACACATTTTGTGTGGGAAGTGTGGCATCACTGGCCTCACACAAATTTCTACCACCCAGCCTTCCCCCAGGTCTCCCGATAAAAATGGTGCCTCACTTGTGTAGGAGGCCCAAGTACCGCGACAGGCAAGGGCCCACAACGTATTGAGGCGACCTCAAAATGGCCTTTCACAAACCACCTGGTTTTGCAAGGGGTCACCTAGGTTTTGGCCCGTGCTCAGCGGCCATCTAGGAAACCTACAAGCCACACATTTCTGAAAGTGACACCCGGGGCTTCCAGGAGGCAGGCTGCGTGGATCCCCCAACGCTTCACCCAGAATCCCTGCAAACCTCGATTTTAGCTGAAAAATCACTTTTTTCACACATTTTGTGTGGGAAAGTGTGGCATCACTGGCTCACACAAATTTCCTACCACCCAGCGTCCCCAGGTCTCCCGATAAAAATGGTGCCTCACTTGTGTGGGAGGCCCAAGTACCCGCGACAGGCAAGGGCCCACAACGTAGTGAGCCGACCTCAAAATTGCCTATCTCAAAACCACCTGGTTTTGCAGAAGTCACCTGGTTTTTGGCCTCGGCGGCCATCTAGGAAACCTACCAAACCCACATTTCTGAAAGTAGACACCGGGGCTTCCAGGAGGTATGGCCAGTGGATCCCCAACGTTTCCTTACCAGAATCCCTGCAAACCTCACTTTAGCTGAAAATCACTTTTTCACACATTTTGTGTGGGAAAGTGTGGCATCACTGGCCTCACACAAATTTCCTACCACCCAGCGTTCCCAGTCTCCCGATAAAATGGTGCCTCACTTGTGTAGGAGGCCCAAGTACCGCGACAGGCAAGGGCCCAAAACATTTTTGATAGGCAATGTTGATGTTGCCTCAAAACGTTTTGTGTCCTTGCATGTCACGGGTACTTGGGCCTCCCACACAAGTGAGGCACCATTTTTATCGGAGACCTGGGGAACACTGGGTGGTAGGAAATTTGTGTGAGGCCAGTGATGCCACACTTTCCCACACAAAATGTGTGAAAAAGTGATTTTTTCAGCTAAAATTGAGGTTTGCAGGGATTCTGGGTAAGGAAACGTTGGGGATCCACGCAAGCCATACCTCCCTGGAAGCCCCCGAGTGTCTACTTTTCAGAAATGGTGGGTTGGTAGGTTTCCCAGATGGCCGCCGAGCACGAGCCAAAACCCAGGTGACTCCTGCAAAACCAGGTGGTTTGTGAAAGGCCATTTTGAGGTCGCCTCACTACGTTGTGGGCCCTACCTGTCGCGGGTACTTGGGCCTCCCACACAAGTGAGGCACCATTTTTATCGGGAGACCTGGGGGAACGCTGTGGTAGGAAATTTGTGTGAGGCCAGTGATGCCACACTTTCCCACACAAAAATGTGTGAAAAAGTGATTCTTTCAGCTAAAATTGAGGTTTGCAGGGATTCTGGGTAAGGAAACGTTGGAGGATCCATGCAAGCCATACCTCCCTGGAAGCCCCAGGTGTCTACTTTTCAGAAATGTGTGGGTTTGGTAGGTTTCCCAGATGGCCGCCGAGCACGTGACCAAACCCAGGTGACCCCTTGCAAAACCAGGTGGTTTTGTGAAAGGCCATTTTGAGGTCGCCTCACTACGTTGTGGGCCCTTGCCTGTCGCGGGTACTTGGGCCTCCCACACAAGTGAGGCACCATTTTATCGGGAGACCTGGGGGAACGCTGGGTGGTAGGAAATTTGTGTGAGGCCAGTGATGCCACACTTTCCCACACAAAATGTGTGAAAAAAGTGATTCTTTCAGCTAAAATTGAGGTTTGCAGGGGATTCTGGTAAGGAAACGTTGGGGATCCACGCAAGCCATACCTCCTGGAAGCCCCCGGGTGTCTACTTTTCAGAAATGTGTGGGTTTGGTAGGTTTCCTAGATGGCCGCCGAGCACGGGCCAAAACCCAGGGGATCCCCTTGCAAAACCAGGTGGTTTTGTGAAAGGCCATTTTGAGGTCGCCTCACTACGTTGTGGGCCCTTGCCTGTCGCGGTACTTGGGCCTCCCACACAAGTGAGGCACCATTTTTATCGGGAGACCTGGGGAACGCTGGGTGGTAGGAAATTTGTGTGAGGCCAGTGATGCCACACTTTCCCACAGAAAATGTGTGAAAAAGTGATTTTTTCAGCTAAAATTGAGGTTTGCAGGGGATTCTGGTAAGGAAACGTTGGGGATCCACGCAAGCCATACCTCCCTGGAAGCCCCCGGGTGTCTACTTTCAGAAATGTGTGGGTTTGGTAGGTTTCCTAGATGGCCGCCGAGCACGGGCCAAAACCCAGGTGACTCCTTGCAAAACCAGGTGGTTTTGTGAAAGGCCATTTTGAGGTCGCCTCACTACGTTGTGGGCCCTTGCCTGTCGCGGGTACTTGGGCCTCCCACACAAGTGAGGCACCATTTTTATCGGGAGACCTGGGGAACGCTGGGTGGTAGGAAATTTGTGTGAGGCCAGTGATGCCACACTTTCCCACACAAAATGTGTGAAAAAAGTGATTTTTTCAGCTAAAATTATGGTTTGCAGGGGATTCTGGGTAAGGAAACGTTGGGGGATCCACGCAAGCCATACCTCCCTGGAAGCCCCCGGGTGTCTACTTTTCAGAAATGTGTGGGTTTGGTAGGTTTCCCTAGATGGCCGCCGAGCACGGGGCCAATAACCCAGGTGACCCCCCTTGCAAAACCAGGTGGTTTTGTGAAAGGCCATTTTGAGGTCACCTCACTACGTTGTGGGCCCTTGCCTGTCGCGGGTACTTGGGCCTCCACACAAGTGAGGCACCATTTTTATCGGGAGACCTGGGGGAACGCTGGGTGGTAGGAAATTTGTGTGAGGCCAGTGATGCCACACTTTCCCACACAAAAATGTGTGAAAAAAGTGATTTTTTCAGCTAAAATTGAGGTTTGCAGGGATTCTGGGTAAGGAAACGTTGGGGGATCCACGCAAGCCATACCTCCCTGGAAGCCCCGGGTATCTACTTTTCAGAAATATGTGGGTTTGGTAGGTTTCCTAGATGGCCGCCGAGCACGGGGCCAAAAACCCTGGTGACTCCCCTTGCAAAACCAGGTGGTTTTGTGAAAGGCCATTTTGAGGTCGCCTCACTACGTTGTGGGCCCTTGCCTGTCGCGGGTACTTGGGCCTCCCACACAAGTGAGGCACCATTTTTATCCGGGAGACCTGGGGGAACGCTGGGTGGTAGGAAATTTGTGTGAGGCCAGTGATGCCACACTTTCCCACACAAAAATGTGTGAAAAAAGTGATTTTTTCAGCTAATATTGAGGTTTGCAGGGGATTCTGGGTAAGGAAACGTTGGGGGATCCACGCAAGCCATACCTCCCTGGAAGCCCCGGGTGTCTACTTTTCAGAAATGTGTGGGTTTGGTAGGTTTCCCTATGTGGCCGCCGAGCCCCGGGCCAAAACCCAGGTGACCCCCTTGCAAAACCATGTCATTTTGAGATAATGTGTTGTTTATTTCTGCAGCGTGAAAATTTTGGCACAATTTTGCAAGGAAAATGTGACAGACATTTTGAGGTTTGAAGGACATTGTGGGTACCATAACTTGTTGGGATCCACAAGAGAGATATCACCATGTACTCCCATGGGTGTTTCGTTTACGACAATATCTACAGTTGGTAGGTTATTCTTAGACGGAATGTACACCTTGGCAGACAGACTAAAAAGACAAAGATTACTGCACAGCCATCTATTCCTCAAGCACACACACATACTGGTTGGATTTGGCACGAGGGCAAGTGATGGTTCAGTATATACAATTTTATTAACAAGAGATTTCACAAAAATGAAATGCACTGTCAATAATTGAAAGGACAAAAACGGAACCAGTGACTCGCAGCTCGTGAGCTGTAAAGCCACGTCAAGGCCCCAACCGCTTTACAGGCCATTCACACACCTTTCATACGTGATACACACAAGACCATTCACACCCCCAGGCACGAAACAAACACATTACAACATTCACAAAAAGGGACAAGGTACACCCTGCTTGAGAAAGACAAAAAAAATATTACTGCACAGCCATCTAATCCTCAAGCACACACACACATACTGGTTGGATTTGGCACGAGGGTGAGTGATGGTTCAGTATATACAATTGTATTAACAAGTGATTTCACAAAAATGAAATGCACTGTTAATAATTGAAAGGACGAGAAACTGAACCATTGACTCACAGCTCGTGAGCTGTAAAGCCACGACAAGGCACCGACCTCTTTACAGGCCATTCATACACCTTTCATACGTGTGACAAATACAAACCATTCACACCACCAGCCGCGGGCCCATCACATTACAACACTCACACCAGCAGACAGCGCCATTCAAGGGCCCATCACTTTCACACGCCCACATTCCTAACACAGCAACCACACAAGCTGATGGATTGCGTGGAGTGTCGCTCGGCTAGCAGTGTGTGTAGTGACCAGCAGCAAGTCACTACTCACACACTGCCAGCCGAGCGCCAGTCCACGCACACCGCCAGCCAAGCGCCACTCCACGCACACCGCCAGCCAAGCACCAGCCTACACACACCACCATCACATTTAGGATTTTTTTATACAAAAAGAAAACACAAACAAATAGCAAATAGATACAAATCTACTAACACAAAATCAGAAACTAAATACATTGCACTAATGCCAACCTTGAAACAGAACAACAATTCTTAAACATTACAGACCAGGCAGTTCACTTTACCACTCATGGTTGCTCCCAATAATTCTTTTGCTTGTGGTACGCTCTATAACAAGCAGGCACACACAGCCCAGGGTTAGAAGGACACTCAGGGCAGTACATACGAGTCTCCTTCCGTGTACCTCTTCGCCAACAGACTCTACATCTCCTAGTGGGAAAGTCTTTTGAGGGTGTAGGAGGAATGTGATCAGGAAAGTGGCGATCTTTCAATCGAGCCACATCCTCCACCACTCCAACTCTAGGAACACTTGCCTGTTCCACAACAACAAGGCTGCCTATGACAGACTCCTGAAACTGAACAAAAGTCAACTTTGACGCAGGAGAACACTCCTTGAACACAACAAAAGCATTGAAAGTTGCTAAATTGAAGAGATGGATGGCCAACTTCTTATACCAAATGTAAGACTTACGAATAGCAGTGTAAGGTTCCAACCTCTGATCTACTCTATCAACACCACCCATGTGCTTATTGTAGTCTAAAATGCACACAGGTTTGCGCACTTCAGCAATCTGACCCCAAACAGCCACAGGTGAAGTACTCTCATCATGGATGGTAGTCAGCATGTACACATCCCTCCTGTCCACAAATTTCACAGCTAGCAGTTCCTCACTACGCAAGGCACTGCACTGTCCCCTCTGAAGTTTTTGCAAACAAGCTCTTTTGGATAACCTTTACGGTTAGAGCGGATTGTGCCACAAGCAAAAGTGTCCACTTTGAACATTTCCTTAAACAATTGCACAGCAGTGTAGAAGTTATCAAGGTACAAATGGTGGCCTCTGTTAAACAGTCCTCTAGCAAGATCCCACACAATTTTCTCTGAAACTCCAAAAGTGGACGGACAACCAGGGGGTCAATAGTGAAATCCCTACCAGTGTACACACGCAAATTAAAAACATATCCTGTCCTACTCTCAGACAACATATACAGCTTAATTCCATAGCGTGCCCTCTTGCTAGGAATGTACTGCCTAAAAACCAAACGGCCCTTGAACAGGACCAAAGACTCATCAATAGATATTTCTTTCCCTGGAGTATAGATCTCTGAAAATCGATCTACAAAGTGATCAAGAACAGGCCGAATCTTAAAAAGACGGTCACATTCAGGGTGATCTCGTGGCAACGCCAAACCATTATCAACAAAGTGCAGCATCCGAAGCAAAAGTAAATACCGATCATGAGTCATAACTGCAGGAAATATGGCCGTTGCCATCAAGGGACTGGTAGACCAATATGAACCCATGGACGGCTTCCTTATCAAACCCATCAAAAAAGTCAAACCCAAAAACTTCTTCACCTCTTCCAGATTTGTGTGACTCCACCGGGTAGCTCTAGAATGGGGCCTAAGTCTGGCACTGTTGTCCCTCAAAAACTGTTCAGCATACAAATTAGTCTGCTCAACAATCTCACCCAAAAATACATCATCCATAAACAACTGAAAATACTGTATAGGCAAATAATGTTCACAATCCACTCTACACCCTGCATAACCACTAAAGGCAGGCAACACCGGCTGCACCATGTTTGGATCAACCCAGAGTCCAGCACTTCCAGTAGGAAGCCTAGCAGCCCCAGGCTGCAATCCAGATGCCTCTTGCACCATCGGCACAGTAGTATCCTCCTCTAAATCAGGCACTTCATCTGCACTGAGAGTACCTTCATCATCCGATGATTCCATGTGGAGAGAAAACTCACTGCCTGAATCTTCCCTCCCTCCTCTCCCTCAGACGCACTGTCAGTCTCATAATCCTGCTCAGAGGAAGATTCAAGAAGCAAACCAACCACCTGCTGAGCAGTAATTCTACGGCTAGCCATAATGCTTACTAATAAAGGTTACTTGTCAAACAAGTCAACAACAACAAACCCTTTGTAAAAAAAGAAATAAACAAAATGTAGCTTTATCACAAAGACCTATATACTCCAACACTATATACTCACGTGACAGAAGCAGCTAGACTCACCACCACCTACTCTGCACAGACACAGTAAGGATCAACAATATCCCACTAAAAAAGAAGAAGAAAAAAAATTACACATAAGACAATGCAAAACATCGCAAAGAATTTCATGCTCTGAACACTAACAAATATGCTGCCATTATGGCACCACTTACAAAAAAATTCATTCATGCATGACAATAATACTCATTTGGAGTACACACAACAAAAATATTTTTCTTACCAAATAAATGCAATTACGCAAAACTGCAGAACCACCACTGTCGAAACCGCAAACAGGAATCAAAAACTTTACACTAGAATAAAAAGGAGAAAAAAAACATTACAATCACATATGCAAATAATGCACCAGTCCACACACAATCCACCAGCCAAGCTAAGGGGTAGGTGGGCCTAACAGTATAAATAAAATATTCACCCCCGTAAAAGGGAGCAACCCTTGCCCTTTTGGCCACTCCCCAACACAAAAATGAAAAAAACCCTGGTGCCTAGTGGGCATTCCTGCTGCACGATCACATGATCGTGCAGCAGGAATGCACAAAAGAGGCATCGGGGAAAGGAAAACCCTTTCCTTTCCCTCGATGCCTCTTTTGATACTAAACCCCCTCCCCGAGCCAAACCTCACCTGATTTCCCCGACGCGCTGGAAGCAAATGGCTTCCAGCGCGTCGGGAAGAAAGGGAAACCCTCAATGATGTCAGCGCGCTGACGTCATTGATGGGGCGGGGGAGGCAGGGAAGCCCTTCCCCTGCCTCCCAAAAAAAACCTAATGATCGGATTCCCACGGGGAGCGCCAGCGCTTCCCCGTGGGTGGTCTTATGACCGAGCTGGACTCGTCATGAGCACACGAGCACTGTGTGCCATGACGAGTCCAGCTCGTCATAAGCACCGAAGGGGATAAAGGGTCAGAGCAGGATCTCAGCGGCAGACGAGGAGAAGGAACCTCCTGGTCACAGGAACTACACGAGCATTGCGCTCGAGAAATTCAAGGATGCAAAGACCTCCATCAAGGATTACAGCTAACTTTTCAGGGTGTAAATGGAGAGAAGCCACATCTGCCCTGCATATTTATCCACGAAGATACCACCGTTTTGTGCAATACCTCTACTCAACTGGAGTACTTTCTACTGGCTAATCAGTAAGTGCTACCTCGTTGGGTAAATGTATAGCGCCTTACCTACACTACAGCTGCGTAAAGGCCCAGAAGAATTGTCTCCAGTGACCTGGTGTGTCTGTAACTTTGCCACCGCGCCGGAAAGGCGCCGGGGTCTTTGGGTAAACTGTCCATCATAGTGGGGAAAGGGCGGGAAGACGTTGCATACCGAAGGTGTATGTGGGGCAGGGCTTCCATGCAAGTTCACATGCCTCTTGTTTATAAAGGGTCAGAGCGCGATATGAGCAGCAGATGAGGAGAAAGAACCTCCTGGTCACTGGACCTACACGGGGATTGCGCTCGAGAAAATCAAGGATGCACAGACCTTCACCAGGGATTACAGCTAATGTTTGACGGTAGATATGGGCAGAAAGCACTCCTGCTTAGCCTCGACCTTGCTGACAAATTTTTTGTGCTGATTAATGCGTTACCGAATTTGAGCTTCAACTCGGGCACCTGCTTTATTTATATCTGGAAGTGCTTCCTGTTGAGGTTTAATTTTTGTGACAGGAGCATCGTGCCAGAATGAATCCTGCCCTGCATATTTCTCCACGAAGATGCCACCGTTTTGTGCAATACCTCTACTCAACTGGAGTACTTTCTACTGGCTAATCAGTAAGTGCTACCTCGTTGGGTAAATGTATAGCGCCTTACCTACACTACAGCTGCGTAAAGGCCCAGAAGAATTGTCTCCAGTGACCTGGTGTGTCTGTAACTTTGCCACCGCGCCGGAAAGGCGCCGGGGTCTTTGGGTAAACTGTCCATCATAGTGGGGAAAGGGCGGGAAGACGTTGCATACCGATGGTGTATGTGAGGCAGGGCTTCCATGCGAGTTCACATGCCTCTTGTTTATAAAGGGTCAGAGCGCGATATGAGCAGCAGATGAGGAGAAAGAACCTCCTGGTCACTGGACCTACACGGGATTGCGCTCGAGAAAATCAAGGATGCACAGACCTTCACCAGGGATTACAGCTAATGTTTGACGGTAGATATGGGCAGAAAGCACTCCTGCTTAGCCTCGACCTTGCTGACGAATTTTTGTGCTGATTAATGCGTTACCGAATTTGAGCTTCAACTCGGGCACCTGCTTTATTTATATCTGGAAGTGCTTCCTGTTGAGGTTTAATTTTTGAGACAGGAGCATCGTGCCAGAATGAATCCTGCCCTGCGTATTTCTCCACGAAGATGCCACCGTTTTGTGCAATACCTCTTCTCAACTGGAGTACTTTCTACTGGCTAATCAGTAAGTGCTACCTCGTTGGGGAAATGTGTAAACGACCCTCCCGGGCATTCCTGCTGCACGATCACATGATCGTGCAGCAGGAATGCACAAAAGAGGCATCGGGGGAAAGGAAAACCCTTTCCTTTCCCTCGATGCCTCTTTTGTTACAAACTCCCCCCTCCCCGAGCCAAACCTCACCTTATTTCCCCGACGCGCTGGAAGCAAATGGCTTCCAGCGCGTCGGGAAGAAAGGAAACCCTCAATGATGTCAGCGCGCCTCGCGCGCTGACGTCATTGATGGGGAGGGCGGGGGGCGGGGAGGCAGGGGAAGTCCTTCCCCTGCCTCCCCAAAAAAACCCGACGATCGGATTCCCACGGGGAGCGCCAGCGCTTCCCCGTGGGTGGTCTTATGACGAGCTGGACTCGTCATGAGCACACGAGCACTGTGTGCCATGACGAGTCCAGCTCGTCATAAGCACCGAAGGGGTTAACAGAGAGCTGTTAGAGAGATGATGTTCCTGGAAATGTCTGGCAACTGGATAATGTATATCTTTATTGTTTATGGCACACAGATGTTCTAAGACCCTCTTTTTGCCATTAGAGTGGTGCTGCAGATATACCTTAATCTGTATGGACAATCTAAAGCATATACCAAAAATGTGGTACTGCATGTAAGAAATTGAGTAATAGGTTTCTTTTTGGTTCTACCCTGTATGGAGAATTCTTTGACCATGTGGCTGTTACGGCAGGCCTTGCAGTGTCCGCAAGGAAAGAAACCTTTAAGGTTACGATCTCCTTGGGTTTGGATTTGGGTGATGTCATTATGGACTAAAATGTCCCTGAAGCTACGGCCTTTTCTATAGGTAACTCTCGGCCTTGTCTGGATGGATTTCCCAATGATCGATGCAAAAAGAACAATTGATGGACAGAATGCAGAACAATGTCAGACATTCACCCCAGTACAGAGATCTGGGCCTAAATCCATCGTTTTTTTGCTCACCATGCCATTCCAGTTTGGACCCAGCCATATGCAAATCAGTCTTGACCCTGCGCCCAATGGGAACAGTCCAGCCCGAACTGCCAGGCCAGGTCCTCCCTGGTCTGGAAACAAGCATCCTAGGACCGGTTTCGGGCTTTCAGCCCTCATCAGCCAGGATAGCTTGACTCCAGTGGCATGGAGAGCACGGGACCCACATCTGGGCATACCCGTCCCACTCGGGTGACAAATGCAAAAAGAACAATTGATGGACAGAATGCAGAACAGGCGCCATAATTTGATTAACAAAATTTTCTTGAATGTAATTTCATTCCACCCAGGATAAGATAAAAGGATTTTATAAATCTGTAAAATTTCAATGTACCTGGTTTAGTGCACTACCTCAACTAAAGTGCCATACATCTATAAAGTGTCAGTGTATATATAAAGTGTCGGTGCTCATAACTCATTGCACCATCCCCGAGGAATAAAAAAGTGCAAGTGCATTAAACTCCCTTTAACCAGTTCCTCTTCAATTATATATCCAATAAGAATATTAATCTAAACACCTGGAATAAATATGGCAATGAAATTTCACCCAATTTGTCTAAAGTGATGTTTCAAAGATAGGGCATAGATGAGAGTAAAAAGGTTCCAGTTATATAAGGAGCTAAGATATCAAACAAAACATACATTAAAGGTATGAAAATTAATCATTTTCTAAAACCTTATCTTTCTACAAAAATATTATTCATTAACATAATCCCTACTGCTACTCATATTACAAATGGACATTTAACTCAGAATCCAAGTTATATCCAAAGGGGGCCTCCGTACCCAACGATATTATTAGTCTTGATTCCATTCTCCTCAAATGTAATTCTCAATTGCCACCTCATTCTCCAGATATAATGTTTTTTATGCCAAAGTATGTCAGTTCTTGTGTTCTTCCTTCATGTTTATCCCAAAAGTGCTTGGCAATTGGGTAGTTGTGATCATGATTTTTGATTGCACGTAGATGCTGTAATATTATTAATTTCACTTTGTTCGTAGTGCTAACTACATAGAATTTTCCACATGTGCATTGAAGAACATAGATTACAAAGTTTGTCTCACAAGTTATGTGTTCCATGAGTTTTTGTTCTTTCCCATTATGTAATCTGTATGAAGTTGTATTGATGCCATGCTCACAAGCTTTACATTTTGTACATTTCCTAAAGCCGGGAACTTGTTGACAATTATTTATTGTTTTTTTTAACATCGGGAAGATGGCTTTGCACAAGTATATTACGTAGGGATTATGCTTTCCGATACTTGATTCTCAGGAAGTTGGATAAAATGTCTTTCAAATTTTCATCACATGACAGGCTTTTTCAATTTTTACTAAAAATCCTTCTCAATTCTTGATGTCCAACATTATAATCCATGATTAATCATAATTAATTATCTCCAATTTACTTTCCCTGCTTTGGAACCAATAATTCCTCTCTCTTTCTCATTGTCACTATGTTCTTAGTGTGGGGTATCCTCTTGCTTCAAAACTTTAAAGTTTTAGGATGTCCACTATTTGCGCACAATATGCTATTACTTGTAGTAGCTTTTCGATGAATTTTACTGCATAGACTGATTTTTTTTATGTAGATTTCTATATCCAGGAAGTTTATCTTTGAAGGACTGATTGTAAACGTGGACTTCAGATTGTAGGTATTGTTGTTTAATGATGTGATAAAGTCTTCCAAACTCCTGATGTCTCCTTCCCAGATTAGGAAGAGATCATCTATAAAACATGTCTAGGGTTTAATATGTTCCAATTCATGCTTCTTCTCCTCAGTCCAGACAGCCTCAGCTTCCCAGTGACCCATTACTAGATTTGCATATGTAGGAGCAAATGATGTCCCCATAGCGGTTCCTTTGGTTTGTAAAAAATAATTTTCATCATATATAAAAAACATTATTTGTTAAGCAGTACTCCAACATATCCATTAGCATATTGATGTGCTCCATATAAGTTAATGAACAAGCTCTTAATAAATATTTGCATGTTTTGATTCCATCACAATGATGAATTGTTATGTACAGAGATGTTACATCGATGATGGCTAATAAATAATTATCTTTCCACGGAATATCTTGGATCTTGTTGAGGAAGTCCATTGATTCTCTCAAATATGATGGTGAGGCTCTGACATATTGTACTAAAGAGGTATCTATGAATCTAGAAGAGTTCTCCAATAATAATCCAATCGAACTTACAATCAGTCATCCTGGGGTATTCTGTCGATCTTTATGCACCTTTGGAAGAAAATAAATTGTTGGTACAATTGGATTATCATTTTTCAAATATCTGTATTCTTCTTTATCAATCAAGGAAAGGCTATGCCACTTCTGAAGCTTTTCATGGTACTCTATTGTCATTCTCCTAGTTGGATTTTCTTGGAGATTTTTATAATGCTGTTTATTACGTAGTTGTTTTTCAGCCTCAGCCACATATTTGATCTTGTCCTGAATGGCGATATTTCCTTCCTTATCAGAAGAATTTGTTATCATTTCTGCATCCTGTTTCAATTGATTTATAGCTTTTTTCTCCCAAAACGTGATGTTATAAGGTATTTTCTTATTATTTCTCCTCATGGCAAGATGATTAATTTATTTTATTGTAATCTCTTGAAACAAATCTATTTTTTTCCCTGTGGGCATTTGTGGACAAAAGTGAGATTGTGGTTTATGTCCACTGTTGCCAGATTTCCATGTTATTTGACCTTGATCTTGACAAAATTGTATATCTGAACTGTATGCACTTTCATCAGTTATTGATTCTCCTCCTTCCTGTTCCAATTCTGATAAAACTCTCAAAGTAAGTACATCTGCTCTTGTAAGTGGAGAATCAGGAATTGTTTCTTCTTCTTTCTTTATCGCTTTGGGTTGAGTCATGAAGTACTTTTTCATTTTTAGTTTCCTTTGAAAAACTTTACAGATCTATTCGTAGGTTGACTAGGTATAGATCAGCATCAGGACAAAATGTGAGACCCTTCTTAAGTATTTTTATCTGATGTTAGGTGAGATGTCTTGAGGAGAGGTTTATCTCTAAATTATCATTCTCTTGACTTGAATTCCTCTTTTTAATCTTTATATTTTCTTTTCGCCTCCTGCTTTAGTCCCCATGTCTTTTTTTTTTTCTTTTCCTCTGTTTCCTCTGAAAATTCATCCTCTCCCCCTCTGCCTCATACACATTTTATCAGTCTCATTTCCCCGGAAACCCCCAGATTTCTAGTTCCAGCTTCGTCATCTGTGGAACTCATTTCGGAGCTCTCTACTGGTTCCGGGGTTTCTTTCTGTACTGATGCTGCTTCCATTGTCAACCTATTCCTCATTGTATCATTCTTCCTTGCAAAGGTGTATATTCTCCCTTTAGCATAGTCAATATGATCACAATTGAATTTCCTTGCTTTTCTTAACTCCACTTCTGACTCATGCTTGTTAATCCTTTTTTCTATCTGTTCCAACATCTCCTTAATTTCTTGATCATCTTTATTTTTTCCTAATTTTTGTTCCAATTCTCATTATTGCCTTCTACAGTTTTCCTTCGGCATGTGTGATAAAGTTATTCATTAACTTGAAAGAACAGTCTGTAATGTCCTGTTGCCACTTTTGTATTAAATCCTCATCAAGATCATTCAAGGTGTGCATTATTAAAATCCTTAGCCCTCGCGGTATTCTCTTATGTTCTACATATTTGTTTAATGTAGTCATTTCCCACCAATTGTTAACTTCTAATATACATGCACTTTCCAATTCTTTGATAAATTTGATAGCTGTTCGTGCTTTGATTTCCACTTGTTTATTTCCCTTATTTGTTCCATTTTCAATTCTATTGTCGTCATTTAGCAATTCGCTTGCTCTTTGGGCTCATGCAGATCTCCTGTCTGCCATGTTTTCCACAAAAGACTCTGTCTTTCCTTTAATACCATTCTCTTAGTGATTCTGTGGCTTTTTATCTTGAGTTCACTTCTCACCTCCACTGCCGTTACTTCATAGATTTCCCTTTTTGGATTAAAGTAATGGTTTCATATCTGTGAAGCCTGACAAGGAATATGACAGGTCATGACTTGTTTAATGCATGCACCAAAGTCGATGTGCACGAACCACTGTGGCTAAAGATGGAGGACTACCAGTAGTAACAACGTTTACCTGGTGTGGGAGATAATCCCTACCCCACCTCCCCTCTGGGGTGCTAGGTGTGGTTCCCACTCCACCTCCTGACAGACACTGCCCCAATTAGGTGCACCGCTCATCGCTTACCACTTCCAATGTATAACCATGTGGTTTCTTCCAGGCGGAGTTATTGGCGTTCTCCTTGTCCTCGCTTCACCAAAGTACTACAAGACGCTGCTCCACCTCACTCCTGGGTGCACGCTGTGTGTGGCGCAGCTGCTGCATTCCAAATCGATAACTCTCCTCCACTTCCAATCCAGAGAAGAAAAAAGCAGCACACAGAAGAGGTGTCATTGCTTTTTTATTCCACCATACAAATCACCATCCATGTACAAGTTGGAAAGACAGCCAACTCGTTTTGACATTTCTGACTTCTGCTGGACCATAGAGTCCTTGCGTGAAACCACTATATTTAAATACCAAGTGCTTGTCCTTCAATAGTGTTCATTATAAAAACACCTAGAGCTTACACACTTGAAATGTTACCATAACACAAAGTACGTTGCCATGTTGTATTTCTACATTGTCACTCTCCCAATGAGTATGGTCGTCAGTAGGTAGTCATAGTTAGGACCTAATTTCCATCAGAACAAAGTTTTTTCATTTGCCAATAACTTTGGCGTCGTTTGACGAATCCTCGCAATGTTTTACAAACTAGTATGATGCTCATTTCAGCTGCTGTTTCTGACGTTTTGTGGTGATCCGTCAAGCAAGAAAAAGGAGGAGTCCCAAAATGCATTTAAACCATGTTAATTCCCATAGAGATTTTAGACTTGACTACAGCCCGAACCGCTGAATGAAATTACACCAAATGTGGCAGAAAGGCAGCTGTTGGTCCAAAAAGTGACCTTTTTGAAAATTGACTTAAATCCGTTCAGCAGTTTTTGAGATAGTAAGATAAAAACCAATTTGTATATATAGGGATGCAAAGGATTCACCAACCCTCCCGATCTCGTGCTGAGATGTGATTGGCTGCCAACACTTCAACCAGGAAGTGTTGGCAGCCATCTTGGGACTTGACTTGAGCTGAGTCTCACAAAAAACAAAATTAAAAAAAGAGAAGGGGGCAGGGTAGGAATACCCTGACACCCTAGGCCTGTTAGGGGGAACCACTGGGACGCTGCAGGGCCAAAAAAGCATTTATTTGTTTAAATTTCAGCTGGAGCCACGCTGGATCCCAAGCTCCCGACAAAAATGTAAAAATCAGAAATGTGATGTCATCAGTAATGTAATTTGAGATGTCATCAGTGATGTCATCAGTGATGTCACTGACCATGTCATGAGTGATGTAATATGTGAGGTCATAAGCAGTGCATTGTGGGAGGTGAGAGTTTTATAGTTAGTTCAGCTAACTATAACTGCTGATTTTCACTGGTTTTGTACGAGTGAAACCTGAGCCTAACTAGAACGTCCATGTAACCTTTGTTTTTTCAATCATTTTCTGAGTTTCTTTTAATTCAATTTCCGAACTATAAAGTCCCTGTAACCTTTGGTTTTGTTCAGTGAATTTCTATGGGTTTTTTTAGATGGTAGTTGCGTTTGCAGTGTGGAGGAGAAAGGGGGCGGGGCCACTGACCAGCTCTCAGCAATCCCACTGTCTTGGACTTACTGGACATAACAGAAGGGATCCCTGGCCCACAGGAACCCTCAGCATCCAAGGGGATGTCATCCCCCAACTCATCCCCCAACCAGCACTGCATCAGGAGGTGCATTTGCAGAGTCGTGGAGAAAGGGGCGTGGCCTCCGAAGACCACTCAGCAATCCCGCAGTGTGGGGCTTACTGGAGGTAACATGAGGGCTTGTTGGCACCCATGGACCCTCAACATTCAAGGGAACTTCATCCCCCAACTAGTAGTGGGTCAGAAGGTGCATTTGCAATTTGTAGAGTGGTGGGAAAAGGGGGTGTTGTCTCCAACCACCTCTCAGCAATCCCGCTGTGTGGGACTTACTGGAGGTAACAGGTGGGCTTTCTGGCTCCCAATGGTCCTCAGGCTGCATATATATAGTAATTTGTTGATTATCATACTTTTTAGGCAATATGTTGTGTTAATTTCCGGGATGGATTTCATCCTCTTATTATTTTTATTTTTATCTGTTTTTCATTTATTACTTTATTATCTTTTATCTTGGGACCCCCCTTTGTTATTATCAGTATATACTGTAATATCAATTTATGCACTCAGGTACAATGCGTGGGTAACCCCTTCCATTATGGCTGCCAAATGTTTTCATGTAACTATGGAGTACCCATGTAATGTTTATGTTTATGTGAAACAGGACTTTGCTATGCTTGCCGGGCAATTATATATTTTGCTACACAGTATTCGTCACTACACTATGAGTATAACATTATTCTGGTGCAAATATCTTGAAATATCTATGTTTCTAAGTTATGTTTGTATTATAATTGTACCACTCTAAAATGGCCGCCACAGTAACACTGTGATGTTTAACATATGTTGTAGTCCGTTTTTTGTGACCACATGAGAGTATGTATCGGAACATTTTTTGTTGATTCTTTCTGTGACCAAGACAGCTTGCCTGTCGAAACGCGTTACCTGGTGCAATAAAATTCACTTTGGCACTACCTGAGAGCACGGACATTTGTCTTTTCAAGTGTGATATATATATATAATTTTTTTTATTGACTTTTATAGTCAAGTAATGGCTTCACAGCCAAACAATGAAAACTACAGGAGAATGATCTGGTTGCACTTTACAGTAAGAGAAGAAAATTACCTGAAGTACTTTACAGCTTTATCTATCGTAATAAAAAAGAAAAATTCTCCTTTCATGATATAAAATTAAAAAATAAGGACCCGGATATTTACAATATATTAAACAAGAGAGGTTGATTCAATATAAGTAAGGAACTGGTTTTGAAATATTGAAAAATTATATAATAAAAAAAGAAAGGGAAAAGGAAAAAAAGGTTTTTCACATATGTATAAGATTTCTTCACAAATACCTTGCAGTTGTGAAATAGAGTCTTAAGTAATTTACTATACAATGCTACTGAGGAGAAGAAAGGTATACAATATGGCAATGTTTTTAGTGTTGAAAATTGTCTATGAGCATGTACGCTCCAGTTGTTTTTTTAAGGAAAAAACACTGTAAAAGGGCAATCACATGAGTTTAAATAGAAGGGCTAAATGAAAGCACGGAAGAGGTGTTGTTGACTTTTTATTACGCCATACAAATCACCATCCGTGTACAAGTTGGAAAGACGGTCGACACCTGTTGGCGTTTCCACCTTCTCCTGGACCATAGAGTCCTTGTGTGAAACCACTCCATTAAACACCAAGTGCTTGTCCTTCAACAATGTTCATTATAAAAATGCATAGAACGTACATGCTCGAAATGTTACCATAACACAAAATATGTTGCCATGTTGTATTTCTACATTGTCATTCTCCCAATCAGTTCTTCAATCATAAAGTACATGTCATTTGTAAAATCTCTCTTGTACAATGCAACGTATTTATCAAAAGATATTTTTCATGTGGAAGACATCATTTTTCAAGTCAGGGACTAAATTCATATGATTTCACCATTTCCAGTCCATGTTAATGATGGATCTAAATTCTTTACCCAGAGCATTATTTATATTAATTGAAAATATAAAATATAACGCATCCTAAATAGGAAACATACACTTGTTTGTATTCACCAAAGTCTTGGTAATACCGGGTACATTTACATTATTTCTCATATCGTGAAGTCCTAGAGATGTCTTTGAGGGGGTTATCAAAACCAAATTGATCAAAATTTGTAAAGTACAATTATCTCATTGATTAAAAACCTTGGCTTTTTTTTGGGAAAGTTTTATTTACATATCTCAAAGTGTTCAGATTTTATCCTGATCTACAGCACATTCTATAAGTAAGGTACATATTATTATGTTTCTCTCCAAGTGCTCAGACCATGCCTCATTTAATTATGATCCCTGTGTTTCTTTTGATTCAGTCATGGATCGTTCAAAGTGCAAGTGAAGACTTTTAATGGACTCACTTAGCTCTCAATACCAAAGATCTTAAAACGTTTTGGGGGGAATTTCATAAAGTATGATGTTTAATTGTTATTCCAAGTCGATATTTTTTCTAGTATCAATCTATGAGGAATTATTACCCCAATCTCCAAATGAATGCTTTACTGAGCATATAAATTGCTGGTGCTAAAATGTTTTTTGAGTTTATTGCACGATTCTCCTGAAGGAACAGGCACCATAATTTGATTAACAAAATTTTCTTGAATGTAATTTCATTCCACCGAGGATAAGATAAAAGGATTTTATAAATCTGTAAAATTTCAATGTACCTGGTTTAGTGCACTACCTCAACTAAAGTGCCATACATCTATAAAGTGTCAGTGTATATATAAAGTGTCGGTGCTCATAACTCATTGCACCATCCCCGAGGAATAAAAAGTGCAAGTGCATTAAACTCCCTTTAACCAGTTCCTCTTCAATTATATATCCAATAAGAATATTAATCTAAACACCTGGAATAAATATGGCAATGAAATTTCACCCAATTTGTCTAAAGTGATGTTTCAAAGATAGGGCATAGATGAGAGTAAAAAGGTTCCAGTTATATAAGGAGCTAAGATATCAAACAAAACATACATTAAAGGTATGAAAATTAATCATTTTCTAAAACCTTATCTTTCTACAAAAATATTATTCATTAACATAATCCCTACTGCTACTCATATTACAAATGGACATTTAACTCAGAATCCAAGTTATATCCAAAGGGGGCCTCCGTACCCAACGATATTATTAGTCTTGATTCCATTCTCCTCAAATGTAATTCTCAATTGCCACCTCATTCTCCAGATATAATGTTTTTTATGCCAAAGTATGTCAGTTCTTGTGTTCTTCCTTCATGTTTATCCCAAAAGTGCTTGGCAATTGGGTAGTTGTGATCATGATTTTTGATTGCACGTAGATGCTGTAATATTATTAATTTCACTTTGTTCGTAGTGCTAACTACATAGAATTTTCCACATGTGCATTGAAGAACATAGATTACAAAGTTTGTCTCACAAGTTATGTGTTCCATGAGTTTTTGTTCTTTCCCATTATGTAATCTGTATGAAGTTGTATTGATGCCATGCTCACAAGCTTTACATTTTGTACATTTCCTAAAGCCGGGCACTTGTTGACAATTATTTATTGTTTTTTATAACATCGGGAAGATGGTTTGCACAAGTATATTACGTAGGGATGATGCTTTCCGATACTTGATTCTCAGGAAGTTGGATAAAATGTCTTTCAAATTTTCATCACATGACAGGCTTTTTCAATTTTTACTAAAAATCCTTCTCAATTCTTGATGTCCAACATTATAATCCATGATTAATCATAATTAATTATCTCCAATTTACTTTCCCTGCTTTGGAACCAATAATTCCTCTCTCTTTCTCATTGTCACTATGTTCTTAGTGTGGGGTATCCTCTTGCTTCAAAACTTTAAAGTTTTAGGATGTCCACTATTTGCGCACAATATGCTATTACTTGTAGTAGCTTTTCGATGAATTTTACTGCATAGTCTGATTTTTTTAATGTAGATTTCTATATCCAGGAAGTTTATTTTTGAAGGACTGATTGTAAACGTGGACTTCAGATTGTAGGTATTGTTGTTTAATGATGTGATCAAGTCTTCCAAACTCCTGATGTCTCCTTCCCAGATTAGGAAGAGATCATCTATAAAACATGTCTAGGGTTTAATATGTTCCAATACCTGCTTCTTCTCCTCAGTCCAGACAGCCTCAGCTTCCCAGCTTCCCAGTGACCCATTACTAGAATTGCATATGTAGGAGCAAATGATGTCCCCATAGCGGTTCCTTTGGTTTGTAAAAAATAATTTTCATCATATATAAAAACATTATTTGTTAAGCAGTACTCCAACATATCCATTAGCATATTGATGTGCTCCATATAAGTTAATGAACAAGCTCTTAATAAATATTTGCATGTTTTGATTCCATCACAATGATGAATTGTTATGTACAGAGATGTTACATCGATGATGGCTAATAAATAATTATCTTTCCACGGAATATCTTGGATCTTGTTGAGGAAGTCCATCGATTCTCTCAAATATGATGGTGAGGCTCTGACATATTGTACTAAAGAGGTATCTATGAATCTAGAAGAGTTCTCCAATAATAATCCAATCGAACTTACAATCAGTCGTCCTGGGGTATTCTGTCGATCTTTATGCACCTTGGAAGAAAATAAATTGTTGGTACAATTGGATTATCATTTTTCAAATATCTGTATTCTTCTTTATCAATCAAGGAAAGGCTATGCCACTTCTGAAGCTTTTCATGGTACTCTATTGTCATTCTCCTAGTTGGATTTTCTTGAAGTTTTTTATAATGCTGTTTATTACGTAGTTGTTTTTCAGCCTCAGCCACATATTTGATCTTGTCCTGAATGGCGATATTTCCTTCCTTATCAGAAGAATTTGTTATCATTTCTGCATCCTGTTTCAATTGATGTATAGCTTTTTTCTCCCAAAACGTGATGTTATAAGGTATTTTCTTATTATTTCTCCTCATGGCAAGCTGATTAATTTATTTTATTGTAATCTCTTGAAACAAATCTATTTTTTCCCTGTGGGCATTTGTGGACAAAAGTGAGATTGTGGTTTATGTCCACTGTTGCCAGATTTCCATGTTATTTGACCTTGATCATGACAAAATTGTATATCTGAACTGTATGCACTTTCATCAGTTATTGATTCTCCTCCTTCCTGTTCCAATTCTGATAAAACTCTCAAAGTAAGTACATCTGCTCTTGTAAGTGGAGAATCAGGAATTGTTTCTTCTTCTTTCTTTATCGCTTTGGGTTGAGTCATGAAGTACTTTTTCATTTTTAGTTTCCTTTGAAAAACTTTACAGATCTATTCGTAGGTTGACTAGGTATAGATCAGCATCAGGACAAAATGTGAGACCCTTCTTAAGTATTTTTATCTGATGTTAGGTGAGATGTCTTGAGGAGAGGTTTATCTCTAAATTATCATTCTCTTGACTTGAATTCCTCTTTTTAATCTTTATATTTTCTTTTCGCCTCCTGCTTTTGTCCCCATGTCTTTTTCTTTTCCTTTTCCTCTGAAAATTCATCCTCTCCCCCTCTGCCTCATACACATTTTATCAGTCTCATTTCCCCGGAAACCCCCAGATTTCTAGTTCCAGCTTCGTCATCTGTGGAACTCATTTCGGAGCTCTCTACTGGTTCCGGGGTTTCTTTCTGTACTGATGCTGCTTCCATTGTCAACCTATTCCTCATTGTATCATTCTTCCTTGCAAAGGTGTATATTCTCCCTTTTGCATAGTCAATATGATCACAATTGAATTTCCTTGCTTTTCTTAACTCCACTTCTGACTCATGCTTGTTAATCCTTTTTCTATCTGTTCCAACATCTCCTTAATTTCTTGATCATCTTTATTTTTTCCTAATTTTTGTTCCAATTCTCATTATTGCCTTCTACAGTTTTCCTTCGGCATGTGTGATAAAGTTATTCATTAACTTGAAAGAACAGTCTGTAATGTCCTGTTGCCACTTTTGTATTAAATCCTCATCAAGATCATTCAAGGTGTGCATTATTAAAATCCTTAGCCCTCGCGGTATTCTCTTATGTTCTACATATTTGTTTAATGTAGTCATTTCCCACCAATTGTTAACTTCTAATATACATGCACTTTCCAATTCTTTGATAAATTTGATAGCTGTTCGTGCTTTGATTTCCACTTGTTTATTTCCCTTATTTGTTCCATTTTCAATTCTATTGTCGTTATTTAGCAATTCGCTTGCTCTTTGGGCTCATGCAGATCTCCTGTCTGCCATGTTTTCCACAAAAAGACTCTGTCTTTCCTTTAATACCATTCTCTTAGTGATTCTGTGGCTTTTTATCTTGAGTTCACTTCTCACCTCCGCTGCAGTTACTTCATAGATTTCCCTTTTTGGATTAAAGTAATGGTTTCCTATCTGTGAAGCCTGACAAGGAATATGACAGGTCATGACTTGTTTAATGCATGCACCAAAGTCGATGTGCACAAACCACTGTGGCTAAAGATGGAGGGCTACCAGTAGTAAC
The DNA here is from genome assembly GCA_963921515.1 of Calotriton arnoldi. NCBI lineage: Eukaryota > Metazoa > Chordata > Amphibia > Caudata > Salamandridae > Calotriton > Calotriton arnoldi. Next base: position 33,866 of record CAWUFW010015678.1, read on the forward strand.
AATGTTTACCTGGTGTGGGGGATAATCCCTACCCCACCTCCCCTCTGGGGTGCTAGGTGTGGTTCCCACTCCACCTCCTGACAGACACTGCCCCCATTAGGTGCACCGCTCATCGCTTACCACTTCCAATGTCCAACCATGTGGTTTCTTCCAGGCGGAGTTATTGGCGTTCTCCTTGTCCTCGCTTCACCAAAGTACTACAAGACGCTGCTCCACCTCACTCCTGGGAGCACGCTGTGTGTGGCGCAGCTGCTGCATTCCAAATCGATAACTCTCCTCCACTTCCAATCCAGAGAAGAAAAAAGCAGCACACAGAAGAGGTGTCATTGCTTTTTTATTCCACCATACAAATCACCATCCATGTACAAGTTGGAAAGACAGCCAACTCGTTTTGACATTTCTGACTTCTGCTGGACCATAGAGTCCTTGCGTGAAACCACTATATTTAAATACCAAGTGCTTGTCCTTCAATAGTGTTCATTATAAAAACACCTAGAGCTTACACACTTGAAATGTTACCATAACACAAAGTACGTTGCCATGTTGTATTTCTACATTGTCACTCTCCCAATGAGTATGGTGCGTCAGTAGGTAGTCATAGTTAGGACCTAATTTCCATCAGAACAAAGTTTTTCATTTGCCAATAGCTTTGGCGTCGTTTGATGAATCCTCGCAATGTTTTACAAACTAGTATGATGCTCATTTCAGCTGCTGTTTCTGACGTTTTGTGGTGATCCGTCAAGCAAGAAAAAGGAGGAGTCCCAAAATGCATTTAAACCATGTTAATTCCCATAGAGATTTTAGACTTGACTACAGCCCGAACCGCTGAATGAAATTACACCAAATGTGGCAGAAAGGCAGCTGTTGGTCCAAAAAGTGACCTTTTGAAAATTGACTTAAATCCGTTCAGCAGTTTTTGAGATAGTAAGATAAAAACCAATTTGTATATATAGGGATGCAAAGGATTCACCAACCCTCCCGATCTCGTGCTGAGATGTGATTGGCTGCCAACACTTCAACCAGGAAGTGTTGGCAGCTATCTTGGGACTTGACTTGAGCTGAGTCTCACAAAAAACAAAATTAAAAAAAGAGAAGGGGGCAGGGTAGGAATACCCTGACACCCTAGGCCTGTTAGGGGGAACCACTGGGACGCTGCAGGGCCAAATAAGCATTTATTTGTTTAAATTTCAGCGGGAGCCACGCTGGATCCCAAGCTCCCGACAAAAATTTAAAAATCAGAAATGTGATGTCATCAGTAATGTAATTTGAGATGTCATCAGTGATGTCATCAGTGATGTCACTGAGCATGTCATGAGTGATGTAATATGTGAGGTCATAAGCAGTGCATTGCGGGAGGTGAGAGTTTTATAGTTAGTTCAGCTAACTATAACTGCTGATTTTCACTGGTTTTGTACGAGTGAAACCTGAGCCTAACTAGAACGTCCCTGTAACCTTTGTTTTTTCAATCATTTTCTGAGATTCTTTTAATTCAATTTCCGAACTATAAAGTTCCTGTAACCTTTGGTTTTGTTCAGTGAATTTCTATGGTTTTTTTTAGATGGTAGTTGCGTTTGCAGTGTGGAGGAGAAAGGGGGCGGGGCCACTGACCAGCTCTCAGCAATCCCACTGTCTTGGACTTACTGGACATAACAGAAGGGATCCCTGGCCCACAGGAACCCTCAGCATCCAAGGGGATGTCATCCCCCAACTCATCCCCCAACAAGCACTGCATCAGGAGGTGCATTTGCAGAGTCGTGGAGAAAGGGGCGTGGCCTCCGAAGACCACTCAGCAATCCCGCAGTGTGGGGCTTACTGGAGGTAACATGAGGGCTTGTTGGCACCCATGGACCCTCAACATTCAAGGGAACTTCATCCCCCAACTAGTAGTGGGTCAGAAGGTGCATTTGCAATTTGTAGAGTGGTGGGAAAAGGGGGTGTTGTCTCCAACCACCTCTCAGCAATCCCGCTGTGTGGGACTTACTGGAGGTAACAGGTGGGCTTTCTGGCCCCCAATGGTCCTCAGGCGGCAAGGGGTCTTCAGACCCCAACAAGTAGTGTGTCTTGAGGCGGGTTTGCAAAGTGGTGAGAAATGGGGCATGTGCTCCGAAGACCTCTCAGCAATCCCACTGTGTGGGACTTACTCGAGGTCTTGTTGGCCCCCAAGGACCCTCAGCAGCCATGGGGACTTCTTCTCCCAACCAGCAGCGTGCCATGAGGTGCAGTTGCAGAGTGGTGGAGAAAGGGGGCGGGCCTCTGCAAGTTGCCAGGTTTTAATTTTTTAATTTTCTTTTTTTAGTGACGGGGATGCTGCCTAGCCCCCCTTTCTGGGTACTTCATCCCCTGGGGCAAGGCATTTTTGGAATGGGGAGGGGGGCCATATGGCCCCCTCCAGGGGCCAATTTTGGTCCCAGGGACCCCATCCCCCAGGGCCCAGCCTTTCTTGTTTTCTTTTTATAAATAAAGGAAGGGGGCTGCCCGGCCACCCTCCTTGGCCGATTTCAGCTCCAGGGACCCCATCCCCTAGGGCACGGAGTCTAGTCTGCGTGCCCTGGCCCCACCCAAGGCACACAGACACTTTGTTGGGGATTGCTGGGGAATCCTGAAGGCCCCTGTGGTCCCTGCTGGCTCCCTGCATCCTGCGGGAGCCACCATTGCTTTTGGACAGTGGAAGCTGCTGAACATGCAGCTCCCTCTGTCCAAAAGCAATTCTGCTCCGCTTTCAGCAAGTGAGAGAATTTTTAATGCTCTTGCTTGCTGAAAGCAGAGCAGCATTTTCTATGGCTTGGCGAGAGTGGTGAAGCTCCTGTCAAGCCATACCAAACTGCTATGTCTGGTGGGTAGCCATCCCGGGACATTGTGTGAGCAGGGCCTGGGGGTGGCGTCCAAAAGGCCATTATTGGATCCTTTTTTGTCATTTGCCCCGGGGAGGTGGTGGTCCCTGAAACAGCGGAGGGCGCATAGCCCCCCACATTCAAATTAGCAAAAGCCCTGGGTAGGTGGCGGTTCCCGGGGCTGCGGGGGTCCATGTGGTATTTCAGCAGCATTTTGGGCTCCCAAATATCTATATTGTTTTAATTTAAATATCTCTGAAACTACTGAACAGATTTTCACCACAAAACAAAAAGCACACTTTCTGGACCAACATCTAGCTTTCTGCCAAATTTGGTGTCATTCTGTTCAGCGGTTGGGCTGTAGTTGTGTTCATAAAATGAAAAAGCCCCATAGACATAACAAGGGGAAAACATGTTTTGGGACCCTCCTTTTTTCTCAGGCCCCACTTGACGGATCGACCTTAAACTTTCAAAACATCAGCTGAACCAAAAAGGGGAAGTTTTCTAAAAATGTTGTGAAGATTTGTCAAGCGACGCCAAAGTTATTGGCAGAACAAAAAACTCTTTCCCTATGGAAACTTTGGTCCTAACTATAACTATCTACTGTCAATCACCAGTAAGTAATATATATATATATAGATATATATATCTATCCAAACAAATCCTCCTTAAGAGTTAAAGAAGGTGCACCGACACTGGTTGAGTTGCCATTCATCACTTTAATGGTGAAATGTCACGAAGGCAAGAGGCTTCCTATTCCCAACGTTTCTGCTCTAGGAGCCTTGATCACGGGAGGCAGTCTCTCTGAATTTCAAACAGCACACGTGGTTTCTTCTTATCAGCGCGGGCCGTATTATCACACAGAGTGCGCACAGGAAACATGATTAAGGCTTTTTGATAAAACGTGCAGTCATTTCAATAATGTGAAAACCATGATGCACTCAAATTTCTTAATGCAATGCCAGTCCCTGCGCACAAAAATAAAAGTCAGCCTACTTGCACAGTTCGTATTTCTTTTCACTCACTTGACAAACTAGCAACTCCAGCCTGCAATATCGGAAAGTCTTCCTATTGCTCCCAAACTCGCCACACTCTGGAACACATTCTCAGGGGGCAAGCAGGTCGGGCTCCAAAATAAAATCCATCACAAGTGCCACGCAAAAAAACCAGACCTTCATTGGGCGGCCAGTGCATCTGCTGCGAGGCTGGCAGTGAAACCTCCAAACAAATCCTCCTTAAGAGTTGAAGAAGGTGCACCGACACTGGTTGAGTTGCCATTCATCACTTTAATGGTGAAATGTCACGAAGGCAAGAGGCTTCCTATTCCCAACGTTTCTGCTCTAGGAGCCTTGATCACGGGAGGCAGTCTCTCTGAATTTCAAACAGCACACGTGGTTTCTTCTTATCAGCGCGGGCCGTATTATCACACAGAGTGCGCACAGGAAACATGATTAAGGCTTTTTGATAAAACGTGCAGTCATTTCAATAATGTGAAAACCATGATGCACTCAAATTTCTTAATGCAATGCCAGTCCCTGCGCACAAAAATAAAAGTCAGCCTACTTGCACAGTTCGTATTTCTTTTTCACTCACTTGACAAACTAGCAACTCCAGCCTGCAATATTGGAAAGTCTTCCTATTGCTCCCAAACTCGCCACACTCTGGAACACATTCTCAGGGTGCAAGCAGGTTGGGCTCCAAAATAAAATCCATCACAAGTGCCACGCAAAAAAACCAGACCTTCATTGGGCGGCCAGTGCATCTGCTGCGAGGCTGGCAGTGAAACATCCAAACAAATCCTCCTTAAGAGTTAAAGAAGGTGCACCGACACTGGTTGAGTTGCCATTCATCACTTTAATGGTGAAATGTCACGAAGACAAGAGGCTTCCTATTCCCAACGTTTCTGCTCTAGGAGCCTTGATCACGGGAGGCAGTCTCTCTGAATTTCAAACAGCACACGTGGTTTCTTCTTATCAGCGCGGGCCGTATTATCACACAGAGTGCGCAAAGGAAACATGATTAAGGCTTTTTGATAAAACGTGCAGTCATTTCAATAATGTGAAAACCATGATGCACTCAAATTTCTTAATGCAATGCCAGTCCCTGCGCACAAAAATAAAAGTCAGCCTACTTGCACAGTTCGTATTTCTTTTTCACTCACTTGACAAACTAGCAACTCCAGCCTGCAATATCGGAGAGTCTTCCTATTGCTCCCAAACTCGCCACACTCTGGAACACATTCTCAGGGGGCAAGCAGGTCGGGCTCCATAAAGCCTTAATCATGTTTCCTGTGCGCACTCTGTGTGATAATACGGCCCGCGCTGATAAGAAGAAACCACGTGTGCTGTTTGAAATTCAGAGAGACTGCCTCCCGTGATCAAGGCTCCTAGAGCAGAAACGTTGGGAAAAGGAAGCCTCTTGCCTTCGTGACATTTCACCATTAAAGTGATGAATGGCAACTCAACCAGTGTCGGTGCACCTTCTTTAACTCTTAAGGAGGATTTGTTTGGATGTTTCACTGCCAGCCTCGCAGCAGATGCACTGGCCGCCCAATGAAGGTCTGGTTTTTTTGCGTGGCACTTGTGATGGATTTTATTTTGGAGCCCGACCTGCTTGCCCCCTGAGAATGTGTTCCAGAGTGTGGCGAGTTTGGGAGCAATAGGAAGACTTTCCGATATTGCAGGCTGGAGTTGCTAGTTTGTCAAGTGAGTGAAAAGAAATACGAACTGTGCAAGTAGGCTGACTTTATTTTTGTGCGCAGGGACTGGCATTGCATTAAGAAATTTGAGTGCATCATGGTTTTCACATTATTGAAATGACTGCACGTTTTATCAAAAAGCCTTAATCATGTTTCCTGTGCGCTCTCTGTGTGATAATACGGCCCGCGCTGATAAGAAGAAACCACGTGTGCTGTTTGAAATTCAGAGAGACTGCCTCCCGTGATCAAGGCTCCTAGAGCAGAAACGTTGGGAATAGGAAGCCTCTTGCCTTCGTGACATTTCACCATTAAAGTGATGAATGGCAACTCAACCAGTGTCGGTGCACCTTCTTTAACTCTTAAGGAGGATTTGTTTGGATGTTTCACTGCCAGCCTCGCAGCAGATGCACTGGCCGCCCAATGAAGGTCTGGTTTTTTTGCGTGGCACTTGTGATGGATATATATATCTATATATATATATATTCACTGAAAAAACCATACGTTTCAGGGCGTTATAGTTGGTTGGACAGTTCACTCGTAGAAAACCCGTGAAATTCCCCCGTTATAGTTAGTTCATCTAACTATAACTCGCGCCCCCGCAATGCACTGCTGATGATGTCACATATTACATCACTCATGACATGGTCAGTGACATCACTGATTACATCTCAAATGACATCACTGATGACATCATCCATGTGAAAATTTCATGCATCTTCTCACACCCTAATATAACTTTTGATACACCCACTCTAAATTACACACTACCATTCTCAAAACCATAGACACTCCAACACCAATAACTACATACCCACTCACTGATTCTTAGGTCTACACACACATCCACTCACTCACCTGTACAGTCACTCATACTTACGGTCACTCAGTACAGGACTATCATATGCACTCATACACCTATATAGACACTCACACACCGCCACTCATCCATAGAGGTACTCACACACCTAGTCAGTCATGCAAATAATTAATCACACTCCCATTTACTCAGATGTAGTTATACACACACCAGCTCAATTACTCATACAAATACTAGCACATTCTTACGCTCTTATACAATCAATGATACAAGCACACACTCATCCATACAGCCACTCTCACAATAACACACTCTCATTTGTAGCCAATTATGTACTCCAACACACATATATACTAATTTTCACAATGTAGTTACTCACACATGTACCACTGAGATATACATTCACTCACTAACACACCCATACACACAATCACCCACCCATACAGTCCATCACAGATGCACTCTTGAAATCATGCACCCAGTGAATTACCCACTCACACATCTATGCTCAGAGTCACACACACCCCACCCACACAAACACTCAGGCACCCATACAGATACTCAGACAACAAATCAATAACCCATATAGACACTCATGTAGCTATTCACAAACCCATGCAGCCGCTTACACACCAACAGACACACGGATACAGACATTCACACAGTTTACTCACTAACCCATGCATTCAGAAAGATATGTTTAATCACTCACTTATAGAGTCAGTCACGCACCTACTAAATCAACTATTCAGACACTTATACACCCACTCATTCTTCAATACGCCTTTCCCTATATATATTAAACATATTTAAACTTTACAGAAACACACAGTCACTGGATGATGTCATCAGTGATGTCATTTGAGATGTCATCAGTGATGTCACTGACCATGTCATGAGTGATGTAATATGTGACGTCATCAGCAGTGCATTGCGGGGGCGCGAGTTATAGTTAGCTGAACTAACTATAACGGGGGAATTTCACGGGTTTTGTACGAGTGAAATGTCCAACCAACTATAACGCCCTTGAAATGTATGGTTTTTTCAGTGAATTTGTAAGGTTTTTTAAATGCTAATTTCTAACTATAACGTCCCTGAAACCTATGGTTTTTTCAGTGAATTTCTAAGGTTTTTTAAATGCTAATTTCTTACTATAACGTGCCTGAAACCTATGGTTTTTTCTGTAAATTTCAAAGGTTTTTTAAATGCTAGTCTCTAACTATGCCCACAGAGGTAGGACACATGAAGAAAGAAGAAAAAACGCACAGAAAGAAGCAAAAGAAATGCAGAAAGAAGCAACAGAAGTCCACAAAGACGAAGAAAAGTGCAGGAAGAAGCAAGACATGTGCAGAAAGAACCAACAGAGGAGCAGAAAGAGGCCTTGTTGCAAAATCATCCTGTGCCCACAACTTTTTCAGACGGGTACTGGTGGTAACTGACTCTGACTAACCAGGCCTAGAGCCAGTGCTATGCTAAAAGACACTTAGAATACAGTGAAAACACCTACATACACTAGGGAACACTATGCGTTGGGGTACCCCTGTGATTAGCATGACCTCCTCTGTAAGGCCCTAGTACATAATAGGGCAGGGGGATTAAAACTACCTCTTAAAACGTGCTACGGGCGCGTTTGCACAGTGGTGAAGGGAGGGGGCCTGAGGTGACATGTGTGCAAACGCGCCCTGTGGCGCGTTTTAAGTTGCGGGATTAAGTCCCTTGAATCCTGAGGGTCCCTGGGGCCCAACTAGCCCACCAGGTACTTCCAGTAAGCACCACAGGCCTGCGTTGCAGAGAGGTGGTCCGAGGCCACGCCCCTTTTTACACCTCTCTGCAACGCAAATCTGTTGTGCTTACTGGAGGTACCTGGTGGGTTAGTTGGACCCCAGGGACCCTCAGGATTGAAGAGGAATTAATTTCCCAACTTAAAACGTGCCACGGGGCGTGTTTACACATGTCATGCTAGCTCCGCCCCTCCCTTCACCACTGTGCAACGCGCCCTGTGGCGCGTTTTAAGTTGGGAGATAAAATCCCTTGAAACCTGAGGGTCCCTGGGGTCCAACTAGCCCACCAGGTACCTCCAGTAAGCGCCACAGAGCTGCATTGCAGAGAGGTGTAAAAGGGGCGTGGCCTCTGAACACCTCTCTGCAATGCAGCTCCCTGGCGCATGCTGGAGGTACCTGGTGGGCTAGTTGGCCCCAGGGACCCCAGTATTCAAGGGGAATTAGTTCCCCAACTTTAAACGCGCCAGGGGCGCGTTTGCTGAGTGTTGCAGGGAGGGGGCGGGCCTAGCCGCGATGCCGGCTTTTTTTTTTTTTTTTTTTAAGAATGGGGGCTGTGTGGCCCCCTTTTTCTTGCCTTTTTTGTGCCCTGGGGACCCCATCCCCCAGGGCCTGCTCCTCTTTTTTTTTTTTTATGTTAATGGGAGGGGGGCCGCGAGGGCCCCTCCCGTGGCCAACTCCGGCCCCGGGGACCCCGACCCCGGGGCATGGCCACCGATTTTTATTATTTCTGAAGGAGGGGGGTCACGTGGCCCCCCTCGCGGGCCACTCCTTGCCCCGAGGACCCCATCCCCTGGGGCTGGCCCTCTCCGTTGGGGACCATGGGGGGAGCCCCAATGCCCCCACGGTCCCGCCGGCTCCCTCCGTCCTGCGAGAGCCGGCATTGCTTTTCCACATGGGGAGCTGCTGACATGCAGCTCCCCTTGTGGAAAAGCAATCTGCTTTGCTTCATTGAAGCGAGAGCAGGTTTCCCGGCTCTCGCTTCAATGAAGCAAAGCAGTTTGCAATGACAGGGCGGGAGCCGCAAGGCTCCCGCCCTGTCATTGCAAACAGAAGTGTCCCAGGGGTGGGCACCCCGGGACACTGCAGGAGCCGGCCCTGGGGGGTGGCGGTCCCCAGGGCCACCAAGGGCTCTAGGAGGGGGGCCGCGCGGCCCCCCTCCCAACAATTGCAAAGCCCCGGGGAGGTGGTGGTCCCCGGGGCTCGGGGGTCCGTTACAGACCCCCAAATTAATTTTTTTTTTTTTTAAATGAAGCCCCGGGGGGTGGCGGTCCCTGGGCTGCGGGGGGGCAGTGTGCCCCCGCTATTATAATTAATGAAAGCCCCGGGGGGTGGCGGTCCCCGGGGCTTGGGGGCCTTAGAGGCCCCCAAACTTTAAAAAACAAGCCTCGGGGTGGCGGTCCCGGGGCTGCGGGGAGGCTGCGTGCCCCCTGCAACTCATTAATCTAGCCCCGGGGACGTGGCGGTCCCCGGGGCAGTGTGGGGGGGATTGGGGCCCCCCCACACTTTTTTTTTCACTGCCCCCAGGACCTGGCCCACCCGGGGGCTAATTATTAACGAAGCACTTCATTTTTTTTATCCGCGGATCCGGAGCGCATTTTGCCGATTTAAAAAAAAAAAATGCTTTTTTGGGCCCTGGGGGTCAGGGTGTTTCTACCCTGCCCCCTTTTCTTTTTTTTCGCGTTTTTTATTCTGATTTCTTGTGACTCGGTTCTACCGAGTCACAAGATGGCTGCCAACACTTCCTGGTTTGGAGTGTTGACAGCCAATTAGAATAAAGCTCGTGGTCGGGAGGGTGCGCGGATCCTCCGTGCCTCTATATATTGAAACTTTTATTTTTTGATTTTCTCAGCAACTACTGAACGGATTTACACCATTTAAAAAAGGGCGCTTTCTGAACCAAGCACTACCTTTTTGCCAAATTTGGTGTAATTCCGTTCAGCAGTTTTGGCTGTAACTGTGTCTAAAGTTTCCTATGGGAAATTGATTTTTTGACCTCTATTTTTTTATTTTCTCCGCAACTACTGAACGGATTTACACATTTAAAAAATAGGGTGCTTTCTGAACCAAGCACTACCTTTTTCCCAAATTTGGTGTAATTCCGTTCAGCAGTTCGGGCTGTAGCCGTGGCTAAAGTTTCCTATGGGAATTAACATGGAGAAAACACGTTTTGGGACCCCCCTTTTTTCTCGGCCCCCGCTTGCCGAATCACCCCGAAACTTTCAGGACAAGAGCTGACCGGAGCGCCCCACTAGTTTTGAAAATTTCGCGATGATTCGTCAACCGGCGCCAAAGTTATTGGGAAAAGAATGTTACGAATTTCCTATGGATAATAGGTCCTAACTATAACTATCTACTGGCGACCGCCAGTAGATAATATAGATATATATATATATGCAAACAACAATATACTGAGAATCAATAAACAGTGACTTCTTCTTAAATCTTTGTTCAAGATTCCTTTTATTGTATTCTTTGAATCTTTTTTTCATACAGCAATCAGCCTCCAATATTGCAATTAACCGCAAACAGCCAGCCAACACGTTTTTCGCACCAAAACACGCTTCTTCAGGGCTCTTAAGTCAGTGGCTTCTAATTTCATACGTCTTTATCTTTCTTTTAGTGTTCTCATCTCATGTTGTGGCGTAATAGTTAAGGCTTTTGGTTTATCAGTTAAGTCTATCTCCTATTTTCTTATTTCATTCTTTTATTCGTTCTCATCAGATCTCCAATCCGTGTTACAGTTCCCCTTGATAAGGGTCGTAGCTGGCCATGACAGCCTCGTCCTTCCCGTCTGAAGATCAACGCAGCTCATAGGAAAAGAAAGATCATTCAGAAAGCATGCTTTTGTGCTTTGGTGATAATCCCTTCATCATTTTTTTGAGCAATTAAAGCTCACAAACTTTGTATATTTCAAGCTGAAAAGCATCCATGGGCTGACAGATTAAAAGCTGAAATTTGATTGGCTCCAACCACATCAACAAAGATGTGGCGGCAGCCATCCTGGGACTCGGGACTTAGTACTGAGTCCTATGAAATAGGTAAAAAAAAAGACATGAGGGGGCAGGGTAGGGATAACTTGACCCCTAGGCTGGTGGAGGGGCCCAGAGGGACAATGCCTGGGGCCAAACATTTTAGTTTTTTCAAAGTTTGCCAAGGATTTGTAGATCCTCTGCAAATTCATGGCCAAATCTAAAACAAAAACTTTAAAGAAATCCCACAGTGTGGGCCAGGTCCAGGGGGCAGCAGAAAACATATTTTGGGGAAAGGGACACTTGCACCCCCTCCCTGAGTCTCTTGAAAGCCCCAGGGACCCTATCCCATGTGGCTGATAATAATGTAAAGTGGAGGGGGGTGTACAGCCCCCTCCCTGAGCCTGAAAATGCCCTGGGGACCTCATCCACAGGTGCCACATACAAAACAAAGGAGGTCAACATGCCCCCCCTGCCCAAGCCTCTAAGAGACCCTGGGGATCCTATACCTGGGGCTGACATCATTAAAAAGGGAGGGGGCTGCAGCCCCTCTCCATGAGCCTAAGGCCTCGGGGACCCCAACCCCCATGGCTGGCTCACACACTGTGTCCTAGGGAGACCATCCATGGGATGCAGCACTTTCCCTGCCGGCAACAGCGCGGCCAGGGAAACAGATGTCTGCTCCCACCTGGCGAGAGCAATTTTAAAGCTCCCACTGGGGGAGAACAGACATGTTTTCCCTGTTTGTAAGAGAGCGGGCTGGGAAGGCAAATCTGATCCCACCTGGCGGGAGCTTTGAAAATACTCCTGCTGAGTGGGAACAGACTATTGTTTCCCTGCCCATGCAGGGAAATTGTTCCCGCCCCGAGGGAGAAAGCAAAAACAGCTGCTCCCTCCAGGCAGGAGCCAAGCTGGCTCCCTGTACACCCAGGATAGGTGGATGAGGGAGCTTGTGGGGCCATGGGGGCCTGAGGGCTCCTCCTGTGGCCCCCAATGTAGTGGTTTGTGGGTGCTCAAGTGGGCATTGGGACACCCACCTCAGGCCCTGGTGGTGGGGTCCCTCGGGCTGTAAAGGCTCGGGGATGGGACTGCAGACACCACTCCCCTTAATTTACAAAAAGGCCCCACAGGATGGGGTCCCCGGGGCCAAAGGAAGCTCGCAGAGGGAGGCCGTGCTCCTCCCTCCACCTAAAATAAACGAAAGTGCACCGGGAATGTGGTTTATTAAACATTTTTATAACAATCACTATTGTTAAACATTGTGTGACTTACTGAAATGTACACAAGATAAAAAATATTGGTGATTTTTGGAGAAAGGTCATAAAAAGCTCACTTTTTATATTTTGTTTTTTTTAAACTTTGGCAAAGTCAATATGTCTTCCTGAGTGCTGCCAGGACCTGCAATGACCAACCACACTCTGCACGTGCCAGAAGGCTGTGCATAGCATGGGATTGGCTGCTTGCAGGTGATTGGATAAGGGCCTGGCTGCAGGCCAGGCCCTGCTGCCAACACCATCCCTGCGCACTACCAAATGGCTTGCAAGGTATTGGGTTGGCAGCCAGTGGGGTTGGAGGGATTAAATGTATATATTCACTGAAAAACCAAAGGTTAAAGTGATGGTATATTTAGGTAAAAATGTCAGTTACAACAAGGCATTTTAAATTTACAAAACCACTGAAATTCACCAGTTATAGTTATCTCAGGTAACTATACCTCATGCCCTAAGATAACTAACTATAAACCGAGCCCCCACCATGCATAGTTTTCTCATCAATAATTTTATTGCAAATGCTGCAGTGGTATTATCAATGATGTCATAAATCATGTCATGAGTGATGCAATATGTGGGGTAATTAACAGTGCATGGTGGGGGCGTGATTTATAGCTACCTTAGGGCACGAGTTACAGTCACTTGAGAAAACTATAACTGATGGATTTCAGTGACATTTTCATCTAACTATAATGTCACATTAACCTTTGGTTTTTTTCAATGAATTTCTAAGTTTTTTTTAATGTAAGGTAATATTTTATTAACATACGCAAAGCTAACACGCCTGCCACACAAGGCCTTTGGCCATGCATGGTGTGAAGTTGGCCGTAGGGCTGGCCTGTGGGCAGGCCCTGCATCCAACCCCTCTGCTGGCAGCCAACTGAGTCCCAAGTCCTAAGATGGTTGCTGCCACATCGTTGTTGATATGGTGACAGCCAATCAGATCTCACAATAAGATCTGTCATCTCAGCGAATCCTCTGTGGCATGATAAATACATTGTTTATGAGCCTTAATTGCTCAAAAACTACTGGATGGATTTACACCAAATCACAAAAAGCACTCTTTGTGGACCAAGATATAGCTTTCTGCCAAATGTTGTGCAAATCCATTCAGCTGTTTGTCCTGTAGCTGTGTCTGAAGTTCCTATTGAAAAATAAATAGGGAACATGCATTTTGGGAACGCCCCTTCTTCTCAACCCCCTCATGGCATATCCCCCTGGAACCTTCCCGTTAGAAGCTGAGGGGGAAGAACGTTTTTTTGGAAAGTTCTGTGACAATTCATCAAATGGCACCAAAGTTATTAGAAAAACAAACAATGTTTTTCGTACAGCAACGTTGTCCTAACTATAACTACCCAGTAGCAATAGATAGATGGATGGATGGATAGATGGCTGGATGGATTGATGGAATGATGGATGGATGGATAGATTGATAGATAGATAGATAGATAGATAGATGTTTGTTTAAAATGTTTCTGACTTTGTATGTATTTGTGGATATAAATATATCTAGATATATACACACATACATACAAAGCCAGATTTAAACATTTTAAGCGAACAACATTGCATTGCACTGAAAAGTAGTTAGACAAATGAATGTGGAGCAAGCAGTGGTCACCGGCACGGATTGGAGGTGGCAGGCGGGGGGCTGAAGGGGGGATACTGGGGTGTAAAAAAGAAAAAGAAACTCACCTTATCGTGTGTCTCTCTTCCATCTCTCCTCCGTGTTGGGCCAGAACAGAAAGCACCCAGGCTCCCCTAACCCAATCACAATGCTGCAATGCAGCGTTGTGATTGGTCTGAGTGCTGTGGTTTGGCGCTCAGACGGGGACTGGGTGCCTAGGCATGTTCTCCACCCAGGCTGTAATGCAGCCTGGGTGGAGAACATGAAAATTGCGCATGACTATTTGGCCGGCACAAGACAGCTGGCCAAACATTCATGTGCACTTACAGAGTGCCCACCACTCCTCCCCACTCCTCTGTGAGCAGAGCAGCCCGCCCTGCCCCGCAAAGCTGCTGCAGCAGGAGAAAATAAAATGATAATAACATCGAGTTATCATTTCATTTTGCCTTTATTTACACTCCTGAAAAGCAGTGGGGCGACGCTCCTCCACCTTAGCGGAGAATCCACCACTGGTGGCAAGGTGAAGCGTTTGTGTTTTAGCACATTCAACAGCTGTGGTATTGGAGAGGGCTAGGACCCATAGATCTGGGACATAACCCATATTTAGCACCCCTAATCCCCCCCCCCCGCCCGGACTACCCCCTTCATCACCAGAAACAAGAGTGGTGATTCTCCACCCACCATTTTAAAAGTACATGGTGAAAGAAAAGACAATAAATTATTATGAGCCGGCCACAGTACCCAAAGAGCAGAGTTGTTGTTGGAGCAACTTCATACACCTACTGAGAATGCAGAGAGAATGTAGAGGTAAGGTCTGCTAGCCTTTAAAGTTCCTTGAAATTAAAAAAGGCTCTTCATCTCGAAGCTGATCACAGACTGGGTTCATGCACATAGCGTGGTGCTGCATGCACAGTGAAACCTCATAAAGACCGCTGTGCATGAGGAAGCTTCACCAATTGTAGGAACCAGACAATCATCTTCACAGCAAGGGATCCAGGCGAATTTAATATCCTTTGTATCATATAGAGCGCCCTGCGTTTACCTGCCTTGAACTCCTGCGGAGAGGCCTTTTAGCTGCACTCTAACACCACTGGTTTCACCACATTACTGCTATTGTAAAACTGGCCATAAAGTGAGAACGGCAGTTTGTTCTACAAAATCAGAAATGTATGTGAGACCTCTCTACAGAAGAAATGTGTGGCTAGCACTTTTGGTCAAATTAAGCATTTCATATTTAAAATCGATGGTGAACCCAAGTGCATAGCGTCATTTGCCTTTCCTATCAGCATACAAAAGGAATGGGAAATAACAATTATTCTTTCCATTTTAAAGCTTTGTAAAATAAACTTCGATATTTCATGTTTCTGGGAAACAAGGAGGAGGGCAGGCCTCGTTGGCGCAGTGAGAAGAGAAGTACAGTTGCTTCTTCAGCATACCGAAAAATATCAGAATATTTTTCAACAAACGTCGCAATAGTCAGTTGCTCTCATTCATAATCATAATAAAATGTGCATCTCCTTAAAAGCTGTCTAGATTGTACTGTCTTGTAGGCCCATGAGCCGAACAGCAACACTCTTTTCAGAAATTCCCTGACCCTTTGCTGCTAAATGTATCATGATTAGAGAAAAGATATATTAATACTACAAACAATATTTTGTTTACTTCTGAGCTGAATATGAACACATGTTACCTCAGTCCGACATGCAGCTAAATGAGGCAATTAGTCGAACATTCGCCATTTTAAGATAATGAGGCCAGCAGTAGTGTCTCATTACCAGGACCGCGACCCTAAGTACAAAAGCCCCACATAGAATGAGATTGAACACAGACATAGCTCGAAGTTACATATAACAGCCTCTTGAAGAGGAGTGGCTTTGGAGTGCACATTTTTGATTTTCCTCTTTCTTGGCTTGCGCGATTTAAAC
This sequence comes from Calotriton arnoldi, assembly GCA_963921515.1. Classification (NCBI taxonomy): domain Eukaryota; kingdom Metazoa; phylum Chordata; class Amphibia; order Caudata; family Salamandridae; genus Calotriton; species Calotriton arnoldi. The sequence goes on from CAWUFW010015678.1 coordinate 49,785, forward strand.
TCTCTATCAAGTGCTGAAAGTATTAACAGGTTCTAGGTGTTACATATGTAGTCCATGAAGAGGTTCCGCATAGAGATGAGCTAGCCCACATGTCTCTATTCCCTGGGCTGGTGATGGTATAAACAAGTCTATCTAAAGCACGGCTCTCCCTGGAGAACTTAAACGCCACTCATTCATTTTAAATCATCAATAATACCACAAAATGTTCACCTTGTGGCTAGAAACAAGGAGCATTTAAATACGTAACCAATAATTGTTTAAAACTGTTTACGTAAGAAAGAACTATGGAAAGGCTAAACTGCATGAAATTGAATATTAGGCCTTAGAGCATGCGCCCAGTTATCAAGCCCCTTCAAGTTCCACTAGTTAGAAGGTAAGTGACAAATATCACTAGTCTACGACCAAATGGGCCTAATTTATAATGAACATGAAAAAGTCAGAAATCTACTCCCATGTGTTTCCTCCTGGGCATGTAGTGGTTTTCTGATTTTTATCTCATTCACACATTTCCAAGAAGTATTCTTGCCGATCTACAGCAGCTGTGAATTTCCCCGAGTACTTCTCTTCCATAATAGTCAGAAGGGCTGTTTACTAAGTAGGCAATTTGCCTAAATAATGCCAATTTTTTACATTTCGTCTCCATTCCCACTGCGGAAACACAGTTACACCAACTCCATTTTGCAACACCGAGAGTGCTTCTAGGGTGGGAATGGAAATGCTAAATGCTTGGGATTACCCACTGTTGGATTTGTGGGTGCTCAATGCATTTTACATGGTCATTCCCCTTTTTTGGCATGTGAACATACAACACTAAAAAATCAGACAAGCTGACACATTATCTGTTATTGTAAGTCCACTTCTTGATCCTAAAACTGCACCGTTCCAGATTCTGGCAATCAAGATGTGGAATTTAGAGTTAAACATTGAATTTTTTCACTCTTAGGTTGCTCACGGTGTCTTGGAAACCAGGTCCTTCGTCTTGAGTAACAGCATAAAGGGACTGAGGGTCCTTACAAGAGGAAAGTGGAGTTCTCATCCCTTTTGCGTCTGGTCATTGTTTAATGGAGAACTTTGACTCCCTGCCAACAATCCTTTTTGGTTAGATAAAAGTTTAATTCACCATGGAGGTGTTTTAAACATGTGTGCTCTCCTGGGGCTCATGCGGCCTTCCATGTGCATGTTCACTGTCTGAGTGTAGGTCTTGAACTTTGGACATTACTGTTATGCATTTATGAGTCAGCCAGGTGGGTTAGCCTTGTGGATGGCAGATGCGAGTGCACCTTGGTCATTCCCGTAAATTAATTGTTCAATTCTCCCATTGGTTCCCCATTAGTGTGGCTGGCCCTAGTTTTTATTGAAGGAAGTGGTGTGATTCTAGGGCCCTTATTAACAACGGGGAACGTCATAAACTGCTAGGTGTTTCCGCGCATTACTTTCGCAATGAGTCTCGTGTTCTAATCTGTCGCATTCAAAATGTGTATTTGCAGTAGGACAGTTATAGTCCTGCCTAATTAATACTAACGAAGCTATTTGCAACCCCTATGAACGATTGCAAATGTTGGATAGAGCCATGTGAGGCAGAGCAGACCTCCATCCCTGGGACTCTGACTATATGCAAGCTGAAAGGCGTATGATAGTGCTATGTACTCCCAGACTCAATATTTTTAAAATTAGACAAAACATTGTAGGCATACGATGCTGCAGATATTCATCATCTTTATAACAAAGCACAGTCCTGTATCACATATTATTATCAAATCAGTGAATGGATCTGACTATACATGTGACGCGGCACACTGGAGAGAAATACAACAGTTTCTCTTTCCAACATGGCCGCGCACTGTAGTTAGTGAGCAGTCCAGTGTTCGTTCAGACACTGATCTAGTCATAAGAGGGATTCATTGAGTGGGATCATCTTTCTACCTAGAAGAATTAAGCTGCTGAATTCTTTGTTTCAGGTTTTGAAAGGCTCGTTTGCATCTTTTCCAGGAAGAAAGGCTCTGTGAGACAGACATTTTGCTAGTAAGTTTCAAATACCAACGTGGTTGCATGCAACACAGATGACTGCACATAGAATATAAGTGTCACTCATTACCATTAGTATGTTTTGCAGTCACCCACAACATAGAAGTGAAGACTGCGCCCAGGGACACATTTATAGCGAAAATATCGCTGTGGCTTTACTAAAAGATCGGCTGTAAGAGATGAATATACCTGCTGTGGGGAAGCTATGACGAACCCCAATACAATTTCTTGGATTGCAGATATAATGAATATAGTCACTGACAGCCACCTCTATTTTTTATATATATATATATTCTAGTGATTAGAAATTAATTATGACTTAGAAGGAGAGCCGGCAAAATGTAACCTTCCATCACTATTTTGATGTCCAGAGGTATGTGATTCACTCATGACCTATCACTGTGTTTTCTAACATTATGAAACCCACCCCCTGTTGATATTAAGGCTCCTCTATTCTCTGATTACTGGCCATTAAGACATATGCTGGAACCCTCTTTGTTCCCCTCGAGGTTGCCCGCCATAATTCTCAAAGTGAAAATGATCCCACATGCACTTTCTTCCTTTGTGAATCAGAAACCCCCACTAACCAGGTGTTGTTAACTGATCAGTGGTTGGCTGCCTCAATTGCAGTCACCACCCATTTATACATTGTATTGTGAAGTGAAAACACGTGGGCGTATATCTCTTTCTTACCATTACTGATTGTGATTTGGTATATTTTGCACACATTGACTTGCATGTGGGATTTCCAACTTGCTAATTACCTTCAGGACATTGCAAACACAGCATTCTACGTTTGCAAAGACTATGAATAACAGGCTTTGCGACTGCAAAAAGCTTTTGCACATCAGGCCTTAGATTTCTAACCCTTCTGGGACCCCTTTGAGGCACACACAAAACAAGCCAAGAATGCTCTTCTTGCTGTAACAGGGACGTTGTTGTCAGGGCCGGACTGGCTACCGGGCATTTTTTGCTGGAGTGGCAGGGTGGGGTCCAGGTTCACTGCGGAGGGGCTGATTTTGTTGCTGGGGGGCTGCCGGCGCTTCTAAATAAACAGTGCAAAACAAATAGCTTTAAAGCGTACTTTTTAAAACATTTGTTTTGCATTGTTTATTAAGGAAAGCCTGGTACCCAGTCCAGCCCTGGTTGTTGTCATCATTATATCATGTAGGACCGGATTACAAGTTTCACAGTGCTGGTGGGATGCAAACACTGCACCTGTTATTACCGGTATGGTGTGGTAACTCCTCACTAGTACCGTGCAATTACAAGGTAAACCCCTTGGAATGGGGAATAACTGTGCAGGCTCAGAACTACCATGCAGATTTACACAATGTATTCCCCATTCTGAGGGGTTTAACACTCCCATGTTTCACCTGCTCTGAGCAGGTGGTAAACGGGTGCTGGGATTGGAGGCAGGAGAGTGGGAGGTTAGGGGAGGACGGGGAAAAAGTACCCTGACAGGGGGTCATTGCAGATGGGGATGAGAGGGGAGTACTGGATGTGGTTGCAGCTAAAACCTCAAGAGAATTTACTCGCCAGAGTTTCCAGCTGTCAAAATCCGGTCCTTGTTCCCGCAGCAGAAAAAACGGGTGCAAAATATGGGGCCATTTGTGGTTGGGTGGTGCGGAATTCCAAGCCACTTGATTTGTAATATAACCCCTAATGATTTATCACTATGTGATAAATAAAGGAAATCAACTTGCCTTTTTATGGTAACCTGGCTGTGTTAGATAATACTTGTTTTGTGGTCCGTCATATCTATCAAGTTTGTCTAGTCTAGTAAACATAAACGTTTGATGATACTACTAACGATATAGTTCAACAAATCAGTTCTAACATGAATTTTATTTTATATTTTTTTGCCTCTTGATTTGCAGGTTTCTGAATGACAAACAGAAATACTACTTGGAGGACAAAATAAGTTTTTAATTGATGGGCATCAGGAGCTCCCAGGCTTTGGTAAGAAAGGAAACCTCGGTAAGGAAGACTAGGGCCCCCCCAGGCATCACTTATGCAGCTCCAAATAGTTCAGAATGCGGTGGCCGGATTACTACTCCACCCTCCTAAATATATGTCTACTTCCAGGCTCCTTCAAAATCTCCATTGGCTTCCAATCGAGAAGCAAATTCATTTTAAAGCTTTGTGCTACATGCAAAAAATGATGTCAAATTCAAGTCCTCGTTACCGTAGATCTCTGGTGACCCCATACCAGCCTAATCATCCTTTTTGATCATGCAGTACCAATCGCTCTCTAGAGTTCCCAGAGTGAGAGAGGAGAACCCGACAAGGGGGCCCGTCCTTCTCCTACTTGGTCCCAAGTTGTGGAATACCTTGCCTGTTTCTAGGAGGTCCTGCCGATCTTTCTCGGTTTTCGGAAAGCTTCTAAAGACCTGGCTCTTCGGAATCTGTGCGTGCTGTTAGATCTGGTCGGTACATCATGAAGTGCTCAGCGCTAGGAAACCCTGATTGGGTAGCTAGGCAATCTACAAAACTATAATAAAAATAATAATAATAATAATAATAATAATGCTAACTTCCCCATCTGATTCTTTGAGAAACTGTAGGGGGCAAATAGAAATTGGCATGCAACAGCAATGCTTTTGGAGCGAGCTTGTTAATTCATTTAATATCCTGTACTGTGAGCTTCAACAAAGCACCTTTTGCATCCCTCTGTGTGATTTCCTTTTCCTTTATTTGCATTTGGTGGCCAAGTTATTGATTTGTTCTCAGAGCCATGAAGCCCCAGGGCGAACGATGAGTTCTATAAATAATGATTCAAAATCAAATGAAATCTCCATACCCTTCAATTTCGTTCACAATACTCCTATGTATCAAAGCTAAAAGATCACAGAGCTTTGGTGCTGCTTCGGCTTCTTGTACTCTTTATGACCACTTGTGCATGTTTTACTTTTGAAAGACAGCTGGCTAAAGAGGTGATGTAATTCGGGAATAAAACTGCATTAATTTGCATAATAACCAATATGCATTTTAATCCGGGCTACCAAAGGTATATCTTTATGGTAAAATCTAATGTCATTGTGGACTCTTTTATTACATAAAATAGCGTCCAATGCAGTGAAATGCAAACAATAGAACAAAAAAACAGGTTGAGATGCTTATTCTGTTAAATTTTACTAAACTCAGATAGGCACCGTATACATGACCAAAGTGATATACAGGTACTAACAGCTGCACTTTGTAGGGTTCAAAATAAAATTCTTTTCCATAAACATTTCTTTCAAAGTCAACACCAAGGGGCATATTTACAAGCCCCTATTGCCACCACAACGTCACTTTTAGTGACATTGTGGTAGCGATAGGGGCTTTGCCTCATTTACAAGGCAACATTAAGCCACTTAACGTGCCTTGTATATAAGGCCTTGTATATAAGGCCTCCTTTCACGCTATACTTAGCGTGAAAGGGGAAAGCAATGGGTGTCCACTGCAACACCCATTACGCATACTTGCCACTGCCATAGCCACAAATATCAAATTAGGTTCTCGCTTTGAATATCCGATGCCTTCCGCTATCCCTAACAGCATCATCTGAGGGGCAATTTGGATCTACTTGTTTAGAATCATACTGACAAAGGTCGTGATTTCCAGTAAAAGAGAATCAAGAGCTGGACAAGAAAAAAACACAGGCATGATTTCAGCTTGTTCCAGATCATATTGTTGACATTTGTCATTAGGTTTCTCTCCCCATCTATAAAGCTTAGCCGGAGTATAGTATAGATCAAACACAGCTCATTTAGCCCTGCAGTCAAGAGAACCTCACTACCGATCTCTAATGACTTCTACAATATCAGTCCATCTATCCCAAGCCTTTCTTCCCACTTGGCATTCTGAGCCTCCGAATCATCGGGTAAATATGCCCAATCCTGGCTTCATCAGCTATGGTGCCTATGATTGGAATCCTGCTGGCAGATATCTGATTCCTACCCAGTTTACTAAAAAAAATCCCTGACCTCCAGATATTTAAAGACATTTTCTCTAATTAGGCCATACATTTCCTGCATCTCACCAAATGAGTAAAGTTGCCCATCTTCATTATAATAACCAAGCGTAGTGACACCATTCTGTGTCAACCTTCAACCAGTTTACCATGGACTATAGAGGACAAATCAGGAGAGTCCCATAAGGGTGAATATTAATTCAATTAAGTAATATCCAATCTCCTCACCACTTGCCGCCATACCCTATATGCCCCCTTCACCAGCTTAAACCTAATCTTTTTGTAGTAGCTGGGTTCAGTATTCCTCAGAAAACAGCCCTTGGCCACTGCGATCAATGCTAATTTGTATATAATAGGTGTTTCAGCATAGCTTAAACCAGGCACCCTACCCTTGATGAAGACCACCACATGCTGTAGCATACAGGACCAGTAGTAAAATGCCAGGCTGGGAACTGCCCATCCCCCCCAACTCTTAGAGAGTATCATGTATTTAGAAGCCCTTCTTGGCTACTTGAATTGCCATAGGAAGCTAAAGCACACAATCTCGAATTTAGAAAGCCTTGGATGTTAATCTCCAAGGGGATAGCCCTAAAAAATATATAACACCTTTGGCAAAAACCTTTAATACACTGCATCTTCCCACCAACAAGAGGTGCACGTTATTGATTATGCTAAGCTCCTGCCTTATCTTATGCAGCAGGGATGTTAGATTTAGTTTGACTAGCTGATCGAAGGTTGGTTTTATCTAACCCCCATATAAGTTGCATCAGCATCCACCCACTGGCCACTCAAAGCAATTCCCCAGGTGAACACAAGCTGTGTCTTTCCCTCATTCAGAGAGTAGACTGCGAGTGCCCCAAATTTCTTAGCATCACTTTCGATTTCTTTTAAGGCTTTTTGCGGATCTGCTGTTACCACAGCAATATTGTCTGCGTAGGCCAGCACTTTATATTCAACCTGGTTTACCACAACCAACCTAATCCCAGACTTCTTTTCCAATAAGAGATTCAGGGCCAAATGTAACAAGCAATTTTGCGTTCGCATACTGTCCTATTCTCAGAATCGGCCCATTTTCGAACGCAAAATATATTTTTAAATGTATCAAACCCTATTTTGTGATTCAGTAACCTGTTACCAAATCGCAAAATAGCGAATCCTAATGGTATGTATGAATGTTTTGTGACCGTAAATGTGGTTGCAAAACATTCGCATTTTACCACCTACTTCAAGTAGGTGGTAACCCATTTGCAAATGGGAAGGGGTCCTCAAAGGACCCCTTCCCCTTTGGGAATGGCAGCAAAAAAGTTTTTTCAGAGCAGGTAGTTGTCCCACAGACATTTTTTGTTGTTAAATGCAACCCGTATTCCATTAAGGAAAACAGGCAGCATTTAAAAAAAATGTTTGCTTTATTTAAAAAGCAATCAAGGACATGGTGGTCTGCTGACCCCAGTAGGCCACCACCCCCTTGATTTTAGCGATTCCTAGGGAGTCGCAAATTGCGACCTATCTCATTAATATTCATGAGTTAGGTCATTTGCGACCCCCTAGGAATCGTAGAAAGTGTTCAACACACTTTCAGACATGCCGTTTTGCAATTTCCTAACTGTGAATCGCAAGGATTTGCAATTAAGGAATCGCTAAACGGTTCCTACATACATCTGGCCCAAAGAATCCAATATACAGGGAAAATAGCAATGGCGAGCACGGGCTCCCTTGTCTTGTCCCTCAAGTGATTAAGATTCTGTCTGACTCCATCCCCATTATCTGTAATTTAACACTAGGGGCCTGATATAGGGCCCTGACGGCTTTTATAAATCCTGGACCGAAGATCTTCCATTTCAAAACTGCCCACAGGTACCCCCAAGAGACCCGGTTGAAGGCTTTTTCAGCATCTAATAACACTAATCCCATATGTGTTTTTGATGCATTGACTAACTCAAACAGGGTAATTACCCTCCTGACATGATCAACCATGCCCTGACCAGGGATAAAGCCCTGTTGATGGGGCGAAACCAGAATATCTATTACCTTTCCTACACAGTTGGCAAAAACCTTAGCACAGATTTTAACATAGCTATTTATGAAAGAAATTGGTATATATAATCCTGGGCTTAAAGGGGGCTTGCCTTTCTACCTAAATAAAATAATAGTAGATTCCCAAGAGGAAGGAGTCTCCCTCTCAGTCTGTACTGTCAAAAAGGTAGATGTCATCTCTTTTCAGAGTTCTGGGTAAAAAGCCCTGTAAATCTCCAGAGGGAGCTTTCCCCAAAGCCAGTGACTGAACTGGCACAATTACCTCCTCGGGAGGAATTGGTAATTTCAGAGTGGCTCGATCTTCCGCTTTTAACCCATATGTTTACTGCATTTAAGAACTTGTCACACCCATCGGGGGGATATATCCTCTGTATATAAGTGCTCATAGAACTCTTTAAAAACTCTGAAATGTCTGTTGGGTAGTCACCCATGTGCCCTTGAGTGTCCAATATGACTTCTGTCTGCATCCTTTTGCCTAATGCGTAGTGCTGGTAGTTTGCCAGTGTTTGCTCCATACTCATAGCACTCTGATTTATAGTTGTGCGATTTTGCTGCTATTTCTTTCCTGAAATATTGATTTATTCCAGCTCTGAGTACCACAATCTTTTTTTGGACCTCCTTGCAATCTACCTTCCCAATCACCAACTTAATCTGCAATTCTTCCAGTAAGGAGAGTTCTTTATATATCTCTTGAATCTCGCTGAACTTCTGTTTCTGCTGGTATAAACTACAGCTCAGAGTCTCGCCCCTGATCCCGGCCTTCAATGTATCCCAAACCATCTATCAGTACTTTTGTTAATAGCCAGAAATTCTGCTATCCACTTACGCATATGATCAACATATTGCACGTCAAGCAGACGTTTCTTGCCAAAAGTCCAATTGCCCTTTGGCTTGACTAAACCATTAACCAGACGTTGAAGCACCAGAGGATTGTAATCCAAAAGGACCCTTGGATATCTCTCAATTCCCACCTGCCCTCCAATTGTTGCAGAGACCAGATAGTAGTCAAGATGGACGAACTTATGATGAGGGAAGGAGAAAAAGGTGTACCCATGGTCCGGGGCTTTTAATTTATTCCAGACATCAAGCAGCCTGTGGTCTTTTATCAACCGGTGAAGTGCTTTAAACACCAGAGGTTTTCTGCCAGAGTATGATTTAGGCCCATGCAGACTCCCCCTCACTTCTATAAGTATGTTGCGATCCCCGCAGAAGATAAGGGACGTTGGTCAAGAGGCAAGCTTAAGATCTAAATGATCAATCACATCAGCCTCATCTAGATTGGATCCATAAACTGAGCATAAAGTGAATTTCCCTCCTCCCACTTGACACTCCATCTCCGTAGTTTATCTATAGCACTCTGTGTTACAGAGCAACAGGTCATATTAGCAAGAATAACCACTCCCTGGACGTCAGGCACTGTCTAGTGCAGCCAAGGAGCTCAAACCCCAGATCTCCCAAAAAGCTTCCTTTCTCCCCAATGGATATGCTTCTCCTGAACACAGACAATGTCAGACCTCATCGATCTGAGACTGTGTGCCACCCTACCCCTCTTAGCCCTGTCGTTAAGGCCAGCCATATTGATAGCACAGATACGCAGATTGGTATTAGACATTTTGCATCTTAGTTCTTATCCACAATTGCAAGCCCAACAATAATTTCATTGTAATCCAAAATCTTAACTCTTGGGGGTGGCCAAGTATGAAGCATAGCCTTGCAATTTCAAACACTAAACGCCCAAAAGAAAAAAAGGGGGAGACCAAGAAGCATCTCTTGCTATGCATTTACACCATTTTGTTTGCCTGCTTTTACAAACACATAGGCCCCATGTCTTCACCCAACCCCATCCCCCTCCCACCTAACCCCCATACCCCGGCATCCTGGCCTAGCCCCCTCCTCACCCCACCGCCACCCAAATGAACCGATAGGACCGACCAGGTCCGTAGATGGTGGTGTGCCCTCCTCCTGTGCCTGCTCCAGAAAGCTATCATTTTATTACATTTAAGATACCTCCCAATCCCCTACAACACAATTCATAGCAGAATAAATCACCTGCCAATGGTCGACCATCAATTCCCATCGACTTCTAGCAGTTTAAGTACTACCAATCAGCATTCCTCAAATCACCAAAGGTTCCTAACAGCCCAAAAATGTATCATGATTCAGCCAGTTATCTATTATCTTCATCGCCTAGAATTAATTTTGACTCAGACTTTCGAGGAACTCCTTCGCCATGACCTCAGAGGTAAAAAAGTGAGTCTTGTCCCGCATGTTAACTTTTAATCTAGCAGGGTTCATTAGAAACACTTGAGTCCCCTTATTCTGAAAAGGTTGTATCATCTAGCTCAACCTCCATCGTCTCTCCACAGTGGTATGACAAAAATCCAGCCTTACAAAAACTGTGTATGCTTCCGCAGTACGTTTCTTATCTGGGTGTGCCAGATCAAATACAGACTGTCTAAGGAGAAAATTGCCAAAGAACAACAAAATTGCCCTTGTCTTCCCCCCATCCTGCAAGTGATGTTTGTGTTGTTTGATCAGGAACCTGTGTGCTCTTTCAATTTCCAAATGCAAGTTCCAGTGTGCCAGCTCTGGGAAGGCATTTTAAAATAGCCCCACTATATATTTTCGGGTGTCCGTAAGATTGTTACACCTGAGCCTGTTTTCAACCTCCTCTAGTCTCCACTGGGTATCAACCAGTTGCAACTCATACTCTTCTGTCGTTTTCTTGTTAGTTAGCACATCATTTTCAAGGGTAACCAACCTGTTCTCAACCTCAGCAACCCTATCGGAGAATTCAGAACAAGCTTTAGCCACTTTTCGTATAGTGCCTTGGAGTTTCCTATTGGCGGTCTGGGCCCTGCGGCTGTCTGCTCGAGTCTCTTCTCCATGAGCCATGATACCTTGGTATATAGCCTCTAGTGTAGCAGAGTCGGGATGACTCAGACTCCCCCTTTTCCTGGCCGCACGGCATGTTCCCCTCAAGGTTAGGCATTGCTGAGTAATCCCACTTTAGGCCTTCACCTGCTCTGGCAGCACTGCCAGCCTCACTCTGTGGATTCCTTTTCTTAACAGTCAGTCAGGGATTCTTCGCTCCCCTATCAGCTAGTGGGACATCCCCTCCCTCGTTAGTACCGCTCGTGTTGCTCGAGACACTATCTTTTGGACCCCTTCTTGAACATTCCTCAAGGGATTCCAGATCCTCCTCAGTCCAATCTGACTGGTACGAGAGTGAGAAGAAATGCCCCATTGTATCAGCTTCTGCCCCCAAGTTGACCTGAGAGTCATTGCCTTTATTTTGTGCCACTTTCTTATGCCTGCTAGGCTTGCCTGATGGAACGTGACCAGACGTTAGCTCAGCAGGCTTCCCCAGCTGATACCTCTTGCATACCTGCGGTCTCCTCACTGTCCTTAGACCCATTGTCATTAGACCCTATCGCACTTGCAGGCTAACCAGATTGTACATGCCTTATGCCTGCACGTCTAGCCTGTACACATAGTGGAGTGGGGGGGCAAATCGGACTGCGCCACAGAAATAAAAGCATCTCCCAAAGTACTCACTGTATGTGTCGCTGAGCTGCTATCCAAGCTGGGGGTGCCTGGGTCTGCTTGGGTCGCCACCATCAAGTGCGCCATGTCCCCTGAGGGGGGTCAAAGGTAAGCTGCGCAGTGGGGGTCGTTAGTGTTGTCCATCACTGCCGGCCTCTGTATCGGACCAAGCTTTTAAAAAAGTTCACCTTGGCCCCTGCTGAGGTACCAGAGGGCTCCATGCCGACTGCTCTGCCTCTCCTGTCAAGCTTTTCAGCTGTGGATGCCTCACCCTGTCGTGGACAGAGCGGTCCCTCGCTCTGTTCCGCCTCCATTGGTGTTCACTGTTCAGGGCTTAGCAGCCCAAGCAGTCTAAGGGGCCATCCAGATCACTGCTGCCGAAAAGATCCTACAGTGTTTCCTTCCCCCTACTACATGGGAGAGAAGCCGCCAAAACAGCACTTTTGCCATCTGCATGATCCTGCCGGCAGTGGTTCGTGTCTCGTGAGACCTCCAGCAGCCTAGCATCGCAGATCCCAAGTGCATCCTCCAATGGTTCGGGAGGGTACGTTGTGTGGATGTGACTCCTTAGCCAGAGCAAGCTGGAAGGAGGGCCCAGTTGAACGTCCTCACATGGTCGCCATCCTGCCTCCCTCAGACTTCTACATTTCTAGTTCACTTGAGATATTTCCCTTTTTATTACTTCACACCAGAAAACGTTATATATTACATATAGAAGTAACCTTATAATGTTTGGTTTACACTTAAAGGTAAATAGTATATAATAGAGTTTTATGTGGATCATATCCTAATGTTCCACAGCTTATTGAGATCTACGAATGACTTTGAATTCTTCACCGGCTGCATCAAGCAGAAAAACACAAATTTCACTTGTTCTGCTTCTCTAGTAAAGCAACAGTCATGTGCATGAATTTTGACCCCAAGTTGATGCACAAATTGAACATTACTATCAATATTCCTCATGAAAATTCCATCAGATATCCCTGGTGGGTCTGGACTGGAAAACAGGTTGATAAAGGGGAAAATGTGTGGTTTCAATGTGCGATAAAACCACAACCATGCTTTGTTGCACGTGCTGACCATCAAAACATTCGGCGTGGCTTGACGTCAATGAAGATGGCGACACCCTCATAACTCTCCGTGAGGCGACGGGAGAGTTGTCATTCACAGAGGTGGCTGTTTTCAATGCCGCTCACCGTCTTCTGCAACATCGAGACTGTGAACAGGGGTTGAGTAACAAGAATGTTTTTCTTGACTATTTGAGGCCCTACACGTCATTAATACAACAGAACGTGTTCTTCTCTCATACAGCACCCACCAATACAGAGGAAGACAGCAATGGAACCTGCATGAAGAGACAATTCCAGCTTACATATAACTCGCAAAGGAAGTACAATTTCAGCAATTTTGCCTTCATATTGAACCAAATTGACCCCTTTTGCACCTCTCTTCGTATGTTCAATGAAATTTTACTGTTCTGCAACACACATTAACAATAATTCAAAACATCCAGCTGTGCCTTGGGCCGTATGAAAGCCTCACTTTTATTTTTGTCACTCAGACTTTATTAAGTGGTATTCCTCATTTCATGGAAACGATTAAAAAGAATAACACTCTCCCTTAAACGCTCTCTGCCTTCTCAAACAACTCCAACATTCCATTCTTCTTTCTCTCATCACAAATTTACATGGAGGATTCAGTGTCTTCTCCATCTCGGAGTCCTTCGGATGGCACCACTTCATCAAATACAGCGGGGAAAATTTCCACTAAAAGGCTGAAAAAAGACCCACCTTCTCCAACTAAGTCTACTCCTTCTGTTTCTATGGACCTCATAGTGGAAGATATTAGGGCATTACACCCCTAAATGGAAGAGACCAATACGAAACTTCAAAGTCTCAATGACAAATGGTCTAAGTTAGAGGATAGGATGGTGACAGCTGAGCAGCACATCTCCAGCCTTGCTAACACAGCTCTCACAGTCACCCATCTTCAATCTCAGGTCTCTTAACTTCAGAAACAAGTTGAAGATTTCGAAAACAGAAATCGCCGCGATAATTACACATTTATGGTCTGCTGGAGGGAATACAGGGATCAGATCCCCTAAACTTTTTCAAAACATTCCTCCCTAAGTTACTACAAATACCGGACTCACCTCCTTTAAATATACAATGTGCTTATAGAGTTGGACATGTTCCTCATGCCACATCAACATCAAAAAGGCCTTGAGGCGTTATTCTCTATTTTCTTTAATACACAGACCTTCTCAAAGTCCTGTTGGCAGCTGGCTTGAAAAAACAAATCTTATGGTCAGGCAATAACTTACATTTCTCTCAGGATTACGCCAAACCTTCCTCATACAGACGTAAAGAATTTCTTTCCATGTGACCAGCTCTTCATTCCATTGGGGCCCGCTTTGGTCTGTTCCATTCCTGTCTGTTCAAGGTCACCTACAACAACAAGACTTTCAACTTTGAAGATCTAGCTTGCCTGAGATTGTTTCTTCAAGAGCGCAGCATTGAATCCATGCACGCTTCCAAATCTGCCAAATCTTGATATGTTAATTAATTTGCTCATGTCGTAGTTTAATCATTTTATTGCTAGGATATTTTTGCAGTTGTTATGTATATGTTGTTGCACTAGTCTTTTTGCGTCCCTTTTAATATCAGTTAACAATTTGTTCTTCAATACTTACCCAATGTCTCTCTTCACAGGTTTCCGTCTCCCCGTTCCATCTTCTATTTCCCCAGTGCATTTCCCTCCTTCATCAATGTCCCTCTTGTCGTTTCCCTGGAGCCCGGATAGGTCATCCTTCAGTGTGGTCTCATACCCCTCACCTTCTTTGAAAGTACTCCTAGGTATGTTCTCTCACATTTATGGCTTCCATACTACTCTCTTATTCTTTTACCTGTATGGGATCCTCAAATCTTTTAATACAATACTCTATCTTTTCCTAATTCACTTCCCAGTTTTTAAACATATCTCCTTATCTCCTGCCCTCTGCACCTTTTTCCTTCTTGTCACTCACCACTTTTTACTTGGTCCTTCTTTTTCTATGTAACAACCTGTTTCAATTTCTTTCTGTATGTCTTTAAAAATTGTATCAAGGAGTGTCAAGGGCTTCGGTTCACCAATCAAACTTCAACATGTACTGACCCACCTATCGGATCTCAAGGCAGATATTGCCCTCATTCAGGAAAGACAACTTACAGCAAGATAATCTTTCAAACCTAAAGAGAGGGTGGGTTGGCAATGTTTTCTTTTCACCAGGTAATGGTAAGAAGAATGGCGTTGCTACGTAATGCCATAAATTGCTTAATGTTGATTTAATTTCTCAAGAGACTGATTCGGAGGTGAGATGGTTGCTTACTTGCTTTATGATTAATAATGTAGTGGTCTCAATTTTCAATATCTATGGTCCCACCAGTCCAGATTGTCAATTTTGGTCAGATGTCACTCAAAAGCTTCTACAATGTCCAGACCATCATTTTATTTTTGCAGGAGGTTGTATTCAATAGTTGACCCTTTCATTGACAGAGTTTCCTCCTTGTTGGACTTGACCCTTTTTGCAGGGTCATCCCTGAACTTTTTGCCTTCCTCCTGGTATTTTTTCTGACCTAGTGTTGGTGATTTTAGGACTCTGGGCACTTTATCACTGCTGTCTAGTGTTAAAGTGCATGTGCTCTCTATGGTAACATTGGGAAGATTGGTCTACACCTGTTTGGCATATTTAATTTACCTACCAGTCCCTTGTAAAGTGGTATCTCATATACCCAGGGCCAGTAAATTAAATGTTACTGGTGGGCTTGCAGCGCTGCTTGCGCAACCTACCAAAGTAGCCTTTCAAATCTGTCTCCGGCCTCTGCCATTGCAGGGCCTGCGCGCGCAGTTTACTGCCGCTGTGACATGGCACATAAAGTGGTTGCCACGTCTGTGACTCCCCTTTTACTACATATCAGTCACCCCTAAGGTAGGCCCTAGCTAGCCCTATGGGCAGGGTGCGCTGTAGGTGAAAGGTAGGACATGTGCCTTAACTGTGTGGCATGTCCTGGTAGGGACAAACAGCCATTTTGGTTTCTCACTACTGTGAGGCTGCCTTCTCATAGGAATGCATTGGGGATTCCCTGATATGTGTTTCAGTGGTAATTCCTGACATGAGAGGAGTAGCGTGGTCAAGTTTGGTATGTTTGGAATAGTGGTAACAAATGCTGCGTAATGGTGTTCGCAGATTTGTTATCACTATTTTAGAAATGCCACTTTTAGAAGAAGGCATTTCTGTGTGCTATGTGCCTTTGTGCCTGCCTGTTTTGTATTGCATGTCTGGCTCTGGATGACAGGGGCTGGGGAGGTGCAGTGGCTCCAGAGGGGCTGGGTGAGTCAGCGCTAGGCTGAATAGGCCTGATCTGCATTTGGAGTAGTGGGAGGAGTGGCACCTGGGACTGAATAGGACTGTGCCTGCCTTCCACAATGCTGGCTCCGCCCCCCCTGTGGTGTGTCTGGGGCCAGAGCCTACACTAACAATGAGGGTGTTTGTGCACTGTAAATAAAATGTTTAAGTGCCCCCCAGAACTGGTTTGGACTGGGTCCCAAGCCCTGTGCCAGGGCAGAACAAAGAAGACATGTAGTATAAATATTGGGGCTGTGACCCCAGGAAGAAAAAACCTTTTGGTTACCTGTGGGAAGCTGAAGGACTGCTGGGTGAGGAGGAACCACCCTGGGACCCATCTGCTGTCTCCTGGGGATCCCTACATGCTGGCCTGCCTGTGCCCAGCTCTGCCCTCTGAACTTGGGACTTAGCACCTCGTGAGCGCTTCATGTTTATTGTCATAGTGCCAGAGGACAAGAGGAGCGCTTGTGCCCTGCAGCGTGGGCTGCGCCCCCCCTCCCTGAGGTGGCCTGAGCCCCAGGTGGTGGCTCACGCTGCCCCGGGCGTGAGGAGTGCCTCAGGGGTTCTGTGCTCGAAAGCACTGGGCAGCAAAGCTCGCAGCATTGCAGAATCCCCCTCCGAAGGAATCCCGACGTGGGGATTCCCCAATGCTGCCTGGTGGTGGGACGGCCTGCCGGAAGTCAGGCAGGGTCTGCGCCAATCAGCGACGTTGAGCGGGAGCCTACCCCGCGTTCGTGGGTATCCAGAGCCCCAGAGAGGAAGTCAGGCAGTTGCGGCCTGGTTGGGGGCCGGCCGGAGAAAGTGCAGCTGGAGCAGAAGTCAGGCAATCCTGTGCCTGGTCCGAGGCAGGGCTCCCGCAGCACTGAGGAGAGCCCCGCATGCAGCCAAAGACCAAGATGGAGCCTCGCAGGCTCGCAGGACCCCGTGGGAGAGGACCGGAACCTTGCGGGCTCTCTGCGGCTGCACCCTTCCTGTTAGCGATTGGCCCTGCGGCGGGAGAGAAACCCCGGTGAGTGGGGATCGGAAGGCACACTGTTGGTGCCCACTGTTTGCCTATTTGTTCTGCCAAGAGAAGCCCTGGTGAGTGGGGCTTACGAGGCACACTGTTGGTGCCTGTTGGTTTACACAGCTGCAGTGCCGGATCACGGGCAGCTGCAACGTGGGGGCACTCCATTTGGGGGGGAACAAGGGTGAGTTGCACCTCTGCCCCTTGTGAGAATTGTGCCCATATTTGATTGCTGTATTGGCAGCCAGGAGGGGCCAGGTCGGAGGCCCCGTGTGATGGGAGACACAGAGCTAGGAGAGCCCTGACTTTGTGAAACAGAGGGCATTCCGGGGAGGCCCAAGACGGGCCCCCGAGGAGCAGGCCAGTCGGCCTGGTGTTCACCTGGTGTTTTGGTGGGCGTACAGCCCTTGGGTGATGTGTGCACCTTATCAGTGTTACTGTGGGGCACTTGTGCTAAGTTGAGATGTATGTCTAATATGTTTATGCATAATGTGTTTATGCTAAGTGCCTCTTGCCAGTAGTTACTGGTTCTTTCTATTTTCACTACTTGTGTGTTCTAATGGTTCTGACAGTGGCCTGGTTGGCCCTTTAAGTGTATGTAATCTAATAATATCTAATTATAATAATATAAAGTGATACCTAGTGCCAGGTGGCACACTGTATATATGTGATTATGCTCTGATGTGTTTTATGGATAATACAAAGGCTATTTTTTATATAACCTTGTGTGGAGTTTCTTCTGTGGTGTGCCTAGTGTGTTGCTGCTGTGTGAGTGTGTTGCGCAAACACTTTACACATTGCCTCTGAGATAAGCCTGCCTGCTCGTGCCAAGCTACCAAAGGGCTGAGCAGGGGTTATCTTCAGTGTGTAACTTCCTTGCCTTGACTAAAGTGGTGGTTTCTACCTGGCTTAGGCACATGCCCTAGCCAACTAGAAATCCCATTTCTAACACTCCTCTACTTATATACCCCAAAAATCTCTGAAATTGTTCACTCGTGCCCTTAAACAACTTGCATTAATAGATGCTTGGAGACTTTGTAATACTATTCAACATGAACACACCTATTACTCTCCCTCACAACATACTCAATCCAGAATTGATTATATTTTTATTTCATACTCTCTATCTCAAAATGTACACTCTGCTGACATAGGCCCTATTCTAATTCCTGACTATGCTCCTGTTTCTGCTCATCTAGATATTTTAAGCAATACTTTTAAGCCCAACAGATGGAGATTCAAAAATGCAAATCTCCTAGACCAATCTTCCACCCCTGCCTTTACCTCTTTCTTTCATTACTTTTTTCAATGTATTCACACAGAAAAACTCAGTTTTCACACTATATGGGACACCTTCAAGGCTTCTAGCCCTGATTTCATTATCAGGTTTGTGTCCAGAAAGAAAAAACTTTCCCTAAATAAAACCAAAGAGATCCTTAATCAAATCAAACAATTGGAGCACTCTTATTACATTTCCAAGTCTAAAGCCTGCTTACAAGAACTCATTAACCGTAAACCTTGGTTCAATACATTTTCTGCCCATACTGCATCTTCCTTTCTTCTCAAATCCAGTTCCAAATATTATTGTGATCAAAACAAATCAGGCAAACTACTAGCAAATTATCTTAAAATGAAAAAGAATAGGAATAACATTGGATCTATCTTAGATGCACACCCCATTTTATTACATAAAGATACAGACAAATTAGAAGAATTTGTATAGTTTTATAAAAATGTATACACTCCTGAACATAATCATATTGATTCTGACATTATCAACTACCTCTCTGATACACACAAATCTTTCAACTCACAACTAGACCACTCCATTTTAGAAACTGACATTACCTTACCTGAACTTCATACTGCTTCATCTTCTCTTAAATCTGACAAAGCTCCAGGGCCTGATGGTTTCACTGTAGAGTTTTTCACACACTTCTCCAATTTGCTCCTCTCTCTTATCTTTTCTTATAACCTCTTTTCTATGAAAAGTCAAATCCTCTCGTTCCTTCTTAGATGCCTTCATTTGCCTCATTCCAAAGAAGGGAGAAAACTTAAATCAATGCAAAAATGATTGGCCTATTTCCAAGATATTTTTCAAAATTATAGCTCTTTGTTTTGACTCCCTTTTACCAAAACTACTCAGTCAAGAACAATCTGGTTTTGTCAAGGGATGTTATATATCTGATAATACTTCCTTATTTTTTTACATCCTCTTCAAATCTAACTTCTCAACGCATCCTTTAGCAGCGATTACATTAGATGCCGAGAAAGCCTTCGATCACATTAATTGGTCTTTAATTTTTCATACCTTATGATGGTTCGGTTTTGGACTAAAACTCATTTCCCTTATTTCCCTTATTTCCCATCTTTACACCTCTTCTCAACCAGCCATTTTTGCTAATCGGCACACTTCCTTCTACTTCACTTTGGGTAGAGGTGTACATCAAGGATACCCTCTCTCACCTGTTCTCTTTAATCTAGCTCTCAAACCTTTCCTTTCTAGAATTAGACATAATCGAGATCTACATGGTTTCACATGGAAAGACCAACACATCAAAACTGCAGCCTTTGCGGACAATACCCTTTTACTGATATCTCAATCTCAAATTTCACTCTAAGCTTTTCTCCAGGAGGTCTCATCTTATTCTCTTGTTTCAGATTACAAATTAAACCACAATAAATGTGAAATTTGACCCCTTTTTAAATATACCTATAAACAAGATTTCTCTACTACTAACTTCTCCTGGAATGCAACCAAACTCAAGTATTTAGGGCAACGGTTCTCCCAATCACTCAAAACGTCTATCTCTTTAAGTCTAGAAGATTGCAAGCTCAAATTAAATGCCCTGTTCACTCGTTGCCACTTCTTGAATTTCTCCTGGTGGGGTCGCAATGACACTATTAAAATGATGTTGGTTCCCATCATCCTATACACTATTTCTAACATTCCCCTTTCTATTCCCATAAAAATGTTTACGCAAATCAACTTCATACTTTCCTTATCATTATGGAATGGGAAGAAATCTCACATATCTCTCGTAAAATTAAAACATTTTAAATCAGATGGTGGCGTTAATTTCCCTGACTGTCAAAAATACCACTCTGCTTTCATCTTTAAACAATACGTTCACTGGATTTCAGCCTCATCAAATAATCTCCTTTGTGGGTACAGCTGGAAAAGTCTTCCCTCTCCCCTTTCTCTTTCCATGAATATTTGGCTTTTTCTAGAAAACCTCACACTCTCTCCTCACCCATCATACTGAATCCCTTATTGCCTTCTGATCCTATTGATATTCTCTCTTTCCTCAGTTCTACCATTTGGCACAATACTTCCGTTTTTCACAACAATAAACCCTTTTATTGGAAAGCCCGGAGGATATTTGGCTTAATCTGGATTAATCAACTATTCATTAATTATTATTTTCTCACTTTTTCTCAAGCCTAATCTCTTTTTAATCTCTGAACCTCCTTTCGACATACATTTCTTCTCTTGCAATCCATTATATTGGCCGTCCTTGATAAATTTCAATCCTGTTCGTCACAACCCCCTACACCCCATTCTGCCTTAGCCTCTCTGTTACACACTAATCCTAAAGCGTCTACCATTTAACATGTTCTACATCAACCATCCACTACCAGAATTAAAGCAGACATTGAATTAGCATGGGAAAACGATTTGGGAACTACTTGACCTGCTTCCTTTTGGAGACAAATGTGCCAAAATTGCGGTCCACCCCTCGTGCCGCCAACACTGCTCAAACATGATTTTACATCTATAATAGACTTCTCCTCTCTCCAACCATTCACCACCATATATACCCAGATCTCCCTGATAACTGTTGATCATGCCACTCATGCCACTCACGACAGTCAGATTTGCATCACTTGCTCTTCACCTGTCCCCTTGTACATACTTTCTGGACACAGATTTGGAATCAACACCATAATACCCTTATTGTTAACATCTTCCTAGCTAGTTTATTCACTAGCTGGGAACATGTCTCACCAGGCTTAAAAAATATAGACCTACTTTTTGCAATTGCATATCAATAAATAACCAAAAATTGGAAGGATTTCTCTCAACTGTCTTTATAAGTTTGGTCGTATACAGCTTGTTATAACCACAGACTTGACATTCACCCTATCTCGCTTGCTATTAGGCATTCTAGCCTATGGAGTCCCCTTACAAACTTTATAGATAGTCACGCCAAATCCTCCTGTCACCGAAAACCCAACATAGTTGAAGTTTATAAACCTCCTTGATGTTCAATTTTTCTTTCATAATTGACGTAATGATTCTAGGACCTTATATTGAATAATTGTTATAATGTTTTTGCGAATAT
The DNA here is from genome assembly GCA_963921515.1 of Calotriton arnoldi. NCBI lineage: Eukaryota > Metazoa > Chordata > Amphibia > Caudata > Salamandridae > Calotriton > Calotriton arnoldi. The sequence goes on from CAWUFW010015678.1 coordinate 71,084, forward strand.
ACCTTTGATAGTTATTACATTATTCTTATACTGGACCATGTATATTTTCTATCATTACAATGTTCTTTTCCTTTTCTTCCACATTTTACCCCCTTACCTACTCTATACCTTTGTAATATTTTAATGCATTACTAATAATAATGCACTCTATTTTACTCTAATAGAGCTCTTTAAACTGACCTTCAAAACTCCTAATCATGTGGCAAAAAACAATGGCAAAGTGCAGTAAAGACACTGCTGTGGTGGTTTCACCTTCCAATAATTCAATCAATGTCCGAACAAAGGAAATTGACATAAATTAGGTACTTTAACATGGCTCAGTATTTCTTGTATGTTGAAATGAAATCAAGTCAAAGCACTAAGCACTGTTCCCAAGTTGGCCTTAGTATTTACATTAGTGACTCTGTTATGATCTTTCGTTTTCTTTTTTTTGGCTCAGTATTTCCCTGTATGTTGAAATGAAATCAAGAAAAAGCACCAGCACTTTTTCCAGAGTATTTGCACTACCAATCCTATCTCGTATTATGCCTTGTCATCTTCCTCTACTGGGCCAGTATTTCCTGTGTAATGTAGTTGACAGAAAGCCAAAGTACCCAGCACTTTTCTCTGAGTATTTGCACAAGAATTGCCACCATGATTTAAGACCTATATAGCATATTTTTTAATCTGGTATGGGTGCTTAGTAGCGTCAAAAATTCTACAAATGATGAACGACAATCGCATAGAGATAAGCAAAACACTCAATTTTAATTAATGATGTTTTTAAAATTGTGATTTTATAACACTTGTAAGTTTTAATTAACTGAACAATAAAAGATTACCTTAAACTGGTTTACTAGAATCAGGCTAGTCTGAGGCTAAAAGGACTTCAGTAATCCCTTCAAAGCCTTTGGAAAGAGATTAAGAATAGACCCAGGACCTAAAGGGGCCGATCGACCTTTTCCTTCAGATAGAATAACATATGAATGAACAAATAGGAGAGCAAAGAAGAGATTCCAAGGTGGTGGGTAAAGAAAACAGTTAAACCTGATATATATTTATGTGACACAGGTCACACAATCTGGAGGCTTTCCAAATCAGAGGTATTAAGAGACCTTTAATGAAGTAGGATAATGAAAACAATGGTCAATTGGCTCTGTCTATATCATATAACAAACAAAAGGGAGGGACTGGGGGCGCTTATAGGTCCAGCATACATGCCCCTGGGTATATTTATTACAACAAAAGGCATGCAGTTCCTAGAGAGGGTTGAACGGAAAAGGAGAGGACTGGTCGATGTAAGTTGATGTTCGAAAGAGGGATGGGGTCTCATTGGTGTCATGCTTCATTATAGGGCGTGCTCCTTGTCAGGTCGGCGCTGCGATACCTGACGAGCTACCTATGAGGGGCTCTTTTTTGGAGATCTTTTATTCCCAATGCCGTAAGGTGTGGTGCGAGTATAGGGCCTTGTGGTGTAGATGAGTGTGGAAAGTATGGGTGCAAGGTGGGGGTGAGAATGATACAATGGGATGTAGTGGTGCTCAAGAATAAATTTTAATCAGCGAGTCCACTAATCTCAATTAAAAACAATAGCGGGACACTGCCGATGTAATGTTCAAGAGTGGCTCAAGTATAGAGGTCAACATGTTTCTTGCCTGGGCTGTCATAGGATCAAATGGCAATTCTTCAGGACCAAAGATGTGAAATAAACTATCTACACAGTGGTTGGTTGTCTTGATTAATATCGATGGTAAACCAAATACACAAATAACCTTACAGTGAGATACCTGGATTTTATAGACCGACCTACAAAAGCTGTAATGGTACAGTTCATTAGGCATTGTTAAAAAGAATTATTAAAAAGTCCTCTGTTAAAGCAGCATGCAGTCTATGAATATAGTTCTACTGTTAGTAGAAGGTGAAAGGCGCAGTGACAAGGAAGAGGCACGTGGAAAGCAAGTGACACATCTAAGGTTGGAGGTAGGCAGGGTGGCAGAACAACCACCGTGGTAGCAGAAAACGTATGTCACTCACCCAACTTGGGTGGATCACCTGCAGCATCGAATGCTGGTGGAGGGACTGCTAAGAATTACCTAGCGTCCTGGTATGCACCACATGGAAAAGAAAAATGATGCCGATAGTGAGGTCAAATAATAGCGAGCAGTCTTGGCCACAGGGGAGTAGCTCCCCTATAGTTAAACAATAATGTGGTACTTACGGTTGCATTGGGGCTCATTCCCCGGTCGACCTACCCTCGCCCACCAGATCGGGAAGGTGAGGCAGGGGTCTAGAGTACACGGTTAAGTACTCGTGGCCGGACTAAACAGCGTAGAAGGCAGGGGCGGGGGAGGAGGCTTTCCCGGTGGGGTGTGGTTAGCCTGCGGGAGAATGGCACGTTGTAGTGACGCGTTGCAGGAGGAGGATCTACACTGGGCGCCATGTGGGAGCAGGAAAAAGTTAAAATTAAATACTGAAAATGGGTTCTGTGCAAGGTGTTGACCCCGCGGAGTACAGTTCAGGATAAAGAAGGCAATGACCATTATTATATGATACAACATGATAATACACATATTGGCACAGCTGCTGCGGGGGAGGTCGCGGGTCAATGTGCCATGTTGTGGCACAGGAGTCACAGTAGGTGGTAGACAGCAGCATAGGTAAGACCCTATGGGGTAAGTGTAGAACGAGAGATGGGAACACGTTTCATAAGTAGGGGGCAGGAGGATCCAGCTAGATGTGCTGGGCCCTTCAGTGGTCGTTGTGTAAAGGGCGTTGAAAGGACTTGACACAGCTGGTGTCAGCTATTTTGTGCTGAGCCCTACAGCAATCATGGTGAAAGAGGCCAACCTGGGATGGTTGGATGCCATAAAAGGACAGTGTCAATGTAGATCCGGCTGGTGAAGAGTATCCCCCCATATAGAGAGTCACGAGTCAGTGTGTCTTGTTATGGGGTGGGAAACACAAACGGGGCTGTTGGAGAACGCCCTAGAGGTATGTACAGTGCGGACGTCCCACAGGTCGGATGCATAAGTGGTCAGCTAATGTCCTGCGTCATACATAGATGGGTGGGAAAGTTGCCGACGTGTGGTAGATCGCTATCTTCATAAGGGTTGTCTCTAAGGCAACAAAATGTTGCAAAGGTGTTCTATGGTCATACCATGTAGGGATGTGTGGATAGAGGAAGTGTCAATGCCCAGGCGAGAGGTTTATCTGTTAAGTTCGCTCCAAGAGAAATCCTCATTTAGACCCTGTTTGTTATTAGAAAGTAAAAAAATCCAGTTTTGCTCTCTTCTGAAGAGGGCATTCTTACTCATTTGAGGATGTGCCTCGATTACTGTCCATCGCAAGTTATCTGGTGTGTGTCTCTTCTGATCAAAGTGTGTGCACATCTTGGTATTGAGTTTGTGGCAGCGAATATTACTGCGATGTTTCATAATTTGGGTTTTTACCATCCTAGTGGTCATCCCAGTGTATTGTAAGTTGCAGGGGCATGTGATGGTATATATGGAGTTACTGGTATTACAGTTGGTATGTTTTTTCTGTACCCATTTGAACGTATTAGAGAGTTTGATGTCTTTGGTAATCTCAGTAAACGCACACACTGTGCAGGAACCACAGGGGTAATGTCCTGTCCTGGACTAGCTGATTAAAATGTATTCTTGAGCACCACTACATCCCATTTTATCATTCTCACCCCCACCTTGCACCCACACTTTCCACACTCATCTACACCACAAGGCCCTATACTCGCACCACACCTTACGGCATTGTGAATAAAAGATCTCCGACAAAGAGCCCCTTATAGGGAGCCCATCAGGTATTGCAGCGCTGACCTGACGAGGAGCATGTCCTATGCCGGATGTGTGAGGGCCCTAGTTCCTAAAGTGTTAGACCCCCTCCCCCTTTCGAACATCAACTTACACCGACCAGTCCTCACCTTTTCCCATTCTACCCTCTCTAGGAACTGAATACCTTTTGTTGAAATCTGTCTATATCATGACAAGCATAGGCAGTTTTTACAGGAGTAGCGAACAAAGCACAACATTTCCAGTAGGGAAACACTAACGTTTAAGGTCAACTTGCCAATTACTTGACCTACTACTTCTACAGCTTTCAGTAAGACGCATTATTCACACAAACAGAGAGCTACGTTTGTTTGTCTTATTCTTTATTGGTTCATGAACTTTATTTTTCAGACTATCTATCCTTGCTTTTGCCCTCTGTTGCAACTGTTGATATTTTGCATAACCAACTGGCCCTTGGACTTTATATATAAACAACAAAATCAAACTGCATCCAGAGGTGGTGAGATTCATGGATTGCACTAGTTTATTATCTAGAATGAGCACTAATCTGTCACGTTGATAGTCATAGACTTTTCTTAGCCATGTATAAACCTTGAAGTTTGACTTGAATAATACCACACTTATTCAGTATACTATTCAATATCCCCAGCCTCGTTTAAATTACTCAGTTACTGATTGGGGTCTGCTGGAAAATGTCCCTCTCTGAAGCGTCCCCCCTAACATATTGCCTTCCTCCTCCTCTTTTTCTGACTTCATTTTATTTAGCTTCTAACCAGTGCTAAAGTGCATGTGCTCTATCCTCTAAACATTGTAATATTGGCTCATACCCAATTGACATATTTAATTCACTTGTAGGTCCTTAGTAAAGTGCACTACATGTGCCTGTAACTTATGTGCTACTAGTGCGCTTGTAGCTGTGTCAGGAGTCAGGCCCCAGGTCATCCATTGAAGGCTCTAAGCGGGGACATTGTGTAGGCCTTTCTTCCAGCCTGGGGTCTTGTAAGGAGTTCCCTATGGGCGCCTGAGGTTTCTCTGACCTCTGAGGTGTCTCACAGTGGGGGGAAGTGGCCCAGGGTGTCTGGCACCCTACTTCTACTCAACCTCCCATCAGTTCATGGGTGGTACCCTGACTGTTAAACCTGGCATCCTTGGCATGGTTTCCCCTGACTTTTTGCCTTCTGACCTCCTGTTTTGCTGACATAATTTTCGCTGACCATTCTGGCTTGGGAACTCCCCAAGACCCACACAGAAGTGAGAGCCTTTTTAGGCCTCACTGTCTTTTACAGGCTATTCATCAAGGGGTATGGCATAGCTGACTTCCAGGAAGCAGCCTCATCCAGTGATCTGGACAGAGGAGTGCCAGAAAGCTTTTGACACCCTGAAGGATGCCATGTGCACACCTGTTTTCAAGGCCCCTGACTTCTCCCAAGAATTCATTGTTGAGACAGACACCTCAGAGCATGATGTAGGGGCCGTGCTCTCACAGCTAAATGAAGAGGGCCTGGATCAGCCTGTAGTCTTCACCAGTAAGAGGCTACTTCCCAGGGATCCGAGGTGGAGCACAATAGAAAGGGAAGCTTTTGCTGTGGTCTGGGTGCTGAAGAAGTTAAGGCCATAGCTGTTTGGCACTCACTTTTGGGTTCTGACAGACCACAGGTCCCTCAGATGGTTAATGAAGATGAGGGGTGAGCATCCCAAACTGAGGTGGTCCATGTCCCTACAATGAGCAGACTTTATGGTGGAACACCATCATGGAACAGACGAGGCCTGGGCAGAGCTCGGGGTGATTCGCTACACAGAGTTACTGAAAAACTCCACCAAATTCCACTGAGTTCCTAGAGAGGGTGGAGTATTGCTCGTCCACCTCTACTTTCAGGATAGGATGCCCATACTACCCTGGAGCTGCTTCTCACTTTTCGGCACTATGGACAGGGATCTTGCACCCTCTTGAAGCATTGTCCCTCGTTTCAGCACCACAGACTGGGAAAGTGTGCTTCAATTCGGGAGCACGTGGTTCAGCAATCAGCAGCACCACGTACAGTGAGCTCGCACTAGTATAGGACTGCGGGAAAGGAGGCTGTCTATCGGGAAGCCTCGACTCGATGGTTAGCACCATGGTTAGGCAGCCGCCATGCTTCTTGAAGCATTTGCCTCAGTTAGCACACCACGGACAATAAGCCACAGATCTAGCAGACCTTCGTCCAGCCATCTACAATACACCGCATGCTGTTTGTGTGTGTGTTTGACTTAATGGCATAATGCACCAAAGCATTGGCTTTTGGCCCACTGTCCCTGCTCCTCAATACAAAGGCCACCTCCCTTAGCTGCCGACATCCCAGTACTTTCTTTACACTGCTCTCCTTTGCAGACCAGCCATGTTTTTTTATCACTGAACAACTTTCCCACAGTCTAACCTTCCTCAGCTCGCGGGTACGATCCCTCATGTTGCAGCTTCCCCAACTCAAGCGGATCTGCCGCTAACACTGCCAGGCCTTCTCAAGGAAAGCGAATCCGGCCAAGTAAAGCACACATGCGCACCACAGACAATGACTGTTTCTCCATGACGTCCATCTTTATGGTTTAAATCGTTTTTATTGAAAGTTTTCAAGCATTAACAATACACCCACCTACAACCACTGGCCGGCGGGGAACAGTGTAAGCCTTAGTCAATTTTAAAGAGGAGAAGGAGAGTCAAGAAAAGGAAAAAAGAGACAGAAAAGAAATTGAAGAGAGCACGAGAGAGCAATGACAGGAGTCTACCCACAGCCCCAGAGTGTGACATTGAGAGGGTTCTAAGTCTCGTACGGCAGCCTCTCCACCTGAGGGGGGCGGCTTGTCAGCGAGGGGAGTAGTGGGAAATCGCAGGACCCTTAAGTACTTAAGACAGGTAAGCTCAACGAACTCAGAGGATAGGTAAGCCACAGTGGACCCCCAGGTCTTATCAAATTTAGGCAATGTGCGATTAATCCCCGCAGTAATCCTTTCCATCCCCACCACCTCCCACAGTCTATGCAACCAGTCTACTTCAGTTGGGATGTTCTCCGTACCCCATCTTGCGAGGAGAACCTGCTTTGCCGCCCCCAGAGCTAGGGTGATCGCCCTCCCCCTACAGGACCTGAGGGGTTATGTGAGTGGATTGGGAAGTCCCAGTAAGATGTAGCTGGGGAATCTGGGGAGCTCTGTCTGATAAATATAGTCAACTAAGGGTAGTATAGCGTCCCAGTAGGCTTGTATCTTAGGGCAGTGCCATAGAATGTGAGAGAGCGTGCCCTTCTGTCCGCATTTGCGCCAACAAACATCGCTGCTGCGTGGTTTTTACTGGGCGATACGCGCCGGTGTATAATATCAATAATGCGCAATTTTTAGGAGCATCTCTTTCCCCGAGGTGCTGCACGATGAGGCCCGGGCCCGATGGATGATGTCTGCCCACTCCTTCAGGGAGAACTCTCGACCCAGCTCCGATTCCCACCTACGCTGCGCTGGGGACTTAGCGGGGTTCCTGGCCCTGTTGAGAAAATTATAGATATCTGACAAGAGGCGCTTATTGGAGGTGCGGGTGATATACCAAAGCTCAAACTTTGTAAGGGGGCGACCAGCGTGGACTCGGACATGGGGCTGCGTGACCCAGTGGCGCAGAGCCAGGTACTGCCAGTACGCTTCTTTGGGGATCCCGTAGCCAGTTACCAATTGGGGAAAGTCTATGATTCCCTGCGTGTCAAAAAGGTCGCCTATGCATTTGCAATTTGCTTCCTGCAATTTCAAATATGCGCTCCCTACAAGAGCCGGTGGAAAGTCTGGGTTCCCAATAAAAGGGGTCAAGGGCAACACGGCGGTGGACAGTTGACATCTCTCCTGTACCTTGTCCCACACCTTCATGGTGGAGCGCAGGACCGGGGAAAGGTACGCGCTGTGCGGACGATGACGTTTGAGAAGCCAAGGAACCTTCCAGATGTGGATCCCCGCCACACCCCTATCAATGAAGCACCAGTGTTTCTCCGACTCTAGTTGGTACCACTCTATCATCCAACGCAGTTGCGCTGCCTCGTAGTAGCGCCCTAGGTGTGGGACCCCGAGATCCCCCTCCTCCTGTCGCAAGTACGTGAGCTGGTGAGCCATGCATGCTTTCTTTCCCCCCCATATGAAACCATCGAGCAGTCGCTGCAGTTGGGCAAGAATCGTGGGCGGCGGACAAAGGGGGAGTGTTTGCATTATATAAAGAAGGCGGGGCAGAATCGTCATTTTAACGGCGGCGATCTTGCCCAGCCAAGAAAGGACATGCTTCTTCCAACTGGTCAATTCTTGGCGAGTCTTGGCCAGTATCTCCGAGTAATTCACCTTGGTAATCTTCGCAAGTGTCGAAAAAATCTGAATCCCCAGGTACGTGATGCCGCTAGTGGCCCAAGCGAATGGAAAGTGCATTGTTAGCTGGTGCTGGTCCTCGACCGGCAGCGTAAGGCTGAGAGCCTGAGTCTTTTCCAGGTTAATTTTAAAGCCCGACACCACACTAAAGGCGTCTACCTCCACCAACAAGGGGGGGGAAGGACAGCAGCGGGCGGGTTAAAAAAAGGAGCACATCGTCCGCGTATACCGAAATCTTGTGCTCCCTATCCCCCATCCGGATCCCGGTGACCATAGGGAGCTGGCGGACCCTTTCAGCAAACGGCTCCATATAGAGCGCGAACAGAAGCGGGGAGAGGGGACACCCCTGCCTCGTGCCCCTCTCAATCTGGAAGGGACGGGAGACCACCCCATTAACACGGATGCGGGCCTGCGGGCCCTGATAGACACAGTTCACCCACTTCCAGAATCTCTCCCCTACCCCAAACCGGCGGAGGACCTGGTGCAAGTAAGGCCAATGGACCCGGTCAAAGGCCTTTTCGGAGTCCACCGATAGGAGTATCGCCGGGGTCTGGGTGCGCTGCGCCTTGTCTACGAGATGACACAATCGTCGTGTCCCGTCTCCACAGTTGCGGTCCGGGATAAAGCCCGACTGGTCCGGATCCACCATGCCTTGCATACGGGGGGCGAGCCGGGATGCCAAAATACTGGTGAAAATCTTCAGATCCACGTTGAGTAAGGATATGGGGCGGTAGGAAGCACACTCTCGTGGATCGTTCCCAGGCTTGGGAATTACCACCACCTCGGCCATGGACATCGATGGGGCAAGTTTCCCAGTCGTGCTAAAGGCGTTGAACATGCGCGCCAGGAGTGGGGCAAGGTCCGAAGCGAAGATTTTATAGAAGTCGACTGGAAAGCCATCCTCGCCTGGGGCCTTTCCTACGGAAAGTCCCTGGATGGCCCGCAAGACTTCGTCAGGTCTGATATCCACGTCCAAGCTAGACATGGCCGATTCTAGTAGCGGAGTCACCGGCGCTGCTTGCGTGTATTCCTCGGCCGCAGTAGGGTCCAGGCTTTCGGCTGAGTAAAGAACAGTATAAAAGGCCTCAAACTCGGCCACAATGTCTCCGTCCACCCTCAGAATCTCTCCTCGGTCATTCTTAATTTCCGCAACTCGCCGTCTCGGCCCTCAGAGCGTGTGCCTGGAGTCTCCCAGCCTTGTTCCCCCCCTCGTAGTAGCGCTGCTTGGTGCGGAGAAGAGCGTACTCAGCGCGGTCGAGGTCAAGCATCCTCAGCTGCTTCCTCGCCTTCGTGAGTAGTCACCGCGTTTGTACCGCCCCTGTGTGGCGATGGACCCCCTCCAGCTCCTTGATTTGGTCTTCCAATTACCCCCCTCTTGGCCCTACGATCCCTGTTCAGACCCGCCGCGATAGCAATACATCGTCCGTAGAGGACCGCCTTCAGGGCATCCCAGAGCGTGTCTACCCCGACAGAGCCAACATCATTCACTTCCAGGTATGCTTTGATAGCGCCCCGCAGTTCAGTAATATTGGCTTCGTAAGTGAGCAGTTTATGGTTTAGGTGCCACGAACCCTGCCGGGGGGAGCCTCCAGGGAGCAGCAGCGTTAGGGTGATCGGGGAGTGATCGGAGAACGCCACCACCCCGATAGATACATCCTCGGTGGACACCGTGACCCTAGGCGAGGTCCAAATAAGATCTATGCGGGCGTACGTTTGGTGCGCCGCCAAAAAAAGGTGTACTCCGGGGCCGAAGGATAGCGGTGACGCTAAGCGTTAGTAAGACCAGCCTCCCTTAGTCTCTGCAGCATTGAGTCGGAGATCGATCCAGAGTGTCCCACCCTGAGCACCGACCTGTCCAAGTTCGCACCTGGGGCCAAATTAAAATCCCCACCGATTACTAAGTCTTCGTCGGGGGATTCCAGAAGCCGACTTATCGTCTCGCATAAAAAGGCATCCTGGTGCTCGTTGGGGCTGTAGACCGAAGCGATCGTGTGTACGCGCTCACCTAGCAGCACTCTCAAGGCCAACAGGCGACCAGGTACTTCTGTGTTGGTCCCCACTACTGTCCCCTGAAAGTGCGTGGCCACTAGGATCGCCACCCCTGCCTTCTTCCCCAGCCCCGATGAGAAGTATTGCCTATGGAACCAGTTAGACCTAAGCCTCTTCCAGTCAGCCCGCAAAGGTGGGTCTCTTGTAAGAGACAGATATCGCATTTAGCATCTCTCAACAGGGCAAGAAGCGCTCGCCGCTTGTCCGGGGAGTTAAGACCCCGAACATTGAAGCTCATGATGACTACTTTAAATCGTGTCATAGGTTGTGGTGGGAGTGTATGCCTGCGCACTTATCAAGCATCTCGTGCACAAAGCTGGCAGCAACAAGGTACATATTCCCCCCAGCCCGCATCCCGCCCATGGACAGCCTCCCAAGCGCTGCAGCCCCTCCCTGCGGTGCCACACAGCAACTTATCACTATGGAGCAGACCCTACGTGTGCGTGGGTGGGTAGGTCTAGGGCGCCAGGCCGAACAGTTAGCAGTACCCTCCAGGGAAGGAGCAGACAAAGCACGCCGCCAGAGCATCACCAGTGATCGCAGCAGCCCCGTCTCCCACCCATATGATGCCCTACCTCCCCAGACCCCGCCATCCGCCCCTAGCCACCCGTATCGAAGGTTCACCCTACCTGCCTTTAGGAGGACTGCAGCTCTCTCGTGGGTAGAGAAGAAAAAAGGGAAAAAAGAGAGATAAAGTACAGGAAGAGAGAGAAGATGGAGAACATAAAGAGACTTCAATGTCGTATTCCAACTGTAACAAATCGCACCGACGTGCAGGGGTCCATGTGTCTGACGGTCGTTCATCACCATTCCAAGGGCGGGGCTCCCCCCACCAAGACCGATATCTCAAACCGCTGGGCTCGGACCATTCTTCCAACCACCTGGACTCAGGACAGCAACTGCAAGGATAATTCACTAGCCTGGTCAGCAGTGCCCTCCCGGTCCTGCATCTGTCGCAGCAGGGCTTCCCGCTCCATCCTGCGCACCTCCTCGGAAGGTTTCATCTGGGCGCCCCTCCCAGGGCCCCGTCTCCTGCCCAATCTCCGCGGCCTCCCTGAAGCTGGGCCTCCCTCCGTTGCATCCGAGTCGTCAGCCACTGTCAGGTTGCCCCCAAGTACGGCCTTCGCCTCCTGCAGGTTCCGCACCCCATGCGTTTCTTTGTTCCAGACGAAGGAAAGTCAGAACGGATGCCCCCATCTGTAGCGTATTCCCTGCTCGCGGAGGAAGGTCGTGGCTGGTCGTAGCTCTTTGCGCCTCTGAAGGGTGAGGGGCGAGAGGTCTTGGAAAACCCCCACTTGGAGACCCTCGAATTCCACTGTCGGACGTTCACGTGTGGCGGCCATAATAATCTCCTTCTGCCTGTAGGAGTGCAAGCAAGTCAGGATGTCTTGCGGCTGGCCAGGGCCTGAGGCAGGGCGCCCGGTGCGGTGAGTGCGATCCAATGTGACCTCCTGATCTCGCAGCTCGGGAGCCATGTGCTTAAAGTGGCGAAGAACCCAGTCTTCTAGCTTGCCGCCGTCCGCTTGAAGTGGCACGCCTTTGATGCGAATGTTGGAGCGCCTCGAATGGTTTTCCAAGTCTTCCAGCTTGAAATAAAGCTCCTCATTCCGCTCTCGGAGGTCAATTAGCTCCCGGGCCTGTTCAGTGAGCTCTTCCTCTCGCCTGTCCCCATTACGCTCCAGGGTGTCCACTCTGTCACCCACCTCACCGAGATCCGCTCTAAGCTGCTTGATATCAGAGGCCATCTCTTGTCGCAGTCCAGCGAAGTCATCCTGTAGCGCACCAAATAGCTGTTCCATGAACTCTTTCGTGACTGGCTCGGCAGCATGTCCTGTGACTGAATCCATCGTTGCATCGCCGGGGTGAGACCCATAGGGGTCAGTACCAAGCCCCCCAGTCTTCTTTCCGCTCGGTTTCTGAAGTAGGCCCTTAATGGAGGATTCCTTACTCGTGACGTCTTTCTTGGCACGTTGGGAGGCCATGTCTGCGGTCAATGAGGCACAGGACGAGGAGGCTCACTCCCCGTTAATTTGCAGATGAGGGACCGATGCATCTACAGCTGCTGCCAGGCCCAGTCGCTAGTGGTACTGCTGACTCTCGTTGGGGGGGGGTTCCCTTGCCCTGCCGCCCCTCTGGAGTGGCCGTTGAGAAAGTCCCTTTGGGCGGGCCGGATCGCGTCCCCCCTGCTAGACATGCGAAGAGCACCCCCCACTGGAGAAATCAATTGGTGCGGGAGCCTGCTGCCCCTTCCGAGCCCCCGGCTCTTCACCCACAAGCCAGGCGCAGCTGCAGGACCTCAGGGGCCACTTAAATCAGCAGGGATCGTCTTCACCTCGCTTCACCCATTGTGGCCAGTATGAGGACTCCACGTGTCTGAGGCCTCAGAGGTATAAGGCACGCGTTGCAGGGCCGGTTTCATGCAGGGCCCTTTTGGCCATCACACACCGCCACCCTCCGCATCTGCTGTGGCTTCTCAGCGCAGCCTGTGCCCGGCGGCGACAACACTGGACCCTCGGATCCTCACCACTCCATTTTTTGCCTTCACGCAAGGCCCCGTCGCCGAACCCAACCTCGGGGGCCTCGCGTCACTGTGTCCTATGCTCGTACACTGCGGGGCTGCCAGATGTGTCTATCCTGGGGGAAAGGGCCGCCCACGTTGCCCAGGCCTCATCTCCGCTGCAGGGCCGGTGACATGCAGTGCCCTTTAGGCCATCTCACCGCGCCTCCCTCCTCAACTAGCTTCACAGCACAGCCTGTGCGCGGCGGTGACCACACTTGTCCCGCGGGCCCTCACTGCTCTGTTGTACGCCTTCGCGCGAGGCCCCTCCGCTGATTCCAGCCTCGGGGGGCCTCGCGCCACCTTGTCCTGTGCTCTGAGGCTGCGGGGCTGCCCAATGTGCCAATCCCAGGGGAGATGGCCGCCCACGCTGCCCAGGCTGCACCTCCCCCTCCGGAGCTGTCCCCAGGCCTCACCACTGCTCCGATAAGTCCTCCTGGGTTCGGAGTCCGGCGCCGGCTCCCCGCGGAGACACACCTGGGGAGTCCGACGCTTCTTGGTGTTAGGGCTTCCCCACGGCTTCGCAAACGGTCTCGGCCTGAAGCACGGGCACCGCGCTGTCGTCGCCGCTGAGCTCCCGGAGGTGCGGCTGCCTCCTAACGCTGGGGTCCCCGCTGAACTTCGGGTTTGCAGGGTCCGCCTGAATTCCTGACGTTCTGGGGTCGCTTATCAGTGCGTTTTAGGTCTCAGGGCTGCAGATGGATGCCCTTTACCGGCCTCGGCGAGCGGAGCCCCAGAGAGACGGTGCTACTCCACCCCAATCTTGGCCACGCCCCGACGTCCATCTTTAAATGGTATTATTCCCAGCCTGACCAACGTTTTTGTCACTACAAGCCCAACCCACAGACATAAAAAAGAGACAAGGACATTTGTGCCCAATTGATTATTTGACTAAAAACCGTCGTTGCCATCTTTGAGCAGGAGGTATTTCATATGGTTTTGTAAACCAGGCTACATAAAAGTAGGGGTGAGCAGTGATCGCACCAGTTAAACTGTGCTCCGTGGTGGAGGCAGAGTTTTTGCTGAACTCCCCACTCAAAGCAGAGCGCGGAGTTGACAAAACTCTGTGAACTTCGCCAGCGGTGCGGAGTTTGCAACCCACCCCTAGAACAGCCCACTCCAATACTGATGGTCTCTCGAGGTTCTTCTGCCTTAGTGAAGAGAACTCCTAAGGCGGGGTAGCTCTCCCCACTTTTAGCTGGGGGGACATGTGTCAGACATGGCATCATAGGCATTGTTTCCCCTGTCAATTTGACTTCTGACCTCATGATTTGCTGACTTCTTTTTTGCTGGCCTTCATATTCTGGACACTTTACCACTGCAAACCAGTGCTAAAGTACATGTGCTCTTTCCCTAAAACATGATAACATTGGCGTATCCACAATTGGCATATTTAATTTACTCATATTTACTCATATGTCCCTAGTAAAGCAGGACATGTACTTTTAAGTTTTACATGTCTTGCTAGTGACTATCTCTCCGTAGGATAACATTGGGATTACATTATTGCATCTTTTAAGTGTAATTCCCAATTGTGAAGAGATAGAATTTTCAAGTTTAATGTCACTGGACTCACAATTTAAAATCACAACTTATGGTGAAGTTGTTTTTTAAGTTACAGTTTAGAAAATGTTATTTTTAGAGAGTTGGCATTTACTTAATTTACCCATTTGGTGCCTGCTGTTTGTCTCTGTTGAGTTTGGGCTGGCTGTCAGCTGGGCTTTGTGTATTCTCTTTAAACAGCCATACACAAAGGAAGCTTAGGTGTATTTTGATGGGCTATCCTGGGTGATGGGATGGAGGAGCTGGCCTCACCTGAATAGGCTGTGTCCTGTCCACACACAAAGGGCTGCATAACCCCCTGGAGTGAGTCTAGAGGCACGGCAGCAAGGAAGGTCCTCTGTGCACTTCAAAGCTTTCTTTGAAGCCTCCCCCTTCTTCAAAGGCTCAATTGTGTATAAGTACTGGACCTCTGACACCACAACTTCAGTACACTTCTGGACCTGTGAAGCCTCTGCCAGGAAGAAAAACTTCCATGCTGCTGAAAGGAACGGCACTCTGCTGGACTGCTGCTTTACGGTACTCTTGCTTGCTGAGCTGATCTGCTGTCTGCTGTTCTCCTGCCTGGGTAAGAAGGACTGGACCTGCATCACTTGAACCAAGAGTGACTCCAAGGGCTTGCTGGCTTGCCTCCTGTTCTAAGTCTCAGGGACATCAAAGACTTCAGCTCATCCTGCTACAGCACTTGGAATTTGCTTGCTGCAAATCTTGCCCTATCAAGTGGTTCCAACCCAGTCATGGAAGTCAGTATAAAGTGCTGCTTCGACTAGAACCTATGCATCCTCATTGGAACCGGTGCATCTTTGCCTTTGTTGGAGTCAGAGCCAGTGTATCCTCGACATTGCGTGGAGCGAGCCCAGCACATCGCCATTGGAAACAGCACATTGCCTCCAGAATTGAAGCATCACCTACTGTAGGAGCAGCAGCAGTGCATCGCATTTAGAACTAATGCCTAACACTCGGAACTGACACAGCGCCGCATTTGCATGGAGAAAATCAACCCATCTCGTCCACGGCATGGCTCGACACCGACACTTCGCCTCAGCTGCACCTCGTATCCCATTTAAGAGCTTCTTGCTTCTTGGCGCTATTTTAGATTTATTCTTTGAAAATCCTTATATCAATTTCTACTTGTTGGATTTTTGTCATCTTGGTCATGCTTTATTTATTAAACTATTCTCTATTTTTCTAACCTGGTGTGGAGTCTTTTTGTGGTGTTTTTACTGTGTTACTGTTTGAAGTGTTGTACAAATACTTTACACATTGCCTCTTAAGTTAGGCCTAACTGCTCTGTGCCAAGCTACCGCAGGGTGAGCACAGGATAATTTAGAGTGTGTGATGACTTACCCTGACTAGGATTGTGTTTCCTGCTTGGACAGGGTGCATACCTCTGCCAATCAGAAACCCAATTTCTAACATGGTCAAAGGGTGTTACCTTTTCTTCCGTGCATTGTTCCATTTGTGCTTCAGCATTAGAAGCATAGGTGCCACCACAATTAAGCAGTTGAAACCTTAAGTCGTTGAGGATGTTGTCCTTGAAAATATAATAGGTCCTTAGTTGCCTCAACAGTATGGCAACTTGCAAATGTGTTTGTTGAGGTCAGGGCTCACATACTCATTCACAATGTCATGTAGACCTACTTTGAGATTCTTGCCCCATGTAGTTGCATTCACACTTTTGATCATTTATAAGATGCCAAAATGCTTTTGGACTGTGGCTCCCTTAACAGTTTTGTGATCATTATTGGCAGGTAACAAACTGGTCTGTTGATAATGTATTAGCTTATTTTTCATATTATTTAGAGGTGAATCATATTAGATAGGGGCTGAAAAGCTTTGAAGAAACTCATTTATTGTTTATTGATAGATTTAATTGGATTGTGGTTGTCCATATCTTATCATCGAACTGTATGGAGTGTTTGTGCATGGATGTAAATACAGAAAACATAGCCATTGTTCAAGACTTTATTGTTCGATTAATTAAAATCTTTACAATAGAAAACACTCTGTTAATAAAAAACAAAAAAAGAGATTTGCTAATTACAAAAGTTACAAAAGTTAAAATATTTAACAATGCATAATTGCATAGAACCATGAGGGCACCAGATTTGAGTTTTCATGATTTTCCTAATAGCGTGCATTCGCCCCGTATCAGCGTCCTTCGATCATTAGGTAGGGCAGGGCAAAAAACAGCAGGTGCTCAATCGACTCTGGATTGCACCCACACCCCCTGCACGTTGTATTGTCATTTGAATGGTGCCAATTGGGTAAGTGGTGCAGGAAAGGCCATTCCCCCATTCTAAGGGCCAAAAATCTTTTTTTCCATACTGCTGCATAGGTGCACAATAGGTATGGCACCACAGTCCCTGACTTGAACCACAATATAACTGTCCAGGCGTGTTTGGGTTTTGCCAGTTGTGCCCTCTCAGAATGAAAAGACCAGGACCGGATTATTTTTTTAATGAACATTTTAAAGACCTGCTGAGGTGGATCGGTTCCCCAGATTTCGTTTGCTTCCAGCATTTGCAGTGAGTGTTCAAGGTAGTAACGGTGTTTTTGTCCCAGCTGACTTGTTGATATTTCTTGCCACAGCATAGCCTCCAAACTTCCTTCACTTGAAATACGTAGCTTATTACACAGTTTGATAAAAGCACCGGCCCCAACCCCTCGATTATCTAAAAGGCCGAACTCAAGTCTTATCTGAGCTGGGGATGAGGTTTTTGGTAAGCTCCATACTCGCTTGAAGATTCTTGTTGTTACGTAGAAAACATAGCAATTTGCTTTGTTAGTCTTTAATAATTAAGTCACTTTTTATGCCATCAGTTTCTGTCTTTTTTAAATGGCTGTCCCATTGAGATGGCAAAGGCTTAGCTAACCCTTTGGCTCGGAGCCATAATGTGCACATGGATATAGCACTCTCAAAATACAAATGATGAGCAGTGGAAATATAGTTAAATTCCTTTTCATTCCACTTTCCATTTTTACAATTTTTGGTTTAACACAACTTTGCTCTTTTCCTAACTCATGATATGATCATCAGGCTATTTACCAAGCAACCCAACTGCCTTCCGCATGTTACATCTTGTTTGCTCTCATACATCGTTTCCACCTCTCATCCATTTTCGCAGTCCCACATTACACATTCCTTTCTGCAACATTTTGCCTACTCTACAGAGATGTAAAAATTACATTTTATCCCCTTTACAATTCAAACAGAAGCTTTCTCAGTTTGCCATAGTGTAAATAGACTTCTCATTTCCATGAGCACCTCTGCCTCCTCTCTCCAATTCATACTAAGCTACGTTCCCAATTGAATTCCATCCTTGAGTTTTTTAATTACATTTTTAGGAAATCCCGTTACTCTTGGGATAATAGAAGGAACTGTTTTCATGATCACTTTCATAGACTGAAGCTCATCCCTTTCCTTAGAAATCAATTGAACACCAATATCGTTCAATAGAGAGTTGGGAAGTACTCTCTCTTAAAATATCTGATCACATTCTTAGCCTCAGTACTATTTACCACCATTAGTTCAGGTCTGTTCAAGAATATGGTAGTCAGCACTGTAATATCTGGGTTACCCTTTCCAACAGTATCGGACTAACAATATCAAATCATACCTCTTCCTAAGGTTTCCAGTAAAATTCCTACATACGTACAATGATAGATGAATGATAGAACCTACCAAACCTTGTCACTATTATGCCATCAACACATTCACAAATCTTTGGGGCATATGTACAACAGAATGACAGAGAGTGGTGTTAGGCAAAACCTGGACTGTGTTTCAAAGATATGGTGCACCCTAGCGTTTCCCCTAGCGCTGGCGGTAAATTAAGCTGCCTAGCACCAACGCAGGCACCCTTGCACCATAGTGCTAGGGGGCCTGCGTTGGGGGGAATGATTGTTTCAGTGCAGGAAGGTGTCCCTTCCTGCACATAAACAATCCAGAATGGCGATTTGTAACTCCTGTGTGTGCTGCATTGTGCAGCACACATAAAAGTGGCAAATCGTCATTTTTAAATGATTGCTTATGCGCAGGAAGGGACACCTTCCTGCCCATAAACAACCATTCATGGCGTTCTGCTGTTTCTATGTGTGCTGCACAATGTAGCACACATAGAAACAGCAAAAACAAGGAGAAATAAAGCATTTCTCTTTGTTTTGCCATGCTAAGGCCAGGTTTTCCCAGTCTTAATTTTGGCGCTACCCTATATTTACGCCACTCTTGTAAATATGGGACAGCATCAAAATCAATGGTTGTTGCAGCAGAACGCCCACTGCAACACCCACTGCCCACCCCTTTCACGCTAAGTATAGCGTGAAAGGGTGCCTTATTTACAAGGCGGCATTAAGCCACGTTAAGTGGCTTAACGCCGCCTTGTAAATAAGGTGAAGCCCCTATCACCACAGGAATGTCGTAAAAAGTGACATTCCTGTGGCGATAGTGGCTTGCAATGCCCCTCGTTCCACCTGCAGCTCAAGACCTGGCCACCAATATGTAAGAAAATTCCTCTGTTTTTTTTATACCTTTGATTACCAATATGATCAGACCAAATAATTTCTATTTGTGTGAAACCAGAGGCACCAGACAAATGTCTGTAATCAGGATACTTTCATCCACTTTTATTACGTAACCAGCCAAACTACTAACATTACCTATGGTCTCCTGAACTATTATTGACTCTTTTGCAAAATTCCATACACGCCATTACTCTAGAAATTTCTATTCATTCTTCCTCCGAAAAGGCTCCTTCCAAAATAACACAAACCTTCACACTGTCCATCTCCTTTGTTAATTTACCCTCATTTTGCCACCTCCATCATTTGAAACATCTGTGATAGGCAATCAGCCTTGTTTATGAATTGTTCATTTAATAGTTTTGATCAATCATAACTGTAAATTCAGTGCCCAAACACATTTTTGAATTTCCTCAAGTTCCAAAAAACAGCATGAGCTTCATGTTCTATAGCAAAATAGTTCCTCCCGGATACTTTGAGTCTTTGAGGCAACAGTAATAGTTTTGTCCACTTCAGTTGTTGCTTTGAAAGAGAACTCCACACAATCCTTAAAGAGACACATCAGTAAAAATCACACATTTCCTCTTAGACTCAAAACAGTCTAAGTATGTGAAACTTTCTAAATTAGTATAATATTCACAAATTCCACCTCTCACTCTTTAGACCACATGTAATCAACATCTTTCTTCAACAATTCTCTCAAATTCGCAGTTTCACTCCCCATATTTTCTAAGAACGTGACATAAAAATCTACCATGCCCAAGAAAGACATTAATTTATTCTAAAGTATTTCATTTCCTCCCTTGACAACTTACACATATTGAACTTTAAAGTCAAACCTTTCGCACTTATTATTTCCAGAACATGGCTCACTCTCTCATCATGTTCCTTTATGGTTTCTTCGTGTATCAAACTATCATCTTGGAAAAAAATTATGACTCCTATTTCCTGAATAGCTCAACCATAACTCTCTGAAATACTGATGCTCCTGAGACCAGTCTGAAAACCATTTTCACATATCTGCATGCTCTTGTTCTTGTCATCTGCGGTTTCAATCTCAGGTTTGCACAGTTTCACCTGTTTTGTGTTTCGAAGGAGTTCAGTGATGTGTTAATTTTTTAAAGCCTCCTTACATGTCTATCTTTATTTTTCTGTAGTAGAGTGATGAGGAAAAGCGCTTTCATGTATAATTGGTTGTGTTGTCCACAAGGAACCTGTGTAAAAATGTATTTCATTGTGATCCTATAGCAAATTAATGTACTTACGTATATGTGACGCATACATTTCAGTGTAAATGCATAAAACAGTTTTCCTTTCCATGGTTTTTCCATAACTAACCATTTCAGTATACTGCGGCACACCTGCCTACAATGCATGGCAAAATACGTTTTTCAAGCTTTGAAAAATTACTCTTTTTTGAGCAGTGCATAATCACATATAACAGAAAATAACACTCAAGCTCAAAGCATTGTAGAAACATCATTTTAGACTTAAGGCCTGATTTAGACTGTGGGCAGTGATTGTTCATCCTCATTCATGGCAGAATTTGCTTCTTCACCAGAGAGCGGAGAGAAATCTGATTAAATGTATATTTACATGTGAAGACAGAAGTGGTTCCTTCACCAAAGTTGCTGTATCCATCATAGAAGGAGCTCTTTGGGGAGATAACCCTAGCCAAGAAATGATGTAAATGCTTGTGTTGGATTTCAGCTACCATATATGGGCAGGGAAAATGTATCCACAAACAAGATTGCCACCGCCTACCTATCTCATCACTAACATGCTTGTGGTGCTTTGTAGCATAATATAGACACCATACTAAATTTTACGTGAAAATCAATTACCATTTTTATTCCATCACAGAGGTAACACTAGAATAGATGATTGATCCAAAATCATTTCTGGCAAAAATTACCATTGCACCTGGACAGACTCAATGGTGGAATATGAGGAATCACTGTCAAAATAATTTTTGACATGCAGTAAAGGCAAAATAGGGTGGATAAAGCACCAGACATGCAAGCTTTGCAGTGTACCTGAAGATTTTGGTAAATGTTGGATTTATTCATTCTCAAAATCAGACCCTTTGTGTCCTTATCTAATTTGATGAATGGACTTCAGACTGAAATTTTCCCCCATTATCAACTTCCAGCAGCAAATTATTATTTGTACATTGTTGGATTGATTTGTTTGTGAAAACGTGTGTGTGTGTGTGTGCGTGTGTGTGTTTGTGTGTGTGTACATATGTATGTGGGTTTGTGTTAAACCACCATCAAAACATTACTCATATAGTAAATGTTCCTAATTCGATTTCCCTACCACTCATTGCTGATACAAGTTTTTCCCTGTTGTTTTAGGATTGATTCATCTTTTTCCTCCGCCTCTCCTTTAAAGTAGAGCATGAGGGGCGTGGCCAAGTTGGCGGCAGAGTAGGACGTGGGTCCCGACTCTCTCCCACCCGATCCTGCCGAATCAGCGCCCCATGGGTCTCATAACTGGCTTCAACTGGCACTTCTGATGCCCCTGTGCCAACACTATGATTGCCTAGCAACTTGAGGGCCGAGACTGTTTCCTAACCCATCGGTGGCTATCGAGCCCACGAGCTACGCAGTACCCGGGAGCAACTGGATGAAGGTGATGTAGGCCTGCGTGTTGGCCCTCACTTTCCCTGGCCTCACAAGCTTGTCTGTTTGGGGGGAGCTCTGGGAGGAATATTTGCCCTTTCCCCCTTGCATATCGGAGGGTCCTTTCCTCGGACTGATTCAGGGCCTGCTGCGGAGTAGATCGTGGAACTCTGCCTGACCTGGATCCCCTGGCCCAGTCTCCCAAGCAGCCCTGGTGGCCACCAGACTTTTGCCTGCCGGACCCACTGACACAGCCATACCCGCTTCTCCCCCCTGTGGCCTCTGACGTCGGACTATCCTGGCTTCCTTCCCAACACATACCACCTTCTCATCACAGCCGCTGAAGGCCTCTGCAGAGGGACTGGGCCAAGCAGCTGCATAGAGGAGTATTGGAGTGGGGGCTGGGAAGCGACGCACCTCGCCTTACTTACCTCCTGCCCCCTCCCCCGCTGTCTGCTGCTCTCAAAATACTTTCATTGAGGGGCGCGGCAGATGGACTTTGTCCCATTGCGAGATTGGACTGTTGCAGCCCGACAGGAAGGTTGCACAGGGATCGGGGTCTGCAGGTGAACGTGGTGACCATTCCAGCAGCAAGCTGCTTCCTAGAGACTTCGGTAAGCTTTCAATTTTTTTGGGCAACACTGTTGTGCTTGAAGCTGGCTCCCAAGGGCCAATCCAGTGAAAGCAACTGTCCCTTACTGGACTGGCTCCTGCTCTGAGAGAACCAGATCCCTGGTGCACGTCACTTTTGCACCCGCTGCCCACCCTCGCAGTACCCATCTTCTTGTACCTGGTACTTGAGCTGCTCCCCTCTTCATGCCCAGTCAACATCTCTTCTTTGAAGCGGCCAGCATTGTCCTGCCCTATTGGAGTTGGGGGGGACTGGCCCCACTCCTCTTGCACCCTGATCCTTCAGCACCTTATACCAGCCTCTGGACCCCCTCTGACCAGGGACCAGCCACCAACTCTCCTGCAGGGACCAATCAATGTAAACCCACTGCATCACATTGCCCAACACAA
The DNA here is from genome assembly GCA_963921515.1 of Calotriton arnoldi. Classification (NCBI taxonomy): domain Eukaryota; kingdom Metazoa; phylum Chordata; class Amphibia; order Caudata; family Salamandridae; genus Calotriton; species Calotriton arnoldi. The sequence continues at coordinate 93,559 of CAWUFW010015678.1, forward strand.
TGGCCTCTACCAAGGGCAAGTGTGACCCTTCAGTCAGATAGATGCTTTCACGCTCCTCCTCTGCTCCGACCAAGGACTCTGCATCCAGCTCCCAACCCGCCACGCACTTCAACCCAGCGAGGCCTCAGGATGAAGATAAGGCACCAGTGACCTGGGGTTTTCTGGACTCTCTCTTTGACTCTCTTAAGGCGGACCTCCAAACTTTTAAAAGCTACCTCTCAGGTGACATGAGCGACATACGACAGGACCTCTCCTCACTCCGTGATGGTGTGTCCACGCTGGAGGACAACAAGACTTTGAAAGGGGAAGAATTGGAGATCCTACGTCAAGATATTATATGCCTACACGAACAATATAATGAACGTGGGTGGGATCTTGAAACCAGATCCTGACGCAATAACATATGCCTGAGTGGCGCCCCATCAGGAGCAGAGATATTGACATATGGGAATACATCCAATCACTCTTCTCTGTCATCCTCGACTGGGATGATAACACAAAACTACGTCTTCACAGGGTCCACCGGGTCGGTAGGCCCCAGGGCATGGCCCCACCTGACATTCTAGCTTGTGTTCACATTTTCCAAATAAAGGAGGACATTCTGAAAGCTGCTAGATCGAAATACCTCATTCACTTCAGAGGCTACCCCTTAGGCCTTTTTTCAAGACGTCTCCCTCCTTACCCTGTAAAGTCGAAACGAGTTTAAGCCATTGACCGATTTCCTATGATGCAGAGCGGTATCCTACGGGTGGGGACACCCCTTCCATCTAATATTTCGCTGGGAGGGGCAGCTTCTTCAGGTACGGTCACTGAGGGAGGCCTGATGGCTTCTGAGACTCCCAGATGAGAGAAATTCCCCCCGATGCAGGCTCCTCCCGTGGCTCTCCCACGCACCCGTCACCATGGCAAATAGCAAAGAGGTCCAAGCAGCTCCCTCGTCCGGGCCCCAAAGAGAGGGCACAAGAATGTCAAGATGTTTTGGACAAGCTTGCCTCTGGCACAGGAGGTACAGCTACTTGAGCCTGGCCTCCATTGACTCTCTTCGGTTCGTTGTGATCTCCACCTGGCATTCTACGACAATGAAGACTGCCTCAGGTGGCGGAGAGGCTCTTGTTAGCTAGTAGATCCACCCACGGACCTTTGCTCCTGACCTACCCGGGTATGCAGATTCACATTGTTGATGGAAATTTCCACATGGTTATTTTGAATAGGATATTATTTATTAACATTCCTTCATCTATCATGGATGATTTGAATCGCTGTGGTTTTGGATACAATATTCTCTTTGGGCTCCTACTATGTCTATCCATTTCCTTCCTCTTACACTCTGCCTGCCATTAGCACTCCCCTGACCTATGGTCCTAGAAATTAAAATAACGAGCCTCAATAGAAGAGGCCTCAACTACCCCACTAAATGGAAAGCAATGCTCTCCCTTTTAGAACGTTTGGGCAGGGACATATGCTTACTTCAAGAATCACACTTATTGTCTAAAGATGTACACTGCATGCAATCTCGCTGGTTTCCATGCCAGCTGTGGTCTTCTACCTCATCAAAACGAGGAGTGGCCATTATGTTTTCCACACGATTCAAGGGAGCATAATCTCTAATGTGACTGAGACTAAGGGATGCTTTCTGGCATGTCGACTTAGGCTGGGCACCTTTCATTTTACCCTGGCTAATATATACACTCCTAAGGACCAGCAGGAAGCTTTTATCACCAGGGCCCTTCTTCAAACCACGGACACCGCTATTCAGGTCAGAGGTGACTTAAGTCTGGCCATGGTTAATAACCTTGTTTGCTCTGGTCAGTGTTCCGATCAAACGGGGGCCTTTTCTTCGTTGGGACTTTGTTGGTTGACAGACTGTGGCCTAGGCAATACCCGGTGCTCGAAACATCCTCACATAAGAGACTACACCCATTATTCAGCCGCACACAAAACCTATGCGTGCATTTATTATGGTTTTGCGACCACAGCCCTCCAGACTCTGTTCAGAGATATATCCATAGCTCCCCGCTTCCTCTCTGATCACTCACCCTTAACTCTCACTATACACATCAATGTTAAGCAGGCAAACACCTCACGCTGGCGACTTTGGGACTCCCTCCTCCAATCTCCCTCAATAGTCATGGTCATACGAAAGACGATTATTGATTACCTTCAGACTAACAATACAGATCAAGTTACCCTAGCTTCACTCTGGAAAGCTTTGAAATTAGTAGTCCGAGGGGAATTTATTGCCATCTCGCTTCCAAAAATCACTCCCGGAAAGAGAAACAATTGGCCCTTGAGTTGAAAGTCCTTGGGTTAGAGGCAATACACAAACGCACTGGAGCCCCACGGGTCTGGAGAGATTTGGAAGGAACACGCTTGCTCCTTAAACGTCTAGACTTAGATAGAACAGAATTTGCCCTAGTTTGTCTCAAGCACTAGTTCTATCTTGGTAGCAACCATTGTGGGAGACTACTAGCATATCGCCTATGGGCCAAGGTCCATTTCGGAACTATTCAGGTGATCTGCCCCACCCTGGCCACAGAGGTTTGCTCGGACCCACAGAATAGCCGATGCCTTTCAAAATTTCTATAAGAGTCTCTATACAAATTCTGCCAGGAATCCAGCTGATCCTTCGGTATATTTTACAAGCTGTCCCCCCACCCCTCTCCCGTCCCAGGCATCCGAGTCCCTTGACAAGCCCATACGCATTGAATAAGTATTTTTGGCCATATCTAACCTTAAACATATGAAATTCCAAAGGGCCTGATGGATTCCCTTCTAAATTTTACCAAACCTTTTGTCATGAATTAGCTCCAATTCTCAGACATCTTTTTAATTCCTTTGCTTCCACAGGTTCTCTCACTAGCTCTATGCTTGAGGCTTCCATCTCTGCCATTCCCAAACCAGGTACGGACCCAGTCCTCTGCAGGGCTTAGAGACTTTTTTCACTTCTAAACGTTGACACCAAAGTCTTTACAAGCATACTAGCATACAGACTTAATCCCTACATGCCAGGGCTGATCTCCACAGACCAGGCTGGCTTTATCCCATCACGCTAATGCGGGGACAAAACTAGACGCATTTACCATCTACATCACAAGGTGTCAAGGACTAGGAGGGAGGCCCTTCCCATCTCCATTGACACAGAGAAGGCATTCAACAGAGTCCCTTGGCCTTACCTCTTCAAGACTTTGGAGATTTTTGACTTTTGTGATCGCTTCCTTGGATGGATTAAAAGCACCTATAGCTCTCCTAGGGCAGCAGTGTATGTCAATGGGTTCTCGTCTTTGCCTTTCCCTGTCTGCCGTGGGACGTGGCAGGGCTGCCCCCTCACCCCCCTCCTTTTTGCCTTGTACATGGAGCCCCTCGCCCAGCACCTACGGGTTCACCCCAACATTACCGGCATCCTGTTTGGAGAAGAACAGCATCTCATCAGCCTTTATGCTGATGACATGATCTTGGTCATCTCCATCCCACTGGCCTCTCTTCCCGCCCTGGGTGGGAACTCCAGAATTTTGGATCCTTCTCTGGCTTTCAATCAATCAATCAATCAGGGATCTGTGAAGCATGCTACTCACCTGTGAGGGTCTCAAGGCGTTAGGGGGGAGATCATGCAGCAACGTCTTACCCAAAGAGCCAGGTCTTGAGGCTCTTCCTGAAGGCATGCAGAGTGGGGGAACGTCTGATGCTGAGCAGGAGTTCGTTCCAGGTCTTTGCCGCAATGTAGGAGTAAGATCTTCCACCCGTTCTGGCTCTGCAGATTCGAGGGGTTTTGGCCAGGGTGAGGTCGGCTGAGCGGAGGCTTCTCTTGGGTGCGTAGAAGGAGACTCTTTCATTGAGGTACTGGGGTCCGGTGTTGTGGAGGGATTTGTAGGTGTGCATGAGGAGCTTGAAGGTCACTTTCTTCTTGATGGGGAGCCAGTGGAGGTCTCGTAGGTACTGGGTGATGTGGTCTTGTCGTGGGATGACGAGTCTGGCGGCGGTGTCCTGGATGGTCTGGGGGTTTCTGAGCAGGGTTTTGTTGTTTACGGCATAGAGGGCATTTCCGTAGTCCAGTCTGCTGGTTATGAGTGCGTGGGTGACGGTCTTTCTGGATTTGGGGGGATCCATTTGAAGGTCTTGCGGAGAATGTGGAGGTGTTGAAGCACAGGGAGGAGACAGCATTGACCTGTCGGGTGATGCTGAGGGATGAGTCGAGTATGATGCCGAGGTTGTGAGCGTGGTCTGTGGGAGTGGGGGGGTGCCAAGGGCAGTGGGCCCCCAGGTGTTGTCCCATGCGGAGGGGGTGGGTCCGACGATGAGGACTTCTGTCTTCTCCGAGTTGAGTTTCAGGCAGCTGCTGCTCATCCAGGAGGCAACGTCTTTCATTCTTTCCTGGAAGCTGAGCCTGGGGTTGTCGGGTTCTTTGTTGAGGGAGAGGATGAGCTGAGTGTCATCGGCATAGGATACTATGCTGAGTCCATGCTGTCTAACAATGGCTGCGAGGGGGGCCATGTAGATGTTGAAGAGCGTGGGGCTGAGCGTCGATCCTTGGAGAAGTACGCAGCTGATCTTTGTGGGTTCGGAGAGGAAGGGCAGAAGTCTAATTCTTTGGGTTCGGCCGGTGAGGAAGGAGCGATCCAGTCGAGGGCGGTTCCCTGTATGCCTATGTCGTGGAGTCTGGCAGTGAGTGTGCGGTGGGAGACGGTGTCGAAGGCAGCGGTGAGGTCTAGTAGGTTGAGGGCAGCCGTGTGGCCCTGGTCAAGGAGAGTGCAGATGTCGTCTGTGGTGGCTAGGAGGGCTGTCTCGTGCTGTGGTTGCTGTGGAATCCGGACTGGGAGGAGTCGAGAATGGAGTTGGCTTCGATGAAGTTCGTGAGCTTGAGGTTGACGGTCTTCTCTGTTACTTTCACTGCGAAGGGGAGGAGAGAGATGGGTCTGTAGGTTTTGAGGTCCATCGGGTCAGCGGAGGGCTTCTTAAGGAGGGGCTGAACTTCTGCACGTTTCCAGTCATCGACGAATGTGCCGGTTTCGAAGGTGGAGTTGATGGTGCGTCGCAGTTCGGGTGCTATGGCAGCGGCAGCTCTGTGGAAGATGTGCAGCGGGCAGGAGTCCCTGGGGGGCTCCTGAGTGAATGCTCTTCATGGTTGTGGGGGTGTCTTCTGTAGTGACCAGGGTCCAGGCGGAGATGGTAGGCTGGCTGGCGCTGCTGGAGGTAGGTGAGGTTTCGGTGTTTGGTGTCTGTTCTTTGAAGTTGTCGTAGAGGGACTTGACCATGAGGTGGAAGTAGGAGCCGAGTTTGCTGCAGAGGTCCTGGGAGGGCGTGACGTCTGAGGCTTCACTGGGGGGTTTGGTGAATTCCTGTATGATGCTGAAGAGCTCCTTCGAGTTGCTGGAGTTGGCAAGGATCTTGTCCTGGATGAAGTTCCTTTTGGTGGTTCTGATGCGTTGGTGGTATTCTGTCATGGCGTTCTTGTAGCTAGTCCTTGTTTCTGGGGTTTTGCTGTTTCTCCAGACTTTCTCGAGCCGTCTGCAGGTGTGTCTAGATTCTCGGAGGTTGGTGGTGAACCAGGTGGCTTTCGTGGGGCCCTGTCTGTCGGAGCTTTAAGGTCAACATGTAAAAATCACAAATCCTGAAATTATCTGTACTTCCCCCGACTGAACATTTCTTACGGGCCCAATTTCCATTCAAATGGTCCACCGACTCCATTCCTTATCTCGAGATCAAGTTAGCCCGTTCTATTCCTAAAACTATTGCAATCAATTATGACTCACTGGCAAACAAATCAGGTTGGATATCCACAACTGGGAACGTCTAGGCCTCTCTTGGCTGGGTAGAGTTGCGGCCATTACAATGACCTTGCTACCACTCATTTTCTACCTCTTCCAGGCTTTACCTTTGACCCCGCCTAAGCAAGCACTCCACTCAATGCAGTCAACAATCAATAGGTTTATCTTGGTGGGAAGAAACCCTGCCTCCACAAACTACTTATGTACTGCCCTACACATGAAGATGGCCTAGCAGTGCCTTCTCTACTGCAGTACTATCAGGCCTCACAGTTACGTTTCTTAGTGGAATGGAGCAGGCCGCTTACTGAGAAGCATCAATGCTTCATTGATTAGTCGGTGGCAGGCTCCCATATTTGGAAGGAACCCTGGCTTCAGTGGAGACATAGGGCCTGGGGACTCTTCTGTTCTCCAGTCACGAGCTCTATCTTTCGCGTGTGGGATGCAGTGGCGCTTAGGGCGAGATTAACAACCTTCCCTTTCCCAGTGACAACTATTTTCTCCAATCCTGGCTTAAGTCCAGGAATCCAAACTTCTCTCTTCTGAATTCAGTGACTGGTTTTGTCACTGGATTGACGGCAGCAGCAAGCAGAATGGCTGCTTGTTTGATCTTCAAGGGATAATCCCCTTTGATCAACTGAAAACAGATTACGGCTTAGAGGAAACTGACCATATCCACTACCTTCAGGTTTGCCACTGGGTGTTATAGCCTTCCGTCTGGCCCCATGCAGAGAGGCCTTTGACTCCTTTCGAAATACGGCTAATACTTAAGAATAATGATAGGTGGCTCAATATTGAGCTGTACACTATCCTTAATAGAGAGGAGACTCACTCTTGTTCCGCTGGGAAGAGAAGTTGGGTAGACAAAATCGGCAGGCCTATCTCTAACATGGAATGAACCGACATTTACCATAGAGCCCACCACACAGCGCACAACATGACCAGTAGCATTTAAGACCGTGACTCACCTCCTAGGATTCTGAACCCTCTAAGGAATGCTAGAGAGGTTTGGTGGAATGGGGTCATTACTTCATCTTTTATGGCATTGCCCCAAACTCACCTGCTTCTGGAATCAGGTGCTTAATGGCATTGATGGGGTGTTTGACACCTCTATCCCTAGATTCCCTGCCTACATTATCCTTGGTCTACCTAATCCTCAGACATTCCCTCTCCATTCCCATCGAGGGAAACACATGGAATTAGCTCTCAGAGCAGCACATCAGGTCATCCTTGATTTATGGGGCACTGATAGGAGCCAAAGCACACAGCTTGGCTACATAAACGCTGGTTTATACTGGGATGGAGAAGATATCTCTAACAGTTGATCAGAGACCAGATGACTATGCTGTAGACTGGGCTCCCTTCACACATCTTCTATCTACTAAATTTAACAAATTGACTTGCCCCTCCTACTTGAAGCTACTTTGGCTGTTACCCTTGACTGCCCCTTCTTCGACTACTTACCCCTCTCACGGGCCCAGTGTTACTAACTCTAATACCCACTGACTTTAGCCTTGAAGATTTCTTACAATCTTTCACGTATCTACACGTTTCTGAAGGAATTGGAGAGTGGGGGTGTGTTCTTGGGGTTTCATCTGTTTTCTATGACTCTTGCTACAATCTTGCTGCCAGCCCCAGGGTTGTGGTCTAAAAGCTGTGCATATTCTCACAATTAACTTCCACACGCTGCCAGCCCATGGGGTTGTAGGCATTTATCGGTGTCTCAATTTTACTGCAGCATTAAGAAAAATAATTGATCTATAAAGTATAGCATGAAATAAATATTGAAAGAAAAATCAACATAACTTCAGTTATGCTTCAAGCATACCAAAGTAAAAGTTACACATTAGATTTAAATTCAGTGTTGTTACACTTCCAATCCCACCCTAAAATGTTCCAACACATTATTCTGTTTTTTTGGCACTAAGGGCCTGATGTACCAACCTATTTTGCAGTGGCAAAATCACAGGGCTTATGGCCAGAAATTTGTTTTAGTGTGTATTAAATTATGAGTCCACAATGTTTTTCCAGTTGACAAAATGGGTTTACCAACCCATACCAAGTCACAATTCAGAAGAGATGTGCATCCTCTCCTAATTACGATGCAGTATGCTATCAATGGATGGCGACTACAATTGCAGTTTCAAACCACTGAACAGTTACTGGCTCCTCAAAGGAGATGGAAACTGATTTGCAAAGGAGAAGTTGTCCTGTTGGCCTGCTTCCACTTTGGGGATAATGTTGGGTGACCTCAGGAAGAGCAGGTGGTAGTCAATGGGACTGCGGCCTACTTCCTCCGCTGTGCTCGCAAATGGGATTTTGTTTTTCCTTTCATACAAGGGGCTTAAATATCTAGTTTGGGAAGGTAAATGCAGGTGATGGTGGTCTGTAGTTTCTTACAGGCCACCATCCTTGTATTTGTAATAAGCTAATATTTATTGGGCAGGTCATTCTGTCACTGGGTATTTTGCAGTGTGACCTAAAACACCTTAGGTTGCACTGCAAAATGAAAGATAGTCACAAAAAGGTGGTGTGCTATTTGCAGCAACTTTTTGCGACCAGTCTTTTAGTACATCAGGCCCTAAATTCCAATTAGTCTTTTGTACATTTTTTAAATTTTTTGAAATTCCATTCATATTATGAAGCAATGCATAACTGAATTGTAGTAACCAGATGCAAAGGAAAGCCCTAGGCAAAATGAGTTTAAATGTACTTAGGCCCAGTTGTCATCATTCTGATTGCTGCAGAAATACCAGGTTGCGTAACCACACTGTTTGCATCCTATTTTGGTGTTCCTAGTAGTGTGGTCATTTCCCTCTCAGTTTTACCTTGTCTGTATACTGCCTTTTCTTCCTCACCCACTTTATTTTGCCCTTTCTTTTTCTGCCCTTTTTCTTTCAGTTATTTTGGCTACCCCCTCACCTTTTATACTGCCTACCTGTTCACCTTCCCGCGTTTCTCTACCACATATATTTGTTCCCATCCTTCTCTCTTCTGAATTCTGCCAAGTTCTCCCCTTCACTGTCAGCAACTATTGTTATACTTCCATTTCTTGTTCAGTCAGTGTTTTGATTTGTTTGCCAACTGTTCCAACTGTTTCATTGTAAGAGACATCCACCAAAAAATGTGAGTGTACATGCAGCACAACTCAATAGGAAACCCTAAAAATAACAACAACAACGACAATAATGATGATGATGATGACGACGATGATGATGATGATGTTGATGATGTTGATGATGATGATGTTGATGTTGATGATGATGTTGATGATGATGTTGATGCTGATGTTGATGATGATGATGATACATTTTCACTTCATACATTTCGGCAGGTAAGTTGTTATGTTAAATTTTACCTCCGATAATACGTCGGAAGGAATATGTTGGAATAAAGAAAAATGTACAGAATTAAGGTCTGCTCTAATTTTCTTCTGCAGTTCCTCATTTTGACATGAATTGCTGCAGCAAAATAACCCTATGTGAAGACCACAAACTGTGGTAAGGGATTTTCCCAGGTGCGAATTTCTTTGTATGTAATTATGACATGGTCGGAATGGGACACTTACTGTTTTCAGTGTCTCTTTCTGGACTATAATACATATAATACACAGCGGCAGCCGATATAAACGAAGAGTGGTGGGGCGGATGGGGTCGCACGGGAGGCGTCGCGCAGGGGGGAATTGAATATAAAAAGAATAAATAATACAACAAACCTTTTGCCGCCGGCCGCCTCCAGCGTTGCGTCTCCTCGTGCTGCCTCTTCTCTTCCTGTCTGCTCTTCCCAGCAGCCCTTGGGACAGACTCCCAGTCCAATCCCCATTGGTCTGAGTGGGCTGAAAAGACGCCCTGCTCAGACCAGGAAGTCTGTGGGGTGTCTCCAGCCCGGCTGCTCAATGCAGCTGCGCTGGAGAAAACCTAAGTGCGCATGTGTGTGTTGGTCGGCCTGAGACGGCCGGCCAAAACACATATGCGCACTTAGGGAGTGGAGTGCATGAGCACTCCTCCTCCCCCCTCCCAAACCTTGACCCCGCCCCTCCCAACAGTGCTGGCTAAGAGCCGGCAAAAGTAAATTAAAGCAATTCTAGAACATTGTTTTAATTTACATTTACTGGCTCTGAGCCAGGCAGTGGGGCGACGCTCCTCCGCCATTGCGGAGGAGCCAACCCTGATAATACATTCTGACGCTTGCCCCCGAAACCATGCACGATTTAGAATGCTTGTCCTTGAGAACTTTGCAAACGTGCTATTCACTCAAGAATTTGCACATCATTCGTGTTAAGAGAAAGAGTTTTAAAGGTTATGTGAACACATAAGCAAACAGATTTATTAACACATTGTATTCCCATTCCTGCATTCCCACATTTCAATAACCCAAAGGATAGACATAAAGTGATTATCAAAAAATCTTGTGTATCATGAACAAAAGTGTGGAAAAGCTTTTAAAGACACTTGTCTTTTAAGTGAGACAACTGCTATATTTACAATATATATGCAGGTACGTGCAGTGATTCATTTACACATTCTTGTGATGATGATTCATATGTAGAACATACGTATACAAATTCCCTTAACGGTGACGTCTAGCTGTATGACATTGGAATGACAAACAGAGAAACACAGAAGGGGTGGGGACTGGCAAATAATCGTGTTTTCATTTGCTCGTACAATGGTTGGTCAGTCTGAGCAGATCCAGTGGTAAACAGGTTCACACTTTTGCAGTATGAATTTACAGTTATCTAATGCTCTGACAGTTGCAAATACTTTAATGACATAGATGAAGTCTAATACTTGCAGGATAAGCGCCACAAATCAGACACTAACCACAGTTGTGGATTGAGAAATGCCACATGATACAGAATCAGGATGGCAGTCACCCAAGTTAGCAGTGTCACATGGACATATGTATGTGTATCCTCTAAAGGAAAACCCCCTCTGCGTGGACCTTCAAATGGACAGGGATAAGCCTAAACCAATCACGTAGAGGACACGCACCACCACTTAGCACATTTGGAATGTCAAAGGTCCATTTTCGATGGGCAGTCCTTTTCCACTGGCAGCTCTTTCTTACCCCCACCCACTGGCGTAACGAAAGTTGAGGGGGCCCCCTGCAAGGTACATGGAGGGGCCCCCACTCCGGATTGAATCCGGAGCTCTCAGGCCTGACTACTGTGCAGAGGGGGCCCCCTGCAGCTCGGGCCCCCCCGCACCGTAGGGGATGCGGGGGCCTGTGTTAAACCACTGCCCCCACCCCATCCCGCAGGAGCCCATCCACAAGCTGCAGTATTCTACCTCACACCCTAACCCAGCAATTCATGTTGCCTGGAAACGCTTTCCTACCCCTATCTGATCACCAGAAAATCCATCGCATATGTATCCTACACTAAACCAATACCTTAACCCTAGCAATAGCACATTCCACCTGCATAACAACTTAGTTTGCCGTTTTCTTGGTAGGAAAGCATCCTGCCCCTGATGCCTTTTCAGAGCTCTGCAATTGGAAAACTGGTGAGAGGAGTGGGGATGGTGAATGGGCAGAGTGAATGTGTGTCATACTGTCCTTGGCTGGACTGGGAGGTGCCTGGCAGCCATCCTCTGCTGCTTCATTCTCTTGAGAATCTGTTTGGATTCAATATTTCCTCCAGGATATTGTAAACACCCTGTAGAGTATTTAATCATCATGTTCTGACACAATATTTAACCAGGGTCTAAATTTGGAGAGCATTTAGGGGCATCAAAATGGGGATTTACAAAATGTTGTAAAAGTGAAAATATAATAAGGCAAACATTGAAAGCAAAGACACACCTCATAAAAAAGTAATGAAGAAAAGACATTGGGGCATATTGTCAAGGAGCCATCGCCGATTTATCGGCACTTTAGCGCCGCAAAAGTGGCGATAGACTTATCGCCCTATTCACAAGCTGGTGAAAACTGCCGACATCGCCAGTTTTCCTGCGATAGCTGCCACAAAACACATTCCCACGGATGAGAGCGACAACTAACGCTAATGATATGCAGAGTAGGCGTTCCCGTGCAAAAACACACGAAAACACCACTTCGCGATATTCTCAACGACCAGCCAGATCAGCGATGCGATCCGAAAACAGGCGATAAGGCGCGTTAGCAGCAGGGATTCAACACCTGCCTTTTACTGGTGTTAAGCAGGACGACAACCTGCAGTATGAAAGGGAGTCCAGCCTAGAGCCACATCTGAAGACCAACAGATGCCATGGAGACAATGATCATGCAGCCTGGAGACCCAAGAAGGCCACAACACCCACCGCAACCACCCCCCGGACCTTTCCCCTCAGGTCATGAAGTCCAGTAGTCAACGGTAGTGGAAAAACAGAACTTTATTATAAATACATAAACAACAAGACGAAAAGCTCAGCCAACGCGTTCCATTCCCAACGGGGAACTTCACCAGGGCAACGTGTGGATCCAATAAACTGCAAATGCTGCGGGAACTCCTCAATACCATTCCATATCCCGAAATCAGTAGTCAGAAACCTGTTTGAGAAATGGTGACAATGGTCAAGCATCCTCATAGTCACAAACGTAATCTGGTACAGTGTATTGCACTTGGACAAACCGGAATGCATACAGGTATGATGAATCCAGTCCAAATATACTGTAACAGAAGTCCGTGTGCTCGTAACCTCCGCAGGAAAGAAAAGGAAGGTTACGACCACACAAACATCTGTTACGGTCTCATTATGCAGGATTCATCATACCTGTAAACATCACGGTTTGTATCATCTTGATACCCCAGCACCTTCACTTCCCCCACGCTGTGCATGAACAGCTGGAGACCATGCAAGGGAATTACGGCATAGCTGCCTTACCGCACGTGTCGGGGGCAATTTTCTGTACACATGTACCACTTGTGCCCCCTGCCGACCCTGCACACAATTACCGCTACAGAAAGCACATGCATTCCATCATTGTGCAGGCAATAGTGGACCACTGGGGACAGTTCACCAATGTCGTCGCCAACTTCACAGGCAGTGTGCATGATACATACATCTTCCGACAGTCCATCATCAACCAGCGCTTCCAGGATGGCACCTATGGCAATGCACTGCTCATTGGTAAGTACTAACTGAACACACCACACACCTCAACTCCACAATCACACAACTCACAACTGTGGGAGAGCACACGTAACAAAATCACATACAACATGCCAACCAACATGCCTAACTACCGGACACGACAACACAAGTAACCATGGTAACAGGGGCCAGACATGTAGACAAACCATCCACAAAGGCAGAGCCCCTCTGCCACACAATTGCAGAATGTGGGGAGAGGTGGGAACCAAGAATGTGCGAAGGAGGCAAGTGACCCAGCAATAAGAAAGGACACAATGCCAAGTGTGGCGGAGATGTGCTGGACAGACTGCAGTAAGCAGAGCACAGACATGTCCATGTAGACATCTACTGCTGGTGTTTGCAGTGTAGTGGACAGTGGACAAAAACAGGTTACCCCAGGCAGTGTGGAAGACCTTGGACATGTAGCCATGTGGTCCCCCCTGTGAGCCTGAGCGGAGCGGCCTTGGCCGGCGTATGTCGCGAATGAATAGCCCGGGGCCCTGGGCGTGGTCCAGTTCCAGGATGGCCACCACAGTAACTACTGCGTGTGTCTCTGTGTCAGCCATATCGTGACCATAGGCCTCCACACACGTGCCCGACCACATTCAACGGCCGTATTCACACTGGAGACGAGGTGACTACGACCCAAGCCAACCCGGGCACATCTCGTCAGCGCATGCAGAGTCGTGTCTGCCAGGGAGGTGCCCCCCACCCAGCCACGAGGCCGCCGCCATGACCGGTGGTGCCTGCGCGATCCTGTGCGCCTGCTGCACCCCAGCCCTGGTCCCCAGACCGGTCCGCCGCCCAGCGATGACTGCCCACCCCTGCGCACCCAGGCCTCAATGCTCACCTGCCGCCACCGGTGTGTCTCCAAGAGGGCCCTCCATGTGCCGGTGCAACCTCCTCACCCGATCACTGGATTCCGCGCCACAGGCCCCCAGCGCACCCTGCGCACCGCACCGCGGAGTCATGTGTGTGCTGACTGCTGCCTGCGCGTACACTGCAGTCCAGCAGGGCTCACAATTCAAATCGAGTCTTGATTTGCTGGACGCCGTATCGAGGCCAACGCATCATCGCAGGCTGCACACCCGCTCAGCTCTTCAGGTGGGCCTAACTCTGTGCACCGCAAGTCATCGCCACGTGGCGGTAGGCCCGTGCCGGACGCAGGCCATCGGGTGCCACTAACTCAGTGCAACGCAAGTCATCGCCACGTGGCGGTAGGCCCGTGCCGGACGCAGGCCATCGGGTGCCACTAACTCAGTGCAACGCAAGTCACGGACCCTTTATGATTGAGTTCCGTGGATGCGGACACCATCATGTCACCTCCGGCAGTGGGGTATGTGCTGTGGTGGGCCCCTTTTATTGGCAGGGTTACATGTCCTGTGACGCCTGTGATGGATGGGTGTGGTGTGGGTGTAAACCAGCCCTCAGGGAGTGGCTGTGGCATGCTGACAACTAGACCAGTGACCAGCAGATCACTACAGGGAAGACCTGGGACATGTAGCTGTGTCGTCACCCCCTGTGAGCGTAAGCGGAGTGGGCTGGGCTGGCGTATGCCAGTCCAGCGTAGGGGTGTGAACAATGAGCCCGGGGCTCTGGGCCTGGTTCAGTTCTGGCCTGGACAAGGAAGTAACCAATGCGTGCGTCTCCGTTGTAGTGTCTGCGCCACCTGGACCGCAATCGGCAATGTTGCACCCTGTGACCCAAGCCCCACAACATGTGCAAAATGGACGTGAGGGGGAATCAGTGACCCTACATTCATCCATACTGTCATACTTGAAGGATCATAGACATGACACATCTGTGTGAATTGGAATGTTTTATTCACATTCAGTGGAGTGTTGCAGCTGGAGCAGTACAGGGCCATGCACACCCCACTTGACATTGTTGCCCCGTGGAGGGCCAGTCAGAGTCCATTAGGGAAGGACAAATTCATCGGAAGAGGAAGAGTTCAGTCCGCAGTCTGATTGCTGTGTCATTGGTAACCAAACAGAATATGGCAGTCCATGTCGAGGTCCAAGGTGAGTGCCGCAGAGTGTATCGGGGGACAGTGGAAGGTGATGATGCAAAGGGCCGAACCAAGCTGAAACAGGCCATATAGTGGAGATGAATGCTACCGCTTCCTCATTACCACAACGGCAGTCTCATCCACATCATCGTCCTCTGATGTGTGATGTGCCTCACCTGTGGGTGGTGGTGTTTCGGCTGCAGCACTGTGTGGCACTGACACATCAGGGGCCGGAGGTGGATTGTTGGCCGCACTGTGTGGCAGTGACACATCAGGTGCCGGAGGTGGATTGTCTGCCGCACTGTGGGGCACTGACACATAAGGGGGCGGAGATGTGGATGGTGTAGGAGCAGCAGCATTCAACTGCACCAGGCCTTGTGGCAGCAATGCCATGATGAGGATCTGCAGGGCATGGAAGATCCCAGCTACATCTCGCTGATGTGCAGCCGTGCAGCCATCCTTTCTGCCTCCATCCGCACCGTGTCCTCCATGAGCCTCTGCATGTGTCCCAACTCCCAGCTGAGATCGCTGGAGCCACTCTGACTAGACAGGTGTTCTTGTCTCCGAGTCATGACTCCAACGATGTCAGCCATGGCTCGTTGGAGACCATGGAGCGGACTGTGGGTGTCCGTTAGGGACTGTAAGTGGTCCCTGATGGGACGTAGACACCCATGGATGGCATCTAGTTTGGCTGCCATGAGTTCGAACCCCACCCGCACCTGCTCAGCAATCTCCTTCTGGCCCTCCAACACACAGCGTTGAAATGCCATTTGTTGGTCGTGGGGATCCTGGGAGACAGCCGGGGTGGTGGGTGCTTCCTGCTGTGTGGTCTGTGCAGGGGGTGGGGTCTCCTCGATGCAGCTGGGCTGCCCTGCTCCTGTGGGTGGGGTGCCGAAGCTGTCCATGAGCTCTTGGAGGGCGTCGGTGTCGAAGGTGGGGAGGTCCTCCTCATCATCAGTGAGGAGGTGTTTGGTCTGCCCTGCAGGAGGTGATGATTCTCCCACTGCAATGAAAAGGGGAGATGCAGTTTAACAGTGTGTTCCATGTATGTTCACGCATTGGCCAAGTTTCCAAACAGACTGCATGACAATGTTCATTGTAACTGTTTAGGAGGAGCTGCCTATTTGAAGCGGGGCAGTGGACATTTGTGCATCATCAGGGAAGTGGGGTTGTACTTGTCCATTATCATGTCACAGTTTCCTGCTATTTATATAGAGTCAGAGACCCGCACTCCCAAGTTCATCCGTATAATCCAAGTTTAATCATTTTTGAGGTGCTATCCTGGTGTATGCATTGTCCCTTTGCACCAAAAAATCATTTCGAAGTCGCTGATACCACAATGTAACAGTCCCAGTGAGCACTCTCCGTAATTGGATAAAAATATATCGTGAGCCAAAGTTAATCATTTTTAAATCGAATCTTTTTAATTGTTGATACTTTCTGCAATATTTCATATGTACACGGTAAATCCCAATTTTCAAGTGCGAATATGATGCCAACGGCCTTAATACCGCATGTCAAGATCCTCCGTTCATTACATTTCATGAAGTCCATAACCCAATGCATTTCGGGCGATATTTTGCCCTTCTTCAGGGGTAACTATAAATGTAAAAAATACTGCGTCAGAAGTGTAATATTCAATGTTATAACACCTTAGTATACCAAACACGTTGTGTTCTATTTTAGAAAACAAAATCTAATGTGCGGTGCATCTCCCATGCCTTATAACATATGTTTCACTATTCCCCATACCGTGTCCAATAACTCCCAATAAACATGAAACCTCAAAAGCCTAATCCAAAATCATATCATGCTTTCTCATTTGCCAAAAATGTGCTTTCTATCCCCCTACCTTCAATGTGAGATTTAATCAAACAGCCTCTCCGTAATTGCTCCGCCATGTATGATCGAAAGAAACCCTCCCTTTATCACGTACAAACGAAAAAACAACGTGAACCCACGTGACTCCCCGTGACGTCCAAACTAAGAAATCAACAACGTACTCCAATGCAAAAGTAAAACACAAGTAATTGCGTCAAAATACCATTCTTCTACTAACAATAAATTAAATGTTTTCACAAAGGCATTACATGAAAACTAACACATAAAGATCTAGAACATAATAATTTCCATTGTGTAGACCGTTGCTGGATACTCTTCTGTAATATAAATATTCACTTCAATGGGTGTGAAAAGTTCAGTGTGGATTTAGGCCGCGGGTGCAGGGTCCCGGGTGGGACATAAACATATGAATTTATATAGAGTCAGAGACCCGCACTCCCAAGTTCATCCGTATAATCCAAGTTTAATCATTTTTGAGGTGCTATCCTGGTGTATGCATTGTCCCTTTGCACCAAAAAATCATTTCGAAGTCGCTGATACCACAGTGTAACAGTCCCAGTGAGCACTCTCCGTAATTGGATAAAAATATATCCTGAGCCAAAGTTCATCATTTTTAAATCGAATCTTTTTAATTGTTGATACTTTCTGCAATATTTCATATGTACACGGTAAATCCCAATTTTCAAGTGCGAATATGATGCCAACGGCCTTAATACCGCATGTCAAGATCCTCCGTTCATTACATTTCATGAAGTCCATAACCCAATGCATTTCGGGCGATATTTTGCCCTTCTTCAGGGGTAACTATAAATGTAAAAAATACTGCGTCAGAAGTGTAATATTCAATGTTATAACACCTTAGTATACCAAACACGTTGTGTTCTATTTTTAGAAAACAAAATCTAATGTGCGGTGCATCTCCCATGCCTTATAACATATGTTTCACTATTCCCCATACCGTGTCCAATAACTCCCAATAAACATGAAACCTCAAAAGCCTAATCCAAAATCATATCATGCTTTCTCATTTGCCAAAAATGTGCTTTCTATCCCCCTACCTTCAATGTGAGATTTAATCAAACAGCCTCTCCGTAATTGCTCCGCCGTGTATGATCGAAAGAAACCCTCCCTTTATCACGTACAAACGAAAAAACAACGTGAACCCACGTGACTCCCGTGACGTCCAAACTAAGAAATCAACAACGTACTCCAATGCAAAAGTAAAACACAAGTAATTGCGTCAAAATACCATTCTTCTACTAACAATAAATTAAATGTTTTCACAAAGGCATTACATGAAAACTAACACATAAAGATCTAGAACATAATAATTTCCATTGTGTAGACCGTTGCTGGATACTCTTCTGTAATATAAATATTCACTTCAATGGGTGTGAAAAGTTCAGTGTGGATTTAGGCCGCGGGTGCAGGGTCCCGGGTGGGACATAAACATATGAATTTATATAGAGTCAGAGACCCGCACTCCCAAGTTCATCCGTATAATCCAAGTTTAATCATTTTTGAGGTGCTATCCTGGTGTATGCATTGTCCCTTTGCACCAAAAAATAATTTCGAAGTCGCTGATACCACAGTGTAACAGTCCCAGTGAGCACTCTCCGTAATTGGATAAAAAATATATCCTGAGCCAAAGTTCATCATTTTTAAATCGAATCTTTTTAATTGTTGATACTTTCTGCAATATTTCATATGTACACGGTAAATCCCAATTTTCAAGTGCGAATATGACGCCAACGCCTTAATACCGCATGTCAAGATCCTCCGTTCATTACATTTCATGAAGTCCATAACCCAATGCATTTCGGGCGATATTTTGCCCTTCTTCAGGGGTAACTATAAATGTAAAAATACTGCGTCAGAAGTGTAATATTCAATGTTATAACACCTTAGTATACCAAACACGTTGTGTTCTATTTTTAGAAAACAAAATCTAATGTGCGGTGCATCTCCCATGCCTTATAACATATGTTTCACTATTCCCCATACCGTGTCCAATAACTCCCAATAAACATGAAACCTCAAAAGCCTAATCCAAAATCATATCATGCTTTCTCATTTGCCAAAAATGTGCTTTCTATCCCCCTACCTTCAATGTGAGATTTAATCAAACAGCCTCTCCGTAATTTGCTCCGCCGTGTATGATCGAAAGAAACCCTCCCTTTATCACGTACAAACGAAAAAACAACGTGAACCCACGTGACTCTCGTGACGTCCAAACTAAGAAATCAACAACGTACTCCAATGCAAAAGTAAAACACAAGTAATTGCGTCAAAATACCATTCTTCTACTAACAATAAATTAAATGTTTTCACAAAGGCATTACATGAAAACTAACACATAAAGATCTAGAACATAATAATTTCCATTGTGTAGACCGTTGCTGGATACTCTTCTGTAATATAAATATTCACTTCAATGGATGTGAAAAGTTCAGTGTGGATTTAGGCCGCGGGTGCAGGGTCCCGGGTGGGACATAAACATATGAATTTATATAGAGTCAGAGACCCGCACTCCCAAGTTCATCCGTATAATCCAAGTTTAATCATTTTTGAGGTGCTATCCTGGTGTATGCATTGTCCCTTTGCACCAAAAATCATTTCGAAGTCGCTGATACCACAGTGTAACAGTCCCAGTGAGCACTCTCCGTAATTGGATAAAAAATATATCCTGAGCCAAAGTTAATCATTTTTAAATCGAATCTTTAGAAGGGCAAAATATCGCCCGAAATGCATTGGGTTATGGACTTCATGAAATGTAATGAACGGAGGATCTTGACATGCGGTATTAAGGCCGTTGGCATCATATTCGCACTTGAAAATTGGGATTTACCGTGTACATATGAAATATTGCAGAAAGTATCAACAATTAAAAAGATTCGATTTAAAAATGATGAACTTTGGCTCAGGATATATTTTTTATCCAATTACGGAGAGTGCTCACTGGGACTGTTACACTGCGGTATCAGCGACTTCGAAATGATTTTTTGGTGCAAAGAGACAATGCATACACCAGGATAGCACCTCAAAAATGATTAAACTTGGATTATACGGATGAACTTGGGAGTGCGGGTCTCTGACTCTATATAAATTCATATGTTTATGTCCCACCCGGGACCCTGCACCCGCGGCCTAAATCCACACTGAACTTTTCACACCCATTGAAGTGAATATTTATATTACAGAAGAGTATCCAGCAACGGTCTACACAATGGAAATTATTATGTTCTAGATCTTTATGTGTTAGTTTTCATGTAATGCCTTTGTGAAAACATTTAATTTATTGTTAGTAGAAGAATGGTATTTTGACGCAATTACTTGTGTTTTACTTTTGCATTGGAGTACGTTGTTGATTTCTTAGTTTGGACGTCACGGGAGTCACGTGGGTTCACGTTGTTTTTCGTTTGTACGTGATAAAGGGAGGGGTTTCTTTCGATCATACACGGCGGAGCAATTACGGAGAGGCTGTTTGATTAAATCTCACATTGAAGGTAGGGGGATAGAAAGCACATTTTTGGCAAATGAGAAAGCATGATATGATTTTGGATTAGGCTTTTGAGGTTTCATGTTTATTGGGAGTTATTGGACACGGTATGGGGAATAGTGAAACATATGTTATAAGGCATGGGAGATGCACCGCACATTAGATTTTGTTTTCTAAAAATAGAACACAACGTGTTTGGTATACTAAGGTGTTATAACATTGAATATTACACTTCTGACGCAGTATTTTTTACATTTATAGTTACCCCTGAAGAAGGGCAAAATATCGCCCGAAATGCATTGGGTTATGGACTTCATGAAATGTAATGAACGGAGGATCTTGACATGCGGTATTAAGGCCGTTGGCATCATATTCTCACTTGAAAATTGGGATTTACCGTGTACATATGAAATATTGCAGAAAGTATCAACAATTAAAAAGATTCGATTTAAAAATGATGAACTTTGGCTCACGATATATTTTTTATCCAATTACGGAGAGTGCTCACTGGGACTGTTACACTGTGGTATCAGCGACTTCGAAATGATTTTTTGGTGCAAAGGGACAATGCATACACCAGGATAGCACCTCAAAAATGATTAAACTTGGATTATACGGATGAACTTGGGAGTGCGGGGCTCTGACTCTACATAAATTCATATGCTTATGTCCCACCCGGGACCCTGCACCCGCGGCCTAAATCCACACTGAACTTTTCACACCCATTGAAGTTAATATTTATATTACAGAAGAGTATCCAGCAACGGTCTACACAATGGAAATTATTATGTTCTAGATCTTTATGTGTTAGTTTTCATGTAATGCCTTTGTGAAAACATTTAATTTATTGTTAGTAGAAGAATGGTATTTTGACGCAATTACTTGTGTTTTACTTTTGCATTGGAGTACGTTGTTGATTTCTTAGTTTGGACGTCACGGGAGTCACGTGGGTTCACGTTGTTTTTTCGTTTGTACGTGATAAAGGGAGGGGTTTCTTTCGATCATACACGGCGGAGCAATTACGGAGAGGCTGTTTGATTAAATCTCACATTGAAGGTAGGGGGATAGAAAGCACATTTTTGGCAAATGAGAAAGCATGATATGATTTTGGATTAGGCTTTTGAGGTTTCATGTTTATTGGGAGTTATTGGACACGGTATGGGGAATAGTGAAACATATGTTATAAGGAATGGGAGATGCACCGCACATTAGATTTTGTTTTCTAAAAATAGAACACAACGTGTTTGGTATACTAAGGTGTTATAACATTGAATATTACACTTCTGACGCAGTATTTTTTACATTTATAGTTACCCCTGAAGAAGGGCAAAATATCGCCCGAAATGCATTGGGTTATGGACTTCATGAAATGTAATGAACGGAGGATCTTGACATGCGGTATTAAGGTCGTTGGCATCATATTCGCACTTGAAAATTGGGATTTACCGTGTACATATGAAATATTGCAGAAAGTATCAACAATTAAAAAGATTCGATTTAAAAATGATGAACTTTGGCTCAGGATATATTTTTTATCCAATTACGGAGAGTGCTCACTGGGACTGTTACACTGTGGTATCAGCGACTTCGAAATTATTTTTTGGTGCAAAGGGACAATGCATACACCAGGATAGCACCTCAAAAATGATTAAACTTGGATTATACGGATGAACTTGGGAGTGCGGGTCTCTGACTCTATATAAATTCATATGTTTATGTCCCACCCGGGACCCTGCACCCGCGGCCTAAATCCACACTGAACTTTTCACACCCATTGAAGTGAATATTTATATTACAGAAGAGTATCCAGCAATGGTCTACACAATGGAAATTATTATGTTCTAGATCTTTATGTGTTAGTTTTCATGTAATGCCTTTGTGAAAACATTTAATTTATTGTTAGTAGAAGAATGGTATTTTGACGCAATTACTTGTGTTTTACTTTTGCATTGGAGTACGTTGTTGATTTCTTAGTTTGGACGTCACGGGAGTCACGTGGGTTCACGTTGTTTTTTCGTTTGTACGTGATAAAGGGAGGGTTTCTTTCGATCATACACGGCGGAGCAATTACGGAGAGGCTGTTTGATTAAATCTCACATTGAAGGTAGGGGGATAGAAAGCACATTTTTGGCAAATGAGAAAGCATGATATGATTTTGGATTAGGCTTTTGAGGTTTCATGTTTATTGGGAGTTATTGGACAAGGTATGGGGAATAGTGAAACATATGTTATAAGGCATGGGAGATGCACCGCACATTAGATTTTGTTTTCTAAAAATAGAACACAACGTGTTTGGTATACTAAGGTGTTATAACATTGAATATTACACTTCTGACGCAGTATTTTTTACATTTATAGTTACCCCTGAAGAAGGGCAAAATATCGCCCGAAATGCATTGGGTTATTGACTTCATGAAATGTAATGAACGGAGGATCTTGACATGCGGTATTAAGGCCGTTGGCATCATATTCGCACTTGAAAATTGGGATTTACCGTGTACATATGAAATATTGCAGAAAGTATCAACAATTAAAAAGATTCGATTTAAAAATGATGAACTTTGGCTCAGGATATATTTTTTATCCAATTACGGAGAGTGCTCACTGGGACTGTTACACTGTGGTATCAGCGACTTCGAAATGATTTTTTGGTGCAAAGGGACAATGCATACACCAGGATAGCACCTCAAAAATGATTAAACTTGGATTATACGGATGAACTTGGGAGTGCGGGTCTCTGACTCTATATAAATTCATATGTTTATGTCCCACCCGGGACCCTGCACCCGCGGCCTAAATCCACACTGAACTTTTCACACCCATTGAAGTGAATATTTATATTACAGAAGAGTATCCAGCAACGGTCTACACAATGGAAATTATTATGTTCTAGATCTTTATGTGTTAGTTTTCATGTAATGCCTTTGTGAAAACATTTAATTTATTGTTAGTAGAAAAATGGTATTTTGACGCAATTACTTGTGTGTTACTTTTGCATTGGAGTACGTTGTTGATTTCTTAGTTTGGACGTCACGGGGAGTCACGTGGGTTCACGTTGTTTTTTCGTTTGTACGTGATAAAGGGAGGGGTTTCTTTCGATCATACACGGCGGAGCAATTACGGAGAGGCTGTTTGATTAAATCTCACATTGAAGGTAGGGGGATAGAAAGCACATTTTTGGCAAATGAGAAAGCATGATATGATTTTGGATTAGGTTTTTGAGGTTTCATGTTTATTGGGAGTTATTGGACACGGTATGGGGAATAGTGAAACATATGTTATAAGGAATGGGAGATGCACCGCACATTAGATTTTGTTTTCTAAAAATAGAACACAACGTGTTTGGTATACTAAGGTGTTATAACATTGAATATTACACTTCTGACGCAGTATTTTTTACATTTATAGTTACCCCTGAAGAAGGGCAAAATATCGCCCGAAATGCATTGGGTTATGGACTTCATGAAATGTAATGAACGGAGGATCTTGACATGCGGTATTAAGGCCGTTGGCATCATATTCGCACTTGAAAATTGGGATTTACCGTGTACATATGAAATATTGCAGAAAGTATCAACAATTAAAAAGATTCGATTTAAAAATGATGAACTTTGGCTCAGGATATATTTTTTATCCAATTACGGAGAGTGCTCACTGGGACTGTTACACTGTGGTATCAGCGACTTCGAAATTATTTTTTGGTGCAAAGGGACAATGCATACACCAGGATAGCACCTCAAAAATGATTAAACTTGGATTATACGGATGAACTTGGGAGTGCGGGTCTCTGACTCTATATAAATTCATATGTTTATGTCCCACCCGGGACCCTGCACCTGCGGCCTAAATCCACACTGAACTTTTCACACCCATTGAAGTGAATATTTATATTACAGAAGAGTATCCAGCAATGGTCTACACAATGGAAATTATTATGTTCTAGATCTTTATGTGTTAGTTTTCATGTAATGCCTTTGTGAAAACATTTAATTTATTGTTAGTAGAAGAATGGTATTTTGACGCAATTACTTGTGTTTTACTTTTGCATTGGAGTACGTTGTTGATTTCTTAGTTTGGACGTCACGGGGAGTCACGTGGGTTCACGTTGTTTTTTCGTTTGTACGTGATAAAGGGAGGGGTTTCTTTCGATCATACACGGCGGAGCAATTACGGAGAGGCTGTTTGATTAAATCTCACATTGAAGGTAGGGGGATAGAAAGCACATTTTTGGCAAATGAGAAAGCATGATATGATTTTGGATTAGGCTTTTGAGGTTTCATGTTTATTGGGAGTTATTGGACAAGGTATGGGGAATAGTGAAACATATGTTATAAGGCATGGGAGATGCACCGCACATTAGATTTTGTTTTCTAAAAATAGAACACAACGTGTTTGGTATACTAAGGTGTTATAACATTGAATATTACACTTCTGACGCAGTATTTTTTACATTTATAGTTACCCCTGAAGAAGGGCAAAATATCGCCCGAAATGCATTGGGTTATTGACTTCATGAAATGTAATGAACGGAGGATCTTGACATGCGGTATTAAGGCCGTTGGCATCATATTCGCACTTGAAAATTGGGATTTACCGTGTACATATGAAATATTGCAGAAAGTATCAACAATTAAAAAGATTCGATTTAAAAATGATGAACTTTGGCTCAGGATATATTTTTTATCCAATTACGGAGAGTGCTCACTGGGACTGTTACACTGTGGTATCAGCGACTTCGAAATGATTTTTTGGTGCAAAGGGACAATGCATACACCAGGATAGCACCTCAAAAATGATTAAACTTGGATTATACGGATGAACTTGGGAGTGCGGGTCTCTGACTCTATATAAATTCATATGTTTATGTCCCACCCGGGACCCTGCACCCGCGGCCTAAATCCACACTGAACTTTTCACACCCATTGAAGTGAATATTTATATTACAGAAGAGTATCCAGCAACGGTCTACACAATGGAAATTATTATGTTCTAGATCTTTATGTGTTAGTTTTCATGTAATGCCTTTGTGAAAACATTTAATTTATTGTTAGTAGAAAAATGGTATTTTGACGCAATTACTTGTGTGTTACTTTTGCATTGGAGTACGTTGTTGATTTCTTAGTTTGGACGTCACGGGGAGTCACGTGGGTTCACGTTGTTTTTTCGTTTGTACGTGATAAAGGGAGGGGTTTCTTTCGATCATACACGGCGGAGCAATTACGGAGAGGCTGTTTGATTAAATCTCACATTGAAGGTAGGGGGATAGAAAGCACATTTTTGGCAAATGAGAAAGCATGATATGATTTTGGATTAGGTTTTTGAGGTTTCATGTTTATTGGGAGTTATTGGACACGGTATGGGGAATAGTGAAACATATGTTATAAGGCATGGGAGATGCACCGCACATTAGATTTTGTTTTCTAAAAATAGAACACAACGTGTTTGGTATACTAAGGTGTTATAACATTGAATATTACACTTCTGACGCAGTATTTTTTACATTTATAGTTACCCCTGAAGAAGGGCAAAATATCGCCCGAAATGCATTGGGTTATGGACTTCATGAAATGTAATGAACGGAGGATCTTGACATGCGGTATTAAGGCCGTTGGCATCATATTCGCACTTGAAAATTGGGATTTACCGTGTACATATGAAATATTGCAGAAAGTATCAACAATTAAAAAGATTCGATTTAAAAATGATGAACTTTGGCTCAGGATATATTTTTTATCCAATTACGGAGAGTGCTCACTGGGACTGTTACACTGTGGTATCAGCGACTTCGAAATGATTTTTGGTGCAAAGGGACAATGCATACACCAGGATAGCACCTCAAAAATGATTAAACTTGGATTATACGGATGAACTTGGGAGTGCGGGTCTCTGACTCTATATAAATTCATATGTTTATGTCCCACCCGGGACCCTGCACCCGCGGCCTAAATCCACACTGAACTTTTCACACCCATTGAAGTGAATATTTATATTACAGAAGAGTATCCAGCAACGGTCTACACAATGGAAATTATTATGTTCTAGATCTTTATGTGTTAGTTTTCATGTAATGCCTTTGTGAAAACATTTAATTTATTGTTAGTAGAAGAATGGTATTTTGACGCAATTACTTGTGTTTTACTTTTGCATTGGAGTACGTTGTTGATTTCTTAGTTTGGACGTCACGGGGAGTCACGTGGGTTCACGTTGTTTTTTCGTTTGTACGTGATAAAGGGAGGGGTTTCTTTCGATCATACACGGCGGAGCAATTACGGAGAGGCTGTTTGTTTAAATCTCACATTGAAGGTAGGGGGATAGAAAGCACATTTTTGGCAAATGAGAAAGCATGATATGATTTTGGATTAGGCTTTTGAGGTTTCATGTTTATTGGGAGTTATTGGACACGGTATGGGGAATAGTGAAACATATGTTATAAGGCATGGGAGATGCACCGCACATTAGATTTTGTTTTCTAAAAATAGAACACAACGTGTTTGGTATACTAAGGTGTTATAACATTGAATATTACACTTCTGACGCAGTATTTTTTACATTTATAGTTACCCCTGAAGAAGGGCAAAATATCGCCCGAAATGCATTGGGTTATGGACTTCATGAAATGTAATGAACGGAGGATCTTGACATGCGGTATTAAGGCCGTTGGCATCATATTCGCACTTGAAAATTGGGATTTACCGTGTACATATGAAATATTGCAGAAAGTATCAACAATTAAAAAGATTCGATTTAAAAATGATGAACTTTGGCTCAGGATATATTTTTTATCCAATTACGGAGAGTGCTCACTGGGACTGTTACACTGTGGTATCAGCGACTTCGAAACAGTTTCCTGCTATGTCAAATGTGATTGGCCAGTTTCTACACACAAGCAGCAGCAGTTGTGTCCTCTGTTCTCTTGTGAAAGTGTTGCAGTTTGTACCACATTGTTGTCAATGTTGATGTGCTCTGATTCTTGTGTGTGTGCTGCATTGTGGAAGAGTCGCCCCTGCAGCTCAGACTTTGCTTGGCCTTCTCCCTTTCAGGCGGTGTGCCTTTGACTTCTGTGCTTATGCAGTGCTGAGATGTTGCATACTTGGGTAAATTGGGCTCTTGGTGGGAGTTGGGACTCTTGGGCATGGTCTGTCCGCAGATGTCTTGTTGCCGTCAGGGGTTGTTTGTGCACGTGGATGTGCCAGTGTGTGACCTGCTCCTTTCCGGATGTGGACTACACTCAGCCACCTCGGTGTCGTGGCGTGCAACATGTCATGATGAGTGGCCTGCAGACATGCTCATCGTCATGCAGTGTCACTTGCATTGTCAGTGGGGCTCACGGATCCGCAGCTTTGCTGGGTTCAGCACATGTGCATGGGTTTGTTGTGAGATTGGTGATGTGTGGGGAAGGCCCCCTCTGGGCACATTGTGGACGGGGGACTACTTGCTGTTTCTATGTGTGCTGCAGTATGGCGAGGAGATCAGGGACATGATCCAGAGTCATTGTGGTTGTGCAGTGTGCTATACTTCATTGTGCATGTGTGCCATTGTGCCCAACTCACCCTGTTGCTGTTGTGTCAGGTCATGTTGAGCAGTGTCCGGTCCCCCGACTCCTGCTACAGTCTCCACACTGATGACTGTGGACACCATTTCCTCCATCTCATCCAGCTCCTCCTGTGGCGCAGGACTCCCACCCCCAGTCTGCATTGCTGCTTTGCGGTTGTTTGCGAGTTTCAGCTTGGTTTTGCGCTTCACATCATTCCAGCGCCTCTTGACCTCGTCCATTGTCCTCCTCAGCACTCCGACTGCATTCACCTTGTCCACGATGAACTGCCATATTCCATTTTTTGTTGCCAATGACACAGTGAAGGTGACGAACAGTTGTTGAAGGTGTTCTATCACCTCCGTAATCAGGATCCTGTTTTCCTGTGGACTGAACCGCGTCTTCCTCTTCTTCTCCTTGCCCTTCCCTGACCCCGAGGTCCCAGGCTGGTCCTCCGTGGGGCTTGTGGGGTTCGGGTTGTCCTCTGTACTTGCTCCGGCTGCCTCCATTGTGCATCGCAGTTGTTATGTTTTTGTTTTTTTTTTGCAGCTTTTATGGTGATTTTTCCCACCTGACGTGGGAATTGCAAGCCTGGCGCTGCTTGTCGCCGATTTTTCTATCGCGGTTGGGCCCATCGCAACTTTTTTCACGTTCGGGTTTTCTTTTTTATTGCCGTCGCGGTAGTTGTATCCTGGACATTTGAGGCGTTATCTGGAAACTATCGCATGTTACCGCCGTGTTGAGAATACGACGTTGACACAGAGTTATTTTCCCGTGATAGACGGCGATATGAAAAATTGCGTTAGCCTATTTTGGCTATGTTTATCGCACGTTCTTGAGAATATCCCCCATTGTGTACAAATATCATTAAAAGGTGCCATTGACAGAACCTTACAGTACATTACAGTTAAGGAGAAAAGCTGATTGGAAGGTACAAGGCACAGTATTAACCGTGAGAAGGAGAGGATTTCAGACACTAATTGGAAATATTAAAGATGCACAAGAGAGAAGGATCAGTGCAGATAGCATAGGTAAGAGCCAACAGAAGGGTAGGATAGTTTGTATAATGAGACGTCAAAGTAAGAGAATTAGTGATTTAAAGGAGAGCAGTTTTTTGCAGAGTGTTCTGGACAGAAAAATAATTACAATGGAGAAAGAAAAAAATAAAGTTCCAGGAGGTAAAATATTTGGAAATGGCCAAAGGTTTTAGTGTTTGAATAATAGTTAAAGACAGATATAGTAAGATTTAGCCACCAATTAATTATTTGGTGTAATTTATTTTCAAGTTTTGGACAGAAATGGAAATATATACAAAGTAGAGGTGGTACATGAAGAAATAAGTGTTAATGCAGATGTTCTGTATGTGACGGGGGATATTTGTCATAGAAAAGAAGAAAATACATCAGTTCTGAAAAATATTACTTAGTGTTTGAACGGTAGTGTCAAAATAAGGTGTAGATGGAATTGGACTTAACTAAATCGAGTTCCTTCCTAATAATAAAATTGGGTACAGTGTCCATTTTAGAAGCAGAAGATTGAGAAGGAGCTGTGACAAATGTTCGTGCTGTAAGTGAAAGTTAATGATCAGTTGGAAGTGGTTTCCTTAGCTGAATCGAGTGCAGAGGAAAACGAGAGTGAATGGGGGAGATAGATAGGAGATTGGCAACAGCGTTAAATAGAGATACAGCTCTGGAATACTGGCGACCTTTGAATAGAGGAAAGCATATCAAAGTGTATTGTCAGAGATTGAAGTATTAGTTGAGGGGGATGAGAACCCACCTCAAAAAATGATCATAATGCTTTTCCCTGTGAACCACAAATGTCACTCTATAAACCTATGCTTAATCTCTCTGGTAGCTTGGCACAAAGCAGTCAGGCTTAACTTAGAGGCAATGTGCAATGTATTTATGCAGTACTCAAACAGTAATAAAGTGAAAACACAATACAAGAAAAGTCCTAAACCAAATTAGAAAAATAGAGCTCATTTTAATACCTAAAGTGACTCCAAAACGACCAAAATCCAATAGGTAGAACCAGAGTTATGAATTTTTTAAGTTTAAGGTTCAAAATACCACCAAACAGCATTAAGCACCAACTGTGGTCATCTGGTTGCACTGGACCGGGACAAGGGTAAGGTTTAAGGCTGTCTGAAATGGAGCACAGGTTGGATTTAGGGACCAACATCATCCCAGGGAAAAATTTACCTTTGCTCTTAGTCTGTGTAATGGAAGTAAAAAAATCTTACTTTTGCAAGGAAACAGGCTGAGGCCGAAGAGGGCTCCACATTGTCGAACAGCCGCTGGATGAGGTCTCAGTGAAGTTGTTGACTTTTAGCAGCAAAGCTCTGAGTTCGAGAAATTTGAATTTTTATGCCCAGAGAAGGTCTCTCGCTGGCCGAATACTTTTCACGTCTCCATCCGGTGATGATTTCTACCTTTGGACTTAGTCACTTTATTGGATCTTGGTTTCTTGCAGTGGGGCAAGGCCGCAGGCTGTAGCTGGAGAGAGCTCCACCAGTCCGGATATTTTCTACGCAAGGACCAACTGAACTGGATTTGCTGCTGCAGAGAAGTACGAAATAGGAGCAAACTGAATCTGTGGCCCAGTGGCTATGCACCTTGGTCGGATCTGCTTAGCACCTTGGTCGAATCTGCTTAGCAGGTTGGTCCTGGGCCTCCATCAGTTCTTGGAGCAATAAGTTGGCAAAAAAAGGTTCTAAGTCCCATGTTTCAGGCAGCTTCAGGAGTAGAACAATTTGACACCAGCCAAAGGTCCAGGACCATGGAGACAGCATTTCGGGGGTAAAATCTAATTACAGCAGAGGCCAGCAGCAAGATCTCGGGAAGATCCAGATGGAACTGGTCAGCTGGAAATGCAGGAAAAAGGCCTTTTTGAGTGGATTGTGTCTCTGTAGCCCAAAAAGGAGGTCAGGCTTATGACCCTTGGAGTCCAATTCTTTTCCTGGGGACAAGAGGGAGAACAGGTCCAGTCTTCAAGTCTCTTCTTCAGGTCATGGACAGCAGATCCATTCCTCTTCTGTTCTTCCACAGGTCCAGAAGTTATCTGAGGAGGGTACTGGGGATGAATGATCTATGCCCAGAGCCAGTCCGTGGTTGGGGGAAACTCCTGGCCCCTTCCTAGCCAATTGGGTAAAGCGTTTGCAGTGCTTCCTGTGTGTTTTACTGTAAACAATCCCACAGTGCCCCTCTGTACCTAAATCCAACACGGTAGAACCTTTCTTCCCCTGGTAAGAGCTCCCAGTGCCTAACCAGAGGTGTGACTAAGATAATGGGAAAACCCTCCCTTGTGGTCACTCGAAACCGGTTCTGGGGTAGTTACTCGATCCCACTGGGTTTGGAGCCTCACTGACTAGAAAGACAAAGGGAGGCAGGCCTAAGTGTGAGCTACATCTGACAATGACAGAGTAGGCATCTTTTGAAGCCCAGGAAGGAGTTGGGCACAGCCCACAGGCCATCTTGCTCAAAGAAGAAAAACACCTTCCCACTTCACAGCCCTTTGATCACTGTCTGGGAGCAATTCACATCTTACCACAGGGAAGCCATTAGCAGTTAGGTGTCACTGGACACTGGCAGAAAGGCCATTTTGGCTTTGGCATGAAAATGACAAATTTTGAAAAGTGTAATTTCTAAAATAGTAATATACAATCCAACTTTACCATTAAGTCGGATTTTAAATTTCTATTAAAATGAGTCCTTGAACCACTTTTCTAGCTGCTCCCAAACTCGAGTTACCATGTATTAAGTGTATTAGTGTAAAACAGTGTTAGCCTATAGGAGATCCAGCCTTGGTACAGTGAAAAACAACTTCAGAGGTGTTTCAATGCCAGGGCATTTAAAACATTAAATATACATGCCCTACATTATAATTACCACACACTTAGGCCTACAGGCATTTATGGCTTACATTAAGGGTGACTTACAGGTATTAAAAAAGATGGTTTAGGCCCAGCAAAAGGTTTATTTTACCAAGTCAGAATGGCAGCCTAAAACTTTACACCCAGGCTGCAGTGGTATCCTGGAGATATATTTTACAATGCTTCTTTTACGGTAGAGAAATGAGTATTGCAGTCCCCGAGAATCATTTATCTTACAGACTCTGGGTATATGTGTTGCGATATACTAGGGACCTACAGGTAAATTAAAGGTGCCAAATTGGGGTATACCAATTCTAACATGTTTCGAGAGAAGAGCACAAGCACTTTACCACTGGTTAGCAAGGGTGAAGTGAACAGAGTCCTTTGGCAAGCAAAAAGAACTGTCAAATCTGGACCGAGGATACGGATCTCAACTTTCTGGGCATTACCTGGCCCTGGGATTTCCCTCTTGTCTCCGGCGCAATACACTGGAGCGATTACTCTGGACCTTGCAAAACGTGTTCTGTTGAGGACTCGCTTTGCTCTACCCAAGACCTTTGGCTTTGGGCACTCTTTTGCCCATTTGTGTCCAGCACAATACACTGGAGCACTTACTTCGGAAACCTATCAACTTGCTATCACCGAGGTTTCGGCAAGTCATATTTTAAGCCCTGATGAAGTTCTCTGAGGAGAACGAAACGCGTTGGTTGAGCTGAAGTTGTCATTATTGTCTGAAAATATTATTTCAAAATAAAGACTTTACATACTACAAGATTGCCTTGGACTTCTTTTGCCTGGTGCACGCCCACTCGTAATCGGCAAGCAAAAAGGGGTTCAGCAAAAGAAGGGAAATATCTGGAGAAATACCAGACACAAAATGGTCTTCTCCACAAGTATGAACACAAAGATTTAATAAGCGACTTCTGAGGCATGCATTAATGAAATATATTGATAGCCACTAAGTGCAGACTACTCATTAGTGACTGAGTACAGTACTTCCTCTTCCTGATGCCTAACAGCTGAAGAGAATCCACTCCTGGAGACAGGCACCTCATGAAAAATAAAAAAACATCTTGCTCTTTAACTCCTCACCACAAAAAGCACTTTCAAACTAATAAATGTATACTCACATCAAAGTAATCTTCAGTGTCATGCAAGACATTTACACTGGCATAAAGGGTTTGCTCCCACTATTTGGGTGGTAGGAAGCAGTGATTAATTTGAGCTGGTGTTTGCCAGTAGGGCCCACCAGCACTCATTTTTGGGGACCTGGACTTCTTTTTTGTCATCAGACTTTTATCCTTAGCAAGCAAGAAAAAAGCACATAAGGCAAAGAAGGAGGGAAAGAAATACGGGTAAATAGTGA
Source organism: Calotriton arnoldi (assembly GCA_963921515.1). Taxonomy (NCBI): domain Eukaryota; kingdom Metazoa; phylum Chordata; class Amphibia; order Caudata; family Salamandridae; genus Calotriton; species Calotriton arnoldi. The sequence goes on from CAWUFW010015678.1 coordinate 126,532, forward strand.
CAAAGGGCGAAAGCAGAGATGAAAAAGAACCTACAAAACTGAGATGAAGGGATGAGGAGTGCACGGTAATTGATGAAAGGGTTATGAGGCTGAATTGAATAGACAGCCTTGATATTTAGTAAACCATAACATTCAGCAGCAGAGGCAGTGGCATCTTAAGGAAAACGCCTTTTACAAATTAAGCATTGCCGGGAAGGAAGAAAGTTTGTGATGTAGAGTAGTTGGACTCTGCATACTGATAATTATTGATAGCAATCTGTACATTTCAATTTAGCCCTCTTCCTTGCACAACACTTGACACATGGTGAAAGGCCAAGCAGGACTCAACTTTGATAAAAACAATTGGAATCAGATATTCTATGAAGCACCAAAAGCAATAAGGCATCCATCAATTGAATATGACAAGCCTTCAGCCCCAAGGGCTGAAGGGCTGCGAGAAAAGGGGATACACCTAATTTCTAGTACATCAAACAAGAATGGGGAGCTATCAAATTGACAGTCCAGCAAGGTCAGACAAGAAAGTCCCCTACATTTATTAGGAGGTAGCTATCCCCTAGTATATCTGGTCTGCATAGCCCAAGGGATAGCTACCGTGGGCAGATCATATATAACGGAAATAGTGATACGAACCAGTCTAAAAGTGTGAGGATGGACGTCTTTCTGTGCACAAGTCTTGGGCTAGGGGTGAACAACACCGTGGGGCTTATTTACAACCCATTCCGCCTCCAGTTTGTCACTTTTTTTGATGCACCGGCAGCACAGTGTGCCTGCCCATATTTACAAGGCCACATAAAGTCACCCTGCGTGACTTTTCATGGCCTTGTAAATATGGGCCCCTTTCACTTATTACTCTGCGTGAAAGGGGCATTCCATGGGTGGTTCTGTGGGTGTTCTCACATAACATCCATGGAACCTGATACATTCCCAGATTTACAAAGTATTGTAAACCTAGGAATTCGTCAGAAATCCTACACCTCTCCAGGGGAGACATAGGAGCCACTCAATGAGGAGAAATACTTTTATTTCTCCTCGTTTTTTGCTCTTTCCGTGTGTGCTGCATTATGCAGCACACATAGAAGGAGCAATGCTGCATTATGCAGCACACATAGAAGGAGCAAAACGTCATTAATGATTGTTTTTGTTCAGGAAGGTGTCCCTTCCTGCACAACAACAATCACCCCTGCAACTCAGGCCCCTTTACACCATGGCGCAAGGGTGCCTGCGTTGGCACACAGCTGCTGTTTGTGCACTGGCACAGGGGAGAAGGACAGAAATGTGCCATATCTTGTAGATACTGCTCATTCCTGCCCTTTTATTTTGACACACCGCAGAGCAGCAGGAAGGCTTGCTGCCCTGCATCAAAATTTAGTAAATGAGGCCCTGAGTTTGAAACTAAGAAGGAGACCTAAAGACAGAGAGATCATCACAGCCTCTCTGCCTCTAGATACATGACAAGGAAATTCAGAGAGGCAACACAATTCTTACTGAGAAGGTGAAGGACAAATAAATATTCCCTTACATAAGAACCTTAGATAAGGTTACTAGCACAGTTATGCACGCACCTAAAATATTCCCAGCAATTTGGCTGAGGCAATAGCCACTAAAGAATTAAAGTGCCTGGTAGCAGCTTCTTTGGGCCAATCTCCTAAATGAAGGGATCTGAGGACATTTAGTACAAATAGGTGCTCTCACAAGATGCCCAATTCTTAGTCTTCAGAGTTCCAATACCTTCAACAGTCAAGAAGTACAGACTTGAACTCTACCAAATTGTTCCCAGGGATCACACATGACTCAGATAGCTTCTAATTGCCCCCTAAGGTGAATAGTGAAAATAAAGCAGAGAGCCGTTCTGACAAAATTTAACATCATGAGAGCACTACATTATGGAGGAGACAAGGAAGTCACATAGCACGGATTGGAAAATGATCAAAGTGTTGAAAGAACATTTTAGGAGTTGCCAATTTACGCAGCTATGGCATCTGTTTGACGGCCATTGAAAACTGGAGGCTTCTTCTTTTAGCTTCCAGAGTGGCATTCCCAGTTGCTGTGGGTAGAAGAATATCATGGCTGTCCACCTAAGTGGGGGCAGGGATAATGGGAGTGGTCAATTATTTTTTACTACAATAACATGTAACTGCCTTCAACTGCTTCCAAAAGCCTCCAAATGACTACTTCTTTGCCCTCAGAGGATGAGGTTAATTCAATAATGATTCCAAGGGTCGGGAAAATGGGAAAAGACCAGAAGGTTACTGGGGTGTGTATTTCCTGCGCTCTCCTCTGCCTCAAAGGCACTATCAGGCACATGCATCAAGCTCGGATTTTGCGAGTCCTTAATTGCTATTTTTAAGGAATCGCAATTAAGGACTCTCAAAACCCTATGCATGTAGGAATCGCTATAAAAATAGCGATTCCTACACATTCCTTAATTGCGAGTCGCAAATTGCGAGTCGCAATTAAGGAATGGCTTCCCATTCATTCCTATGGGCCTACAGGCCCATAGGAATAAATGGAAATTGCATGCGCAATTTGCGAGTACCAATTGGTACTCGCAAATTGCTGCATGCTACTCCAAGGTGCAAGAGGTGTCAAAAGGACACCCTGTTGCACCCCTGAAATTGTACTGTGCACCCATGTTGCGCACACACCTGCCTCAAGGGCATGTGTGTGTGTAACATGAAACTTTGAAAAATGCACTTCAGTGCATTTTTCAGAGTTTTTGCAAAATACCGTTGTGTTTCATTTCACGGTATTTTGCGGCCTCAAATAGCGAATTCTCTATTTCTAAGGGTATATGCATTGCATTTAAGGAATCGCAAATTGCAATTCCTTAATGTAATCGCAAGTTAAGAAATCGCAATGAATTGCGATTCCTTAACTTGCGAGTGCCCAACACCTTGATGCATCGCAAAAGGCGTTTTTGTGGGCGCAAACGGCCGATTTTTGCGAATCGCACCGTTTATGCTCGCAAAAAGCTTTGATGCATGTGCCCCTATGTAGCCTCCAGCATCTTCTCTTCTTGTTCTTTTAGTCTGTGTGCATCCTGGGAGCAACATCAATGAGTTGATAGAGGGTAAAACATTAAGGGATTTCTGGAATGAGTAGTCAGTATCTCAAGAACCTCAACAACCTCAGTGCTTTGTAGCCTAAAACCACCTGCCTTCTTTTTCTTACCCAATTTAGTTAAATTCGTTTTTTTCACTCGGATTCCACTTTACATAAATAAATTCAAACGATGGAAAATGTAGATTTAAACAATTTGGGGAGATTTCCTAAGATTTTGCGCATGCATGGTACAACGTGATCAAAATCATTACGTAAATTTACTAACCATTATGAAAGTCAGTGGGCAAGCGCAGGGTGCACGAGCGCCTGTGTACTCCAGAGTAAATCTAGGCCCTAATTTTCTTCGGGCAAGAAACATGTAACTTCCAAATATCGAGGCAGATTTACAAGCTCCTTGCGACATCTTTACGACACCGTTGCGTCACTTATGTGATGCAGCAGCGTCGTAAACAATGCGCCACTATGCGGCAGATTTACAACGTGACGCATCTAGTGAGATGCGTCACGTTGTAAAGCCCTGCGCTACATTATACCTGCGTCAGGTATAAAGGGGCAGATTTACAATAACTGACGCATCCCTGCAGATCAGCAGGGATGCGCCAGTTATTTTGCGTGATGTTAGGAACCCCTTGCGCCACCATGGATGTGCCGCATTTACAATGCGGCGAACCGTGGCGCTAGGAGAGACAGATGCGTGACGCATCTGTCAGCGTATAGGTGACGCAGTGCTGGAGTCGTGTCGCAAGCGCGAAGCAACTCCAGCTCTGCTCAGGGGCATCCTATACTTGCAATACTGCGTCACTACTTACGCCTGCTATGAGCAGGCGTAAGGTTTTGACGCAGCGGGGACGTAAACGTGACTCAGTGAAATCTTGTAGATTTCACTGAGTCACTTTTACGGGGCTTCCTTGCAACGGAACGCCCACCCTGCATACATTATACCTGACGCAGGTATAATGTAGCGCAGGGCTTTACAACGTGACGCATCTCACTAGATGCATCACGTTGTAAATCTGTCGCATAGTGGCGCATTGTTTACAACGCTGCTACGTCACATAAGTGACGCAACGGTGTCGTAAAGATGTCGCAAGGGGCTTGTAAATCTGCCCCAATGTATGCAGGGTGGGCGTTCCGTCGCAAGGAAGCCCCGTAAAAGTGACGCAGTGAAATCTACAAGATTTCACTGAGTCACTTTTACATCCCCGCTGCGTAAAACCTTATGCCTGCTTGTAGCAGGCGTAAGGAGTGATGCAGCATTGCAAGTATAGGATGCCCCTAAGCAGTGCTGGAGTTGCGTTGCGCTTGCGAAACGACTTCAGCACTGCGTCACCTATACGCTGACAGATGCATCACGCATCTGTCTCTCCTTGCGCCACGGCGCGCCGCATTGTAAATGCAGCGCATCCATGGTGACGCAAGGGGTTCCTAACGTCACGCAAAATAACTGGCGCATCCCTGCTGATCTGCAGGGATGCGCCAGTTATTGTAAATCTGCCCCAGAATCTTTTATCTCATCATAATTCATTATTATAGCACATCAGAGAGAATATTTTTCCAAAAGTCGCACATGAATGTCATTAACTGTGGAAATCAGACCTGTCTTAATTTAAGTGCCGCTATCACATATGTTGCAACATCTTACCAGTGTTCTGGAACACTAGGCTGTGGCTTCATTTCTAGCTCTGAAAGTCTCCTTGATTAACATTGGGTTTAAGATTGTCGCCTTCAAAGAGCCGCATTGAATATATAGGGGCTTATTTACAAGCCACTTGGCCCACCCTTACGTCACTTTTCCCATGTTAAAAGTGACGCAAAAGTGGCGCAAGGGGCTTGTAAATAAGACACATAGGGGCATATTATCAAGAACGGCGTTAAAATTATCGCCGGTTTAGCGGCAGAAAACTGCCGCTAAAGCGGCGATAATGGGCTTGATAATATGCCCTGGAGAATTCCAATAGAAGCCCATGTTCACACCAGAACATGGACTTCTATTGGAATTCTCAAGGGCATATTATCAAGCCCATTATCGCCGCTTTAGCGGCAGTTTTCTGCCGCTAAACCGGCGATAAATTTTAACGCCGTTCTTGATAATATGCCCCATAGTTTTAGAAAGTGAATTGCTAACTTCAAATTACCAAAAAAAGGTACATTCTTCTAATTACAGTCATCGATAGAGTTAAAACTGTTTACTTGTAATTGAAAAAACTTTGTTCCAGTAGTTCAAGTAAAAGTGCATGCATGTAACATGTAAAACCTTTTTATCATTGTTCATAGGCACCGTAAGCATGCGTTGGGCTCTAAGGAATCTATTCTACAGCTGGTCTGACATCAGTGTAATAAAACCAGCCAGTACAAGTACAACACTGCCGATCTACTATTCCTATTTTAGCGCTTTTTTTATTTTTTGTTCTTTTTCTCCTTCCTCTGAATTTAAGACCACTTGTAAACGCCAAGACGTTTATCCGCAGCCTTTCAACAATGCTCACATATGCTCATTGACTTTTGACGTTCTTACTGTGACGAATCGATGATGGCGACCCTCCACCGCTAATTCGCCATGACCGGACTTCAGTCTTAGATATACCACGATTCCCAAATGAACCATCTTTCGTGTCGATTTTTCTGGAAAAAGCAAAGAAAAACATATCATGCAGCCCTTTGGGGGGTAAAGCCATTACTCTTCACGAGCGGTCTGTGACGTTTCAGTAGAAGAGTAACTGTGGGCCCTTCACAAGCATAAAAAAAAATCTGAGCTTTAAATAGTTCACATACGTATTTTCTACCACTTTGGTGGCCATGGACGAAGGACAACAGGCAACACAAAAAAATCTACAACATCAGGAAGAGACTCCTCGACATTCAATATTTAAAGAAAGAAATCTGCATTCATAGGGGCTTATTTACAAGCCCCTTGCGCCACCCGTACGTCACTTTTCCCATGTTAAAAATGACGCAAGGGGCTTGTAAATAAGCCCCATAGTTTTAAAAAAACGGTCTAAAGTAGAGTTGTCACAGGGATACACAATGCTGATTTTATAATATCATATCAGTCAAGGGTCTCAAATCATAATGAATTAGCCACCTGTCTTTATTAATTTTGAACATCTGCCATTAGAGGATCAATATAAGCACCGGATTAATGTAACACCATAAAATATATGGATGTGAAAGGGCCTAGGCCCATTTGTTCAGTACTCCTCCGATGTGGATCCTTTGATGGTTCTTTTTAGCAGCATGAAAGTTTAAAGGGGAGGAAGATTTGGTAAATAAATTTAAAATACAGTGTAATTCAATATGGCTACACAATAACTACCAAATAAAGGTTAGTCAAGTTTTATTACAAATTCAACAAGCATTTGCAATGCAATAGGTCTCGCATTTACAAGAGTTTGAGCTATTGGCATTGTAAATGCAACAGCTTAAACTCTTGCAAATGCGAGACCTATGCTTTGCAAATGGTTTTTTGTTGTTGTTAAAGCCTCCATGTCAACTTTCACGTGCCTGAAGGCCGCGCCCCTTTCTTTAAAAAGGCCATGTCTAACAAAAGGTGCGCGGACGCTATTAAAGGGAAACCACGGCATGGGGGCTTTTACAAAAAAAAAAAGCATCTGTTCGTCAAACAAATGATTTTTATTTATAAAAGCGCCCATGCCGCAGTTTCACTTTAATAGCGGCCGCGCACCTTTCCTTAGACACGGCTCTTCTAAAGAAAGGGGCATGGCCTTCATGCATGTGAAAGTGCGGCATGGAGGCTTTGACAATAAAAAAAAATATTTGCAATGCCATAGGTCTTGCATTTGCGAGAGTTTTAAGATACTGGCATTTACAATGCCAATAGCTCAAACTCTTGTAAATGCGAGACCTATGGCATTGCAAAGAAGCGCCCGCCATTGTCCCGGGTGCTTTGAAAATGAAAGCACGTATGGCACGCTGAATGTAACAAAAGCCCGTCGTGGCTTCAGTAGGGCAAAACCCATTAAAGAAAATAGTGATTACAGACGAATTAAAACATACCTTGTCACAACAGAAGTAAAAGGGCCAGCCGCCATGGTAGGTTTCAAATGAAGATAAGGCGGTACTAATGAGGGCCTAACAAGGCGATTAAGGAATCAGAAGCCAGCATTTACAAAGGACAATGACACAAGCCAATTAAAAATATGGGAGGAGAGTGGGCGGGGCTTCAAATCCCTAACTCAATACAGCATGGCTCGAAGAGCAGTGCATGCGCTGCTCAGGCTCGATCTAAAAATAGTTGGACACACGTACTCAACAATAGGCTCAGCCACAAAATTTTCAATGACAACGGTTCCCTTCCCGGCCTTCTCCATGTACGTCCCTCTGCAACACAACAGTTCATCCTTGGTCTCTTCTCCTTCGCCTGTGTGAACGCACCTCCTTCCACCTTATCTTCGCCAGGCCAAGCTAACTGTAACTCCCTCATTCCTCAGCTATCTAATGGAACAATACCCTCACTCTTCCCTAACAGAGCGTGGACCACCTGCACTGATAAGCATGGAAACATTCTACAAGACTCTCATGGGAATCTAAGCATTAGTTTCAGAAACGAGAACATTTAAAATGTGATTTGGATTCAGGCCTACAACCTAAGCTAAAATAATAAATGCACCATATAACCTGTGTTTAGTATTTCCATAAAATCATTAGCATATCCAATAGAAACATTCACTAAACTATATTAGTTCGTCTATTTCAATTACATCAGTGGCCTAATAAACATTCAAAATACCTTTAATGTGTCAATGCTCCTCATCACTAATGAGCCCTACTTAAATGTGTTACATTGTGTACACGTATTCAATACAATTCTATGAATCATTTGTTAAGCTTCATATTGAATCGTGTTAATTTCACAAGAACATGTTAATTGGTTCACATTTCCTCTAACATCTAGTTTCACCAATAAAACCGAATAATTTGTGAGCGCATTCTACAAGCGGTTAGATTGCACTCCTTACTGGTACCCCATGTAGGATACGAATTTTCACTCTATCAGATGTCAGCAAAATCTGATGGTTTCAGGGAAAAGTGGTAAAGGCAGAAATCAGAATAAGGTTGCTTAATACAGAATTCAGAAGCCACAGCAGCAACCAATCAACAGTCATTTAGTGCTGGCTGAAACTATCAGAACAGAGAAAAACACTGGTAAACGGTTTTAACAGACATCTTTCTTCTCTGCAGCACTTAGACATTAACAGTAAATACATGGAGGTGTAATGGCAATGCTTGCATAGCTGATGGTAATTTATCATACAGTTTCTGTCAAATAAATACTGCTGAGTTAAAGATGCGGAGTACCAGGAGTCATAATGTTAAAGCGAGTATTCCCCTTCAATAGAGGACATCTTCTACCTATTGTGGGACCACCTGCAGGTGATTATTGCTACTATTGTTACCGCTACATTTCCTTGAAAGTTCGTAGTCTGCCTAGTAGAAGACATCCTTGCCCTGGAACAAGGAAATAGTATTTGTTAGCTCCTACATCATCCTTTTGTGTGAAGACAAATTTCCACCTTCGATGATTTTTCCTCCACACTCCTTGTCCTTCAAACTATTACCATGTTTCACGCCCTTTTTCTAGATTTAGTAATCTCTGACTATCCATTCATCACATAGCCAAGTTTAGGAATGGGTCTCCCGGTTTCATTATATTTGTAATTTTTAACATTTCGGTCTGTTTTTATGCATATATATTTTTTTTTTTGCTCACTGATTCGAAATGTACCAAGTATAGTTTTGGTGGAAGCTGCATCTAGTGTATTTCCATATTTATTTAACTTATAACTGTACACCCACTATGTCTATTTTGTTTTAGTAGTCATATACAATATAAAAATAAACTCACTTCAAAACCTTGCCATTGTGGCACTAGCACATTCCCATATAGAAGCAGCTATTTAGGCTGTATTGGGAAGTTGTGCTCATTTGCTTTGTTCCCTCTGCTGCCTACATTCGCTGTTATTGGTCAGCTGCTCATAACTGACAGCAGGGTGAGACTGTTGAGAATACATGTGTGCATTTTAAGTTTCTAAAAAGAAATTAGGACAAGGAAACAGATTCATTTCAGTCTGTATTTATTTATAAATATAATTCAAAGCGGAAAACTGTGTCCTTTATTATGTAGTACAATCAAATCATTCACGATCAAGCTACCAACCTTCTAACCACAGAAGTTTTCAATCTTCTTGGAATTGCACCACCCACTTCAATGGGCTTTGACTGTGGTCAGTGGCCAGGGGGTTAATCAAGTACCTAGCTATGTTGCTTAGTGGTTACAATGTGCGTACTCCTGGGACACTGTGCTGACCAGCGTGATACACACAAATTATTTCTTGCAATCCTTTCCTCTAGGGATTTCTAAATGATATAGCTCACTGTAAATTCAATGTATAAGTGTGAGACTTGTCATATTTAGGGTGGTCTTCCACCAAACTTTTTGACTGCTTACCTCTTGTTTTTGCTGATTCCTTTCGATGACATTAGGACTCTGAGCACTATACCACTCCTGACCAGTGCTAAAGGGCATGTGCTACTCCCATAAACATGGCAACATTGGAGCTTACACAATTGGCATATTAAGTTTACTTATAAGTCCCTTGTAAAGTGGCATACCATATACGCAGGGCCTGTAACCTAAATGCTTCTAGTGGGCCTGCAGCACTGGTTGTGCCACCCACACAAGTAGCCTTTAAATCTTGTTACAGGCTTGCCATTGCAGGGCCTGTGTGTGCAGTTTACTGCCACTTAGACCTGGCATTTAAAACTACTTGCCAAGCCTTAAACTTCCCTTTTATTGCACATAAGTCACCCCTAAGGTTGGCCCTAGGTAGCCCATAGGGCAGGGTGCTGTGCATGTAAATGTTAGGACATTTACTGTTAAGTTTTGCATGTCTCCTGGTAGTGACAAACACCCACATTTTTTTTCACTGCTGTGAAGCCTACTCCTCTCATAGGTTAACACTGGGAATTCCTTAGTACACTTCTAAGCTGTAATACCTGATTGGAAAGGAGTAGCTGCCTCATGTTTTATAACTTTGAAATCGTAATGATAAATCCTCTTTACTGGTAAAGTTGGATTTGATATCACAATTTCAGAATGCCACTTTTAGAAAGTGAACATTTCTCTGCTCTTTCTGCTTTGTGAGCCTGCAGCCTGTCTCTAATACATTTCTGAGGTGGGTGGCAGCTACACTTTGTTCAGTCCCTCTAGACAGCTACAAACACAGGAAGGTTAGGTGTGTCGGCATACTCATCTGCATTTTGATGGATCTTCTTGAGCAGGAATTGAGGGGGGAGCTGACTCTCACACCTGAACCGGCCATGTCCTGTTTCACACAAAAAGGGCTGATTACCCCCTACTGACAGTCTGGAGCCAGGGCTTGGAAGAAAGGACATGTGCGCACTTCATAGACTCTTCTTTGAAATCACCCTCACTTCAAAGGCACATTTGGGTATAAGTACTGGGTTTCTGACCCTACCAAATTAGAAACTTCTGGTCTGACAACTGGACTCAGAAGAATTGCTGTGATACATCAGGGAAGGACGCTCTGCTGAACTGCTGATCTGGAAGGTCTGCTTTCATCTTGTCCTGCCCTGCTGCCTGCTGCTCTCTGACTCTACTGAGGAGAGCTAGACTCTACCTTGAACTGAAGTGATCTCCAAGGGTTTGTTGGCTTGCCTCCTGTTGCTTGAGACTCAGGGATATCAAACTCTCCACCTGCTCCTGGTTCATTGGAATTGGAACCCAGATACTTGCATCATGGAAATCGACGCATCTCCAGTTTGTGGGTAGCAGAACCGATGCATCGAACTGGTTGTGGTAGTAGAATCAGCACATCGCTCTCCGAACTAAAGCATCACCTTGAGAGCCTGATGCCTCTGAACTGCGCATTGCCACCATGGCAGTGTAGAGAGATTGACGCATCCATCGACTGCATAGAGAAACACGGTGCTTCATACTTTGGAACCAACGCAACTCTTTTTGGCGCTTCATTTACAGAACCAACGCATCATCACCAGTGCGGGATCGACATCGGCGCATCGCTCATTGCATCGCTTGACTGCACCGAGCATCTTGCTGTTACGACCAGTAGAAGGTACTTTGTTTACTGGGGCCTGCATGAGTCCTGTAGCCGGCCTGTGCTCCATTGCGGTCAGCCTGAACTATTGACTTTTGACTTTACCCTGGTCCAGCGCGACCAGATAACCCCCATAGGCTCTCATTGCTTTTAAGTGATAGAACACTTTTTAATCTTTGAAAATTCATAACTCGACTTCTATACATTGGATTTTTTTTGTTTTGGTCTTGATTCATTTATAAAATTCATGGGTATTTTTGTAAACCTGTGCGGTGTTTTTGCGGTGCATTCATTGTATTACTGTGTGTGTGTGTGTGTTGCACAAATACTTTACACATTGCCTAATTAGATATACCTGACTGCTCTGTGCCAAGCTGCCTGAGGGTGAGACAGGTTATCTTTTAATGTGGATCTAGCTTGCACTGACTAGAGTGGTGGTCCCTACCTGGACAAGGTGTATACCTCTGCCAACTTTAGATCCCATTTCTAACAACAACCCAGTTTATATTTTCCACCCGATGGTTAAACTAAGCACTAAGGTACATATTTATGAAATAGGGGCGCAGTGCAGCACAGCAAGTGACCTCACCGCGCTGCGCTGCATCACTGGGAAAGGGCAGGAATGCACTGTATTTTAGGCATACAGCGCATTCCTGACTTTTCCCCCACGCTTGCTCACAATGGGCTGCATAGCGCCAACGCAGGCACCCTTGCACCACGGTGCAAGGGTGCCTGCGATGTATGCAGGATTGTTATTGTGCAGGAAGGGACGCCTTCCTGCACAAAAAACCTTAAGCAGCATTTATCAAGTCCTTGCATTGCTTTGCATCATACAAGGTGTTGTAAGGCAACGCATGGGCTTATGTCAGATTCATTAAGCCATGCAGAGCCACCTTGCATGGCTCTGCATAGCTTAGTAAATCTGGAGTTACGCAAGGCAGCACCAGTCACTACCTTGTGCTACTCTGCTTGGGGAAGGTGTTCCATTGATGTAGCGTGGGTGTTTCATGCATCCACCCATGAGTTTTGGCGCCTTACCAGATTTGCTAAGGCGAGTAAACCTGGAAATGTGTCAAAATGCTATACCTTCCCAACAGAGGAGTTACGAGAAGAAATATCTTTATTTCTCCTTGTTATTTCCTCGTTCTATGTGTGCTGCATTCTGCAGCACACATAGAAAGAGAAACATTTTCTGAGGATTGTTTTTGGGCAGGAAGGTGCCCATTTCTGCACAAAAAGCAATCCTGCTTGTAACACAGGCGCCCTTACACCATGGCACAAGGGTAACTGTATTGGAGATAGGCAGCACTCAGTGTGCCAGTGCATGGAGACAGCAGGATTGCACCATATCTTAATAGATATGGCACATTCCTGCTCTTTCCCTGTCATGCAGTGCAGCAAGTTGTCATGTGTTGTGCTGTGTGACCTTTTAATACATCTGGCCCCAAGTTTTCATAAATCAGTAGTGTGACCAGACCTTTTTCTTTGTTTCAAAGCATGGATAGTCTACAGACCCCTCTAATATAAAGTTCTGCTGTTATGTCTTAACTTTACGCTGACATGCAATGTGTGTGACCAGTGCATGTATGTGCATTGAGTATGTGGCACATGTAATGTAGTGAGACACTGTGTGTGGTGAAAGTCTGAGTACTGGACATAGTGGTATAAAGAGTGGCTTCCCCAAACAGTGGAAGTGTATTGACTTCATTCCTGTTACTGGAGACCCAGTCACTCAATTGAAGGAGTATGAAGATAGAGTTTCCCTTAGAAATTCAATGACTGCCTTGTTTGCAAATAGCTACTAATTAGTTTTTCCTGCACATGCCATGGGTAGATGGTAGGGGTGAGGGGTGGAACTGCAGCTTCTGTTGTTCAAGATGAGGAAGTGTCTAGACAAGGCCTGTCCTTTTGTCTGTCTTTGATTACTGCTTCAGGAAGGCTGATGACAGCCTGGTGCTGATATCTCATACTTCATTGTACCCTTTTTTTTTATTCTCAAAAGAAAAAGCTAGAAAACTAAAGAAATAAAAGTAAGACCCAAATCACCTCACCCAACCCCTCTCAACTTCAAAGCCAGGAGTGCTCTGGAGAGTATGTCATGGCATTCCCACCAGGGCTGCTGTCTGTGCGGCAGTCAGTCTCTCATAAGTGAGGGGCTATCACTTGAAGTCTACTCTTTCTGCTGAAGATTAGAATCCTTCCTGTCTGCTTATTGAGAGAAGGAATGTGTGTTCTTGACCCCAAACGAGGAGACGGTAGCCATAAGAAAAAGCCCAGCATGATCCCGGCTTAGGCAATAGTCATCACAAATGAGTGACTGCAATGGAGGGTAGTTAGGAGTGACCGGTGTGTGGGAGGGGTGCTCCAGTCTCCCATAATGTTTTAGGTTCTGAACCACATGAAGAATATTGCAAAAATCAGACAATGAGTGTGATTACAAATCTGCCTTCACTGACAGACTGGTGCTGCTGCTGCCAATGCTCCGTCAAGACCAAGGCATGTGCCCTGATAGGCCTGCAAACTGCAACTGCCAATGTAATCTGTGAGGTCAATATCAGCTCAGAAGCCACAACCTACCATACTTGAAACTCATCTGCATCCAACCTAGGATGGGGTGTACCTGCAGAAGGCAAGAGCTGCCACAGAAGCTCTCAGCTCTCATGCTGAAATCTTCAAGTTGTTAAATTCCAAGCAAGGCCACAGCCATGGGCCTGGCAGTGCAAAATCAACAGCCACATGAGTGTGACCACTGCATACCTCGGTCCCACCTGGACTGCAACTCCACAACAGGAAACACAGGGCTTGAGAACTGTGAGAGAATGAGAGACAGTTCTGCAGAGCAAACTGATGGGCGTATTTACAAGCCCCTTTCGCCACCAGAGCAGCACTTTTTTTTTTACGCGTGTACGTAGCACAATTTCACATATTTACGAGGTGGCGCTAAGCCACTTAACGTGGCTTAACACCACCTTGTAAATATGCCCCTTTTCGCAATTGTCCACTGCGGCAAATGGGCGTGCAATGGGTGTTGCAGTGGCCGTTCCACTGCAACACCCATTGTTTTTTGACACTGCCTCAGATTTACAAGGCTGAGGAAACGCCAAAAACTAATGCTAGGGAATACGTCATCTTCATATGGCAATACGCTGAGAAATTATTAATTTCTCCTCGTATTTTGCTCTTTCCATGTGTGCTGAGTTCTGTAGCACTCATAGAAAGAGAAAATTGTCTTTAATGATTGTTTATGTGCAGGAAGGTGTCCCTTCCTGTACATAAACAATCGTCCCTGCAGTGCAGGCACCCTTGCAACATGGCGGCAGAGTGCCTGCGCTGGCGCTAGGCAGCTTTTTTAGCACCAGCGCTAGGGGAGGCACAGGGGTGCACCGTATTCTTGTGAAAACAATGCATCCTTGCGTTTTAAAAATGTAGGAGCGCGGCGTTGCCAAATTTGACGTAACACTGCACTCCGACATTTTTTTGTAAATATGCTCCTCAGACTTTTTACGAGTTACAGACAGATGGTAAAAGTTAACTGAACTGTTGGTGCATCTAGGCCTTGGTGGTGATTTAAGGAAGTGCATCTGTGCCTAATCAGTGCCTTACCTCAAATCAGTTAGTGGGGGGAGAGTACTGAAAAGTGTAGCACTTAGAGATTACAAAAAGGATTACACCCATGTATGTCATTCCCCTAATTTATCAGTGTAGCATTACGTTATGCTATGTGATTAAAGTACTTTCTTTAATTAGAAAGATAAGCATTTGAGTGGGCAATACATTATAGTGTCTGTTGGGTTTTGAGCTCTTGCCCACCACGCAACGTCCCTGAGAAGCCTTTGACTGCTCGCCCTCACTACCTTGGGAGTCAAGTTTGGAAAGGTTATACTTGGCCCAGTTTTCAGAGCCACAGTTGGAGACCTCAACCACCATGCTTCGTGCCTAGTAGCTTCTGTCTGTGCTGCGGTTCCCTGAAAGAGGTCTAACACAGTATGCACATCTCACTTTAAGAGATAATTCACTAACTAATGTACTGTGTCCACAACCATAAGGTTCCAAATAGTCACATTATGTCCACAGCAAGCTTCTTCCAAGACCTGGCAGGTCCCTTAACTGTTAAGAAATAAGTCTGATGGACAACTCACACCTTGTCGCTGACATCACACAAAAACAATACACCTTCACCAAAATATCCTCTGTGGCGACTATTATGCCTGAGTCACTATGATCTTAGTGACACTCGCTCAGATGTCCACCGTGTTCCAACGATGCATCATGGTTTCTGATCTCATAAGAAGGAATAAACTTAATGCTGTTCAATAATTTCCCTCCTATGATTCCAAATACATTTTCAAACACCAAAAACCCAATGCTTCCTTTCAGATAACCTGCTTTTTGGGTACGCTCACACTGCTATTTTTGACATCTTTCAAGATGTTGTTCCTACTGGCATTCTTAATCCATTTCCCTTCATAAATCAAACCTACAATGTTCTGCGTGCCAACAGAAATATGCCTC
Organism: Calotriton arnoldi; assembly: GCA_963921515.1. Lineage (NCBI taxonomy): Eukaryota > Metazoa > Chordata > Amphibia > Caudata > Salamandridae > Calotriton > Calotriton arnoldi. The sequence goes on from CAWUFW010015678.1 coordinate 142,203, forward strand.
TTAGTCCATGATAGAATAATGAACTTCTATTTTCTTCTATTCGAATGATGCAAACGTCATAGAAATTTCCTTACCATCCACTATTTAGGATACCACCCACGTAAAGTAACATCTGTTTCAGCTGCCAAGTTTTCCCCTAACATCAGACCTATCATGCTTGGGCACAGAACATATTTTTTCTTTATGCCCTCAAAGGACCTTTTGCATACATTCAACTGTTACTAGCAAATGCTTTCCTTCATAATGCCCAAGCCACGGGCACCCATGACTAGTCATCACAAGGGCATCCAAAGGAGTTCAATTTGTTTGCAGCTAAAAAGGGCTGGCACCTATTCTTCTGCTGGGTGAGATCTTGGGGTTTAATAGCACATACGTTAAACCTTTCCTGAGTGCAAAGCCAAACCTCTGTGAAACAAAATCACTGTAACTGAAACCCCAGAACCATTATTTTAGTGTTTGAAGAGCCCTCCCCCTCAGTACCCAAGGGCTCCTGCTGAGAAGTGAAGGCCCAGTCATTAACCACTTGCAGCTGTGCTGCCCAATAGTACAAGTGTAAGTCGGAAAGGGTGATTCCGCCCTCCAGAGGCCTTCTAGTGAGGGATGACCATGCAATCCTCAGCATCCCTCCCTCCCATAATAGACCACCTGGGACCTCAAACGGGGTGTTTTGCAGAACATAAAGGAATTTTGGCAAGTATATCACTTTGTAAACGGGGGGCTTGCCCATAAGGTATAATGGTAATTTCTTCCAAAGCTCTGCATCTGCTTTATCGAAATTGAGGCTCTTCTCCAGGTTTTCCTTAACAAATAGGTCCCAGTCCCTTGTGATAAAGATCCCGAGATATTTGAAACATCAAGGTCGCCAATCTGGGGGGCAGTGCCAGCCCCCCGCCCCTCCTCATTGAACAGTGGGAATGAAATCGACTAATGCCAATTAATTTTGAGCTTGGAGTAGAAGCCAAACAATGTCAGAAGTTCAAGCACCCTGGGGACTGAGCATTCTGGGCCTGCCAGATACAACAGTATATCATTGGCATGCAAAGAACAACATCTTCCCAAGTTGGGTCCCACCTCACTCCTCGCATCAGGGATTCCATTGTCAGTGCAAAGAGAAAGAGGGACAGCGGGCATCCCTGGCGGGTGCCCCTACCTAAACCGAACTCCTTGGAGAAGGCCCCTATAACCCTAACCCTGCCAACAGGGTCATTGTACAACAATGTCACCCAGGACATAAACTTTGCATCCGTCTCCACTGTGTATACAATATTGCCATTGAGTAAAGCCATTGCAATTCATCGAACGCTTTTCCTGCATCTAGGGCAAACAGGATGGGTGGCTCCGCTATCTGGTCGCATCTTGTCAGACACCCGTCCAGTCTAAGTAGGTTGTGTCTCGTTGCCATGTACGGCCGAAAGCCTGACTAATCTAGGGCCACCAATGTGTCCATCATCTGCAACAAGCAGTTTGCAAGTACCTTTGCCAGGATTTTAGTTTTAAGATTTAGGAGAGATATTGGACGGTAGGAGGCATGTTCCTTCTATGGCTTCTCCGGTTTCTGGATTATCAAAATCATTTCACTCCGAAGGTCTCAGAGTAGAATGCTCTCCACCCTTGCCCTGAGAAATATCACTCTAAGTGGGCCCACAACTTGGGATTTTACACATTCATAAACTCTTGCAGGAAACCATTAGGACCTGGGGATTCCCCACTTCTCATCTGTCTCAAGGCGTCAGCTATCTCCACTTCTGACAGGTCAGTATCTAAGAAATAACTTGCCTCCCCATGGAGTCTGGGCACTGGGATATAACTGATAAAGTCCTCTAGGTTATGTGCAGAGGTCTCTCCTCTAGCCCCGCAGAGGTCTGACTGGGGCTATGGCAGCCAGTGTTTCAGCCATCGCACCTACTCCTGTACGAATGGCAGGGATCCAACCTTCTTCCTTCTTGGCAGTAGTTTGTTTGCTTTGTTACCAACCTTGTAAAGTTTCCCCTGTTTCATCCTATATACCATTTTTGACTCCTGGTGTCCAAGGGCTTACAGGTCAACCCTCAACCCAACTATCTTGTTCGCAAGGCTGTATGTAGGTTGGTCACATAGCCGGCCTCCCAGGTTACTAACTTTGTTTCAACGTCTCTGGTCTCTTTGTCCCGCTCCTTCCGTTTGCCAGAAATGTGCACAATGAGCTGTCCCCTTAGGACCATCCATATGTTTCCCACAGGTGGACCTTTGAATCCACTGAGCTAAAGTTTTCCGTAAAGTAGCATTCTGTAGCTTCAGTGATCAATTTCCTGCTGTTTCTTTCCCCCTGGGGGGCATCTAACTTCTATTTCCCCCTTGTCTCCTGGGTGTCTGTGAACAAGTGGGTTATCACAGGGGAGTGATCAGGGATGGCTCGTGGAAGGATAACTGTATTTCTAAACCTGCCCATGTGCCATCTCAGTGTCAGGAAGTAATCGAGTCTAGAAATAGAGCACATGTTATTGGAGTTATAGGTATATTGTTGTGTCCCCTGCTGTTCTTCCCGCCGTAGGTCCACCAGTCCCATTACATCAAAGAAGGAAGTCAAGCATGAATCAGGGCTAGGACTAGCCCCAGTCATTGTCAACCTGTCAAAGTCTCTCTGGTGCGCTAGTTTAAGGTTGCTCGCTAGAAGAATTAGAGCGGCAGGCACCACCACCATCCATGTACCCATTTTGTCCAGTCCTTCAGTCTGTAGCCTGGGGGGGAAATACAAGGATGCAAGCGCCAGACTTACCCCATTGCACCCACTCTCACTGCTGCCTCGCAACCCGGGTTGTCCACCCATGTGTGGGACAACTGTAGAGGGATGGACCTTTGCACTAATATGCCCACACCCCTGGAGCTTGAGGAGAAGAACCCCATGGGTACTAGCCGACAGTATTTGCAGTGGTTCTGCACCAGGCAAATATTTCCTGCAAGGTGCGTTTCACGCAGGAAAATGATATCCGGACTTTGGCTCCCAAGGTACTTCCACATTGCTCTTCTCTTCAGCTTACTCCCTAGGCTGTTGGTATTCCAGGTTAGGATCTTAATGGCTAGTCTGGGGATTGGTGCGTGGTGTGGCCATTGTCACGCTCGTTCCCCCTTGCCCAGTGTCCTTATAGGCAAATGTTGACTCGTATGCCCAATTGTAAAGCCCCTACACCCACCACCCCCCTTCCAACCTCCTCGTGCAATGGATCTAAAACTATCTGCCTCCCCATCACCCAAGATGTCTGTCACCCCAAACCAGTTAACGAAAACATCATAGTAAACAAACAATGATAGTTGTGTGTAATGAAAATTTAAAGGGGCAGTCTTGGCCTCATGAGGGTCACTTCAGGGCAGAACATCATCTGGTGGGCCGCAACGTCAGTGCGGGCTGAGGCTGCCCCTTATGTTCCTCATACTATGATGTCCGCAGGCATCGGGTTGACCACGTTTGGCCAGCTTTATCCAAGTCCTCACCAGAGCCCTTGGATCCACTAATTCCCTCTTCTGAGCCTCTTGCCAAGGCCTCCAATTTATTCTCCAATTCCCAAGAGCAATGATGTTGGATATCCACCACCACATTGGCTCTTTCAGTCTCTGCCTGGGCCATGGTTGGGGTGGCCATAGGGTGCCCACGAGGTCTGCGCCAAGGCCGTTGTCGTCTCCACTCCTGATCTCAGGGTGGCTCTCAGGCATCCAGGGAAGGGTAGCCATGTTTTTCCAGCCAGTCCCATGCCGCTGCCACCGTCTGGAATAACTGTGTGTCCCCTTTGTTGCTGATCCATAGTTTTGCCAGGAAGAACAGGGCATACTTCAAGTTCAGTGACCAGATGTGGAATTTCACCTGCTGGAATGTTTCCCGTTGTTGCTCCACTGCTATGGTGTAGTCCGGGGGGTAGATGTTTACCGAGTCCCCCCTATCCACCAGCGACCTTGGGTGTAAGCTACCTGGAGGATATAATCCCTGTCACGGAAATTGTGCAGCCGGGCTACCATAGTTATGGGATGTGCTCCTGGCAGCGGGGCCTGCCTGCCTCCCTGTGTGCCCTCTCAAACGTGAACATGTTTGAGGCCTTGACTCCAAGTACCTCATAGAGGCGCCAGTCCTGCAGGAAGAGTTCCACGTTTCGGCCCTCAGAGTGCTTCGGGACCCGACCACTCGCACATTGTTGCAGCAGGAATGGCCTTCCACATCCTCCACCTTGTATGGCAGGCACTCCATGTTTTTTTGTAGGGCATGTATCGTCTTGTCACCATCGGTGACCATAGGTTCCATTCAGGTTAACCTGCCTTCCGCTTCCCCCACTCTGCTCTGCCAACTACTTATGATCTGCCCGTAGAAGGCAGAGGTCCTGGGCACCTCAACAATTGTCTGCTCCAGAACCGCTTTTTTCGTGTCTTTCATAGTCGCAAGTGCTGTTGCCGTGTGTGTTTCCAGACTCCTGGCTGTTTCCACAGGGGCCTTACCCTGGACATCGTTGTTATGCAGGGGAGGGGTCCGCCATCACACCCATCTTCGGCAGCTTGGATCGCACCATCACTCTGGAAGTATGGCCTGTCTCTATTGTTGCACCCCTCACCCAGCTGTGGATGAGTCGATATAGGGGACCCCCACCGCCTGTCCCATCCCTGCTCCATGACCACAGTGGCTGGGCAGACATACACAAGGCCGCACCAGGTGCTTCCACCTAGGCCTGGGCCACTGCCAGGCCACAGCAAGCGGCTTCCTGGTCCTACGGCCCTGGAAAAAAGCGGACCCACACCTGGCAGTCACCCCCACCACCCACAGCCACGAGCAGCTTTAAATTACCTCCAGTCTACCTGGCCAGGTGCCCGATCTACCACTGTGCAGCTTCCTCCCCCTCGTGGTGCAGTGGAATATCTACCTGGTATGGGGACTTCTCCTTCTGGGGACCTGCAGGCACTCCAATGCCAGGGGCCCACTGCTGGAACCCCGCAGACTACTAACACTGTCACCACATGAGCCCCAGCCAAGCTGCCTTGACCGGTGGACATGCTTAGCAGAACTCCGCGAACTCCACCCAGGCCTATTGAAAATGCAACAAAAATATAAAATGTGTGACAAGTCAGGGTACTCTGGACTTTAAAGCACAATGGGTCTTACTGGTGAAATATTTGTTGGAAGGTGTTCTTGCAAAGTCATGCCCCCCTAAGTTGATGGCTTTGAAATGGATCTCGCTTTCAGGGAAGGAGGGGGGTTTACAGGAGCCCTTCTGCAAATTACCCAAGTTTATGTAGAAAGTAGAGTCTCTGCACTGTACAATAGTTAATTAGGTGACATATGCCCCAAAATGGACTAATGAAAATATGTATATGATGTTGTCTGTGCTCTATGCTGAAGGCCTAACAATCGGGGGCGGGAGACAGGAAGTTTGGGAGAGTTGTTTATGTACCAGAAATATTATTTTCCTGTGATAGAACTGAGGATACAATCAATAGGGGAATAAATGAACACTTCAACTATCAGTTCCTACTCTGAATCCTACGACTGTTTGATTTCTTCTACTGAAATGAATAAAATGTTATGGTGAAAATATGCTTATTCACACACATGCACTAATACATGTGCGTGCATGTGCACATACATACATATATATATATATATATAAAATGCTATTTCCTGAGGGGCTATGTACTAATAATAATTGTGATAGGAAAAACCTTACTCCATAAAAGCCAATCTTCTTTTCTTCAGTCTATGTATTCCTAAATAAAGCAAACTGGATGCAATTTCTTCTGTCTAGTTAAAGACAAAAGCTTATATTGTTGTACAATAAGATATATCATTGGATTTAAAACAGCAGAATGTGCAGTTTATAGTAGTCCTTGTGACAAAGGGAAAGTTATGGTTCAATCTTCTGGTATAATCCTTCACACCTTCACAAATATATACAACTCACTCAAATCTTTAAAAATCTCCATACAGCTTGTCTACGTCAACTATGGCTGCATCTACTCTCCAGACTCCTATGCATAACCAATCAGACCAAGATGTGAACACGCCTGATTATTCCACAAGGATTATTACCCTGGCCAGCACTGAAAAAACCCTACAACAAGGGATCCATCACGTGTCTCTATATGGTTCCTTGAGCTCAGTGGTCATTCCCAAAATTACTGAAATCCTTTGTCTCACAAACCCATCAGGCACAAATAACATAAGCAAGGAAAACCATCATACACCTGCTGCAGAGATACCAAAAATATCACTCCTTACACACAGCTCCAATCCCAGCTCGCCAGGACAAACAATCACACTCAAAATGACACTTCAGCTAATGTGGGCCACTCACCACAATTCACCACTTGCCAAAATTATAACCAAAGCATCCGGAAAGACATATATAGCTAACATTTTCTGAACCAAAGCCTTCTTCTTTGAAAAACAACAAAAGTAGGTAACTATCGCCCAAAGAAACTATTTGACATTCATATGCTTCTCCATTATTGTCAACACACATCCGTGCATTGCTTCCTACACAAAGCCATCAAGCTAAGTGACTGACCCACTTCCACCTTATGCAACTAAAGTCTAAACACAAACCCTCATCCTTCTCCGGCTCACTATCATCATCTCATAACCATCACAAACTATTGTGTCCACAATACTAAAAAAATACATTGGTGCTCCCATCCCAAAAAATCCAAACACAACACATCTCAGGCCCCCCATTTTTTGCTAAACTCTTAGAGAGTGCCAATGTAAAAGACCTTACTATGCCAATATGAAACATCTCCCTAACTAATCTAATTATAAGTCAGGATTTACACAATGACACAGCATATAAATATAGGGCCTGATTTCATTCTTGGCGGACAGGTCACTTCGTCACCACGGTGACAGATATCCCATCCACTGAAATATAAATCCTATTGGATATAATGGGATTTATATTTTGGAGGACGAGATATCCGTCACCGTTGTGACGGAGTAACCCAGCCATCAAGATCTAAATCAGGCCCATAGTCATGCTTACACCTGTGGATTATGCACAATACATTTTGATGGAGGGATATGCTTAAATTCTAGTCCTGTAAAACCTATCTTCAATACTGAACACAGATGACTACGGATTCTGTGTAACTGCCCAGAAGGAAGAGTTGGCATCAGAGGGAAAGTACTCAAATCCTTCCTCAAGTAAAGATCCCACACAATTAACATTAATGCTACCATGGGCTGTGCTAGCAAGTTATCTCATCAGACATTTCACCTGGGGGAGGGGGATGGGTGAAGCCATTGGAGGACGTTTTGTGAATGCTCACTGTCGCTGCTGATACCTCCGTCACTTTCTCCAGCTTCCCTGGGTTTATTGAAGCAGGTAAAGTGGCGGCAAAAGCAGAGCGTTAGGAATGAAAGAGAGACAGAGGTTAGGGAAACAAGAGCAGAAGAAACGACAAGGCAGAGGATAGAGAGCGATCAGGGAGAGCTCTGAGCATTATTGCCAGGGTTGCTTTTAGCTCCTATTCTGGCTCTGCCTAACATCACCTAACATGTAGATGCAGACAGCAAGCTAATCTATTTAAATTGAACTCCAGTGCATCACATACCTACCTCAAACAGTCCCTAAATGCTATCTAAGACTGAAGAACATCAAGGAAACTAAAATTTAAACCCACGAAAAAAAGTTATTTTTATCCCTCTGGCCCTAAAAAAGATTCAGCTTCCTAATGGACTGAGAGACCAGAAAATGGGGGGTTTACTCCCAAAACTATCACATATGTAAAATCCTTCAGGTTACTCTTGACAACAAATTGAATATAGACACACACATTAATATGCCCCTCACCAGCTTCATAATAATCAGATCAGCAAATCACTTATGCGAAAAAAGATTTTTTTTAAAAAGAAAAACAAACACTTACAAGCATTGGTCATTTTCTTTCTTGAATAGAGGATTTCTCTGATTTCTGATTCCACAGAAAAGCTCCCTGCCTTCCTTAAAGTTATACTACATGCATCTGCCAGACTGATCACAAACACAAGGAAGAATGAATATATTACCCCAGATTTAAAATCATTGAAATAGCTGCCCATAGCAGAAAGGTGTGGGTTTAAAACGACATGTATAACCTACAAGTACCAAAAGTTCAAAACCCCATACAGTTCAAAATCCAACTTTATCAGGGAGTGTAGAAATAGTCTTTATAAATTAGCTCTTGGATTAGATGCACACCTTTTAGGAAAAGCACCAGATTTAACATTTGTTTTATACACCCAAAATATCAACTGGTAACAGACTAGTCAATTCTCTCCCACTCTTCAAATATGAAATAAAAAGTTCCTGCTAACCAAACATTAGGGAAAGGGAACTCTGTTATGCCTTTTGATGTGCTTACATATTAATGTAACTGCAAGCCTGTTAGGGAAACCTAGTCTCTCCTCATCGGCCAGCTATTCTAGCAGCCCCACTTCCTAAAATCCTAACACTATCTTGATCAACCTCGCTCAATCCCATGTACTGCTATAAATAATATAACCACCATTGCTCAAATGAATGCATATAAGAGTACTGACACCGCTGTTTGTAGAGTAACAACTTCTAACTTCCTTTTTCTTGTAAAATGCGTGAAGGGCATCTTTCTTTTTAGCAGTCTGTTGTACTATGCACATTTGTTTGAGTAAACGTTTTATTGTTTTTTATTTCCTTTACATACACATACTTTCTCAGCGGTAAAGGAATCTGATGTACTCTGTAATGGAGTCAATGCTACACAACTCTGTACAAATAAGAAAATAAGTACATTCTAGTTCAATGAGAGTGAGATGCAGGAACGTAGAGATGAATGGGGCAGGTGTCCTGTTTGTCAGCCTATGATGCTGAAAAGTATGCAGATGGTTTGTTTTATTGCCCTTCTACAATTAGAAGCTAACAGTTGATAATTGCCCTTCCCCTCATTGTGCGACCTTGCGTTCAGCTCAAGTCCAAAACTGCAAGGCAGCTAATTAACAGGTCATGCCCTGGGAAGTGAGTAGTAACGGTGAATTATGCCGCTATATGCAGATTTTATTCTGCCTCACCCTATATGATCCAACACACTGGCTACCTGACATTCTTTCCTCTGGTGAAGAATATGACATATGGATATACATCCACAGCATCAAAGAATTTTAGACATATTATGTAATTGAAAACAATGTTTTTTCAGCACTTTCAGTCAATCATGTCTGTCTGTATTTTCCATGAAGACATTAAGCATATGCACTGAATTCGTCCAGACATGGCTACAAAAAACATCAATAATTTCAAAATGCATTGCCAGCTGCAACTCATGTACCTCAAATCTATCTACATCATGTACATCCATCTATTGTGGACAAGTATGAGAAGAGCTGAGATCTGAGACAAGCCTCTGTCACTGCATCTGAACCCTTTCTCTGGAAAAGGTCAGATCTGTTAGACCGCTGGGTTTTCATGTACCAATAAAAACTGACAAAAATTTCTCTCACTGGGTGACAGCATGAAGAGAAAAATGCCATTAGTGGATTGAAATCTCCAGATAGCAATTCTGTGTTTTTTTCTTATAGTGTTGGTAAAGAATGCTTTATGTTCTGTAACATGTGGTTTTGTTATTATATTTTGATTTGTAGTTTGGGACAGACACATTCTCATAACCTTTGTGCGCCTTCAGCCTTGGAGGTCTATATGCTAGTGTTGTTCAAGGGATACCTAAGTTCCAAAAGAATATTTTCTTCGGGAAGCATGTGGAGCTTAAACAAATATGACCAGCGTTTCTGAATCATTATTTTTATTTCAGCAGATGACTTTTGGCAACTTAGTCCTTTGTCTACAATTTCAAACTTATGTGCTCGTGCTTTGAGACCAGCAGACTTCATGTGCTTTCTCAAAAAAAAATCAATCAAAGAATCTTGGAATGGGTTTCTTTGTTGGCCACTTTGATCTTGGGCATCTCATCTGAGTTTTGGGAAAATTATTAGTGAACACTTATTTCATTTAGGAGATTAAATTAGTCAGAAAACGAGTCCACGGTTAATCAATGCACACAACCTGAAGCAAAATAAAAAGGCAACAACACCATCATCTGTAGCAATATATGGACGCATTGTTATGCCTTCGCCTTATGCAAACACAAATATAATACAAACCCATTGGATGGATTTGGATGCAACGACTGCAATATTAATTGAAAGTCAATGTACTGCTTGCATCGTTTGAGAACTTTCTAGTGAATGGTTTACATTCATACAATCATATCTCAATGAAAAAAACACATTTATCAGTTGTCAGTGGAATAAACAAGATCCAACAAAGAATGCGTTCCATAGTTAGAGTATACATTTATTTTGAATAAAATGTTATCAGACGTTTTAAGAGTTTGTGTGTTACACCTCAAGTGTGCTAATACCACAAAACATTCATACATAGACATGTTCTTTTTAAAAAATATTTGATGTCATGCAATTAGGAAACTTACAATTCAGGATTTGAAACCCCCCCCACACACACATTTTTTAGCTTTTGGAGTTAGTGCACTCTCAGTATAAAACGGGGCAATACTAGCTTTAGGTCAACAGTGGGAGGCGAGGCCAGATTGGAGTTATTGGGCATTGCACTAAGGCATTTACTCCCTCTATAATACTGCTTAAGGTATTCCTAAATGCAATTCCCATAGGGTTGGGTGTAGATCTCAGCGCCTATGCAGTTCTTATATCTTATGAGTTTCTTCACCCAGAGTACGTAGAAGTCTGCACATGTACTCCTAAATGTTTGTATAAATGTTGGAGTGCAAAAATGAAGTGTCTGGAAAGTAAACTATGTCTACTACAATATGGGAGGGCAATGGGAAAATTATGAAAGGGCACAGGGAGGCATACATATGTAAATAAAAAACACATTTAAAAAAGGGAAAAATGGCAGCCATTCAGTAAAGTTACATCCACATGTAGTCCATTAGTACTACAGCCCAAACAGGCTCCAATTTATTCCAATTAATCCTTCGAGCAAGTCATACACCATACATGGCCACTCATAGGTATTGCTTTAGGATTCACATAGACTTCAAAAACATTACATGTAAAAAATGGCCATGTTACCTCTACATTTCATACAGCTATATGAACCATATTGTACAAATGCAAAAAATAAAAATAAATTAAATAAAATGAAAGTATAAAAATTAGGGTAGAAAAGTAGACAATGCAGATACTTACATACATCACTTTGTGCAAACTAAAATACAAATTAAAAAAATAATGTTTAAAAGTACATTTCATTAAAAATGTTGATGTAATTGTATATATGCAGACAGCTATGCAAATCTCATTCTAAAAATGTAAACATAACACATGTTCATAGATAGAGAATTACAAATGTCCAAACAAAGGTTTCTGTTGTAGATGGTTAGTTCCAGCGAGTTTTATTCCCAACATTAAAGACTTCTAATTCCATTAAACAAATTCTCCTTCCTCACAAAAAGATGCCAGCACTCAATTGCATGCAAAATAAAACAAGATTATTTGCTCATAGATTTGAATGGCTTTGAACAAATTAATTTGGTTTATTGGGTGCATTGGACTCGACCTTTTCTGAAGGGTGATCCCCAATCTTTTTGCTATCACCCTCCAGTTTTCTGAGCCTGATTTGTTGGCTTTAGGACTCTGCGTACTTTACTATTGCTAGCCAGTGCTTAAGTGCTTGTGGTCTCTCCTTTAAACTTGGTAAAATTATTTAAAATCTGTTTGGCACATTATATTTACCTGTAAGTCCCTAGTAAAGTGGTACTATAAGTATTCAGGCCTGTAAATTAAATGCTACTAGTGGGTATACAGCACTTACTGTGCCACCCACTTAAGTAGAATTTAAAAATGTCTCAGGCCTGCCATTGCAGCCTTTTATGTGCAGTCTTAAACTGCTATTTCAACCATGGCAGAATGCACCTTTTAACTTGAAAAATAGGACCGTGTACGCGTTCCTTACATGGGCGCACAGCGTTTAACTTGTTCATAGATACTTGTTTACGAATTCTCAAAAAATTGATCCATGTACTCCAAACATTGTGATAACTTCCTTTATTTTCTTGTCAGATGGTCAATCATACGTGAGATAGTATATGTAGAAATGCTTCTCATGCCTCAGATATGCTAATCCAAGCCTTTCTCTGGGCACGACACAAAACAGGGCGGATCACGCTCCCGGGTTGCACGCCCAGCACTACTTCAGAATGAGCATGTTCAAAACTATAAGGAAAATAAGGTGTGCACAGTAACATTCTAATGGTAACAAAGTTTGGATTCTGCCCTAACCACTTGCTGCACCCTCGTGAGCATTGTAAAACATGGAGAAAAATGGACACAAACGATTTCATAAGTGAGATGCACATCTCAGTATTTGAAGGAACTTTGTCAAGAATTGTTGGCTCCATGTTACATCCATGGTCTTGCGTATCATGCGCTTTGTATAATTTCATTCATGTCATATAAAAACTGTATCATCATGTATATAAGTCAGGAGTTCGTATTTATGAATCACCACATATTCGTAGCAGCGTGTTAAATACCATCAAAGGGGAGGGCAGAGGAATAATCATTAAAATGTCTAGGGGTGTGAGTTGTCGAGACCGGTAGAATCAGACAGGATGTAAGGTTTCGGCGATGGTGTTCGTGACTGAACACGAATGGAAATATTGCATTGTGGGGCGGGTAGTCACCAGGGTGGGAGTCAAACGGTTGTTGATTCACGATTGGTTTATGAGGGGAGGAGGGGTCACGCCACATGGTTTAAAAAGTTCAGAAAGATCAGGAAGGTATTTACTGCATTCAAGAAAAACGTAGGAGTTTACACGCGAGTATTCACGAAGGTACGTGAACAGAGGGTTGTACATTGCAGCTGGGGTATCCAGTTATAGGAGGTTTATGTTGGTTAACATCGACGTGGGTTTGAATAATTGTACGGCAGAGCTGTAGCAGTAATGAGCTGTATCTAGATTATGGGACCCCCAGGACATTGATTGGGCAAACTTAGTGATACGGTGTTAGAGGGAAAATGTTGCTCAAGTATCGGTGATAACATTAGGCATGGATTTTAAACATCCAAAATGGCATACCGCATGATGTAATTGCTTGGAGTTGCATTCTATTGATATATGTTTTTTTATTTGTAGTGAAACCCCTGAAGAAGAGCTCATGTAGAGCTCGAAATGCATTGGGTACCATTTAATTCACTTCTGGAGATGTTGTATGTTTTGTGTCGTGCCCAGAGAAAGGCTTGGATTAGCATATCTGAGGCATGAGAAGCATTTCAAGATATACTATCTTACGTATGATTGACCATCTGACAAGAAAATAAAGGAAGTTATCACAATGTTTGGAGTACATGGATCAATTTTTTGAGAATTCGTAAACAAGTATCTATGAACAAGTTAAACGCTGTGCGCCCGTGTAAGGAACGCGAACATGGTCCTATTTTTCAAGTTATTAACTTTAGTGTGAAACAGGGCGGATCACGCTCCCGGGTTGCACGCCCAGCACTGCTTCAGAATGAGCATGTTCAAAACTATAAGGAAAATAAGGTGTGCACAGTAACATTTTAATGGTAACAAAGAATGCACCTTTTGCCAAGCCTAAAGCTTCCTTTTTAATTCATATAAGTCACCCTTAGGGTACACACTAAACAGCCCTTAGGGCAGGGTGCAGTGTATTTAAAAAGCTGAACATATACTTTTAAGTTTTACATATCCTGCTAGTGAAAAACTAATTAATTTGTTTTTCAGAAACTACAAGGCCTGCCTCTCCAATGGGATAACATTGGGTTCCCTTATCACATTTCAAAAGTGATACATTTCAATGCGGAGCAGGTAAGAATGTCGAGTCTGGTGTCTGAAGAATTGTAATTTAAAACCCTCTTTAATAGTAAAGTCGGGTTTTAACTTGTCATAATTCTGAAAAAGCTACTTTTAGAAAGTTGGCATTTTCTTGTCTTGACCATTTGCTGCCTTCAGCCTGTATCCTGGGCCACATGACCAGGTGTGGCTGGCAGTTGGTCTTTGTGTATTGCTCCCAAACAGTGAGACAAAGAGGAAATAGGTGTTGAAAGAATGGGCCATCTCTGACTTGATGGGGGGGGCAATCTGTCAACTACAACACTTGCACATCACAACTTCGCTCTTCGTCACACTCCTAAAGGGCGTTGACACTGGTCACTACTACCAAAATGTACCATTTGCAAAAAAAGCCATAAAGTACATATCAATAACAATACCTTGGTATAAAAGAGACCTAAAAAAGGAAAAGAATTAAAATATCATATACAAAAGCAACAACTATTGCTTGATTGTTAAAATGATATGGTAGAAAAACATCAATAATTCAATGGTCCATATCAATTTCTCTTTCGTGTGAGCAGAGAGCATTTAATAACATTAAGCACAGAATAGGACACCTCGAGAGTCCCTAATTTGCTGTAACATGAAAAGGCTATTTTGTGTGATCTAGTATTAAATCTACAAAGTATTGGAATTAGGAAGCGGTTCCTATGGGTAGTGTAAAGTTTTCAGAATAGAATAAAGTGCATTGTGCTCTGTTTGGACCTATCATCACATGAACATGTGAGACGGAACGTAAACCACAGACTTTGGATGGGGAAGGCCAACAAAAAATGGCCAAGGTTAAAATGCAACCTCGTAAGGAGGAATATTTTCCATTCATTTGAAATAAATTGGAGATGAGTCTCTGGAGCAGGGCTCACTATTGTGTTCCAGAGGGGTATACCTAAATCCCTGACATACAATTCCTCCTTATTGACGTTAAAGCAGCATTCAAAATACAGACCTTTTACCAAATTAGTTGCTAAGTGCGAAGAATCCTCACGATTTGAGTACAACTCTGGGACCCCCAACTCACTAAATCTTTTCTTCACATATGCGAGCCTCGGTATGTTAGCAGCATTATCTAGAGCAAGGCAAGCCAATATTAAAGCTCCAGTAAAATAGGATTCTGGTTTCCCTCATACTCTGGACCACAATAACAATGGTTGCAGTTTAATATAATCTTCTACATAGCAAATCTTTACTAGTTAATGCCCCAGACATTTAGTAAAATGAAATCTAGAATCGACAGACCTTTTGGAATTGAAGGGCTCTAATTTTTAATAAGACATTCCAATTGAAAGCTGCGTTGAGTGGAATGTCTACTTTTTTTACCAAATTATCTATTTCTCAGTCATATTACATCTACATCTCTTTACACACTTTCAGCCTGTGTCTGTTTCAATTACCACACTCCACTCTAAGCTATTACCCTCTAGGCCACTCCACTCTACGTTACTCACTATACGCCACTCCCCTCTAGGCTAATCCACTGTACACTACTCCATGCCATTCCACTCCAGCTCACTCCACTCGACACCACTATGCTGTACACAATTCAATTCAATAAAGCTTTATTCAATTTCTTGTATGAAAATCATAAAAGCATCAAATACACACAATAAAAAACAGCCTTAAAATATCATCATTAAAATACATTTGTCAAATAAAAGTTAAAAATGACATACTATAACTTCCTTCAGACATAATCAAAAGATAATTCGTGTTATTAAATTTCATATTGAAATAGTTTTTCTGCATTTGATTACATTTTTAAAAACATTGCTAATGGCCTTATAAAGTGTTCATTGTCCAGAAATTGCAATAACAAAAATGTAGGACGGCATTGTCTGAGACCAAGTAATCTTAAAATTGGTAGGCTCCACCTCCTTCTTTGTATAACATAACATTTACATAATAAAAGAACATGCATTGGCAATTGCTGAGACATATCATCACATGGGCAGTAACTCAGTGTTCTAGACCAATCATTTATGGTGGGGAAACTTGTTAATCTGTGAAAAATCCCTAGTCTAAAACGGATCAGTACAAATCTTTCGTATGCACCTTGTACCTTTTTAAGATATGGCTGGATCTCCTAAGTAGTTAATATCATTTTATGCGACTGTACCGTCGGTCTCAGTAAATCAAATCAAATCAAATAAAAAACAACTTTATTTGGTTTTTGACAAAAACCATAAAAGTTACAACATATCCACACCTCGTTAAAAGCCTAATTTTTAGGAAGTTTAACAATTTATAGCAATAAATAAAAACAAATAAATACATGGAGTTAATAAAATACAATACAGAACGCATAGTCCATAATTTTGAACCTTCTCCTTCTAATATGGCTGAGATTCAAGACATGCCCTTGTTCTCACTGCTGCTTTCAGATATCCTACAATGAAAAAAATACAATCAGGTTTTAGCATCTGTAAGAACAAAAGTGCTGGGCGAACCTGATTAAAATGTAACCTTTTTAAAAGGGGGAGCAAAAAGTGTCTTCGTGCTGTATCATAAAATTTGCATATGAACATAAAGTGTAGCAGATCCTGTGGAGATACTTGATCGCAGCCACAGGGTGCTAACACCTGTCCTCTGCTATACCCTTTAGGAACGACAAGTAACAAATGAAAAAGATCAAAGCGGAACCTAGACAATAAAAACCACTCATATGTAGTCAGTGTTCCCAAAAGATATGGCTCTGTAGATGGATCAGTTTTCAGGATTAGAAATTTGCGAACGCTTGGTTTTCTCAATTCCAGCTCGTCTCTTTCTAGCTTCCTGCTACAACTAAAAGCTTTCTTAACCAGTTCCACATCCTTTTTTACTATAACAGAAGGTTTTAAAAAGAGATCCGGGCGGCCCAACTCAGTAAAACAACCACCAATATATTTCAGCCATGGGATTCGAAGCATATGGTCAAGGCTCATACAGTCCGTTATAATCTGTTGTGTGAGCTCTAGTTCCTTATTTAGCCAACACTTGAGCCAAAACACCAAAGGACGCAGAGCCAATAAATCACATAAAAATGGCACCCCCAGTTCCTCATGGACTCCCAGATTAGATAAACTTTTTGGCACACCCAGCAGGCGTTTTAGAAAATTATTCTCAACCACCTGCAATGCATCTGTGGTGGTGTATCCCCAGATCTCACTGCCATAGCAAGCAGTTGCTACGCCTTTGGCCTAATAAATTTTCAGCATAGCTGCAACTGGGCGCCTGCCCATCTTAGCAGCAAAGTTGAAGATGGCGGCGGTTATTCGAATAAACTCCCCTTTTTTCTTCTGAATATGGGGTCACCACTTTAATCGGTCGTCCAACAGAACCCCCAGATATTGAAACACTGTTGTCAGGGGGACCCTCTCGGGGCCCACCACAAAGGGGTACTTTTTCGTGGGCCGAACCCCTACCTGCATTATGAAAGATTTTGCGTTGTTGATAGCCAGGTCTCGGGTCCCCATAAAAGTCTCGAAAGAGTTCAATAAGGATTGTAATCCCCTGGCTGTCCTAGCTATGAGGACCGCATCGTCCGCATATAGTAGGACCGGGAGACCCCGTCGCCCTATATGCGGATAATCAGCCCCCATTGCAACCACGGCTCCTTCGAGGTCATTTATATAAAGATTGAAAAGGAAGGGGGTCAGGATGCAACCCTGGCATACCCCCCTTCTGATATTAAAATTCCTAGAAACCCGAAGATCCTGGGCACATCTAACATTCGCCTTTGTTTCTCTATGCAGATCCATTAGGAAATCCACGATATTGGCCTCCACCCCCATGGCCCTCATGGACTGCCACAGTTTGGTCCGGTTAACACAGTCAAACGCAGACGAAAGGTCCATAAAGGCCATGTAGATCGTACCTGGGCAAGCCAACGTGTACTTGCCAAGGATCAGTTAGAGATTTAAACATTGGGCCACCGTCGATCGTCCCGGGCGAAACCCAAATTGAATATCGGAGATGAAATTATGCTCCTCGGCCCAAGAGGATAATCGTTGCAGTAGCACACCTCCCACCACCTTTACTATTGAATCAACGAGGGAGATTGGCCGATAACAAAACGTGCTATTGCGATCCCCCTTTTTAAATACTGGCACGATGGTAGAAGTAGCCCAAGATTCAGGGCAGCCTTCCCTGGCTGCCGCATTAAGCACGGCCACGATGATCGGTGCCCAAAAAGGAGGGTCTGATTTATAAAGGTCCGGCGGAATTCCATCCGGACCCGGAGCCTTGTTACACGTTAGACCGGCAATCCCCGCCTCCACCTCTGCCTGCACGAAAACCAAACTGTCAGTTTTGGTTTCCCTATGTGGCTGTCCAGGGGGGGCCATACACCCCATGAACATAGACTGGAAGTGGGCCACCCATTCTTCCTCCGTAATAAGGGAGGCTATGGCACTGCCTGTATCTGGAGCAAACAAAGGTCTGCTAACAATTCCCCAAAATTTTGAGCTGTTCCATAAGGTACTAGACTCTAGCAGCTCCTTCCAAGCCTCCTCCTTGAGAACTCCCTTGCGAATAGCTAAAGCCTGTTTGTATGCTAGGCGACAGGAGCGTATGAGTTGTTGATTTCTCGGGATGGTCTTCAAGGCCTCTTTCAATTTTCGTGCCGCTTGGGTGCAGGATGAATCAAACCATCTTTGGTTTGAATTAGATACTGTACGTACTGTTGCGCTTAAGAGATCCCCTGCCTTGAACGAGATGACGTTAAAGGCACTAAGAACGTCTTTTGGCAAACTATCCGGCAGGACACAGAGAGCAAATTCAGCGGCACATGAATCTCTCACTTCTCTATAAAAAACATTTGCATCAATCTGTGACCACTTAAGACGGCGCCCGCCGTCCGAGGATCTTAATATACCTGGTGCCCTCCCCTTATGTTTGCTAGATAAAAATGAACCGCTTAGGTGGACACATAGGGGGTTATGGTCACTATAAGCGCTATCCCTAATGTTAAACCCTTGAAATACGGACTGGATAGTAGAGGAAATTAAAATGTAGTCGATAAAAGACCCACTACCATTCCCTTTATAAGTGGGAACCAATGCTTTGTTGTTAGGAGCCGTAAGGGACATTAATGCCAGTAAATCGTATTCATCAGTTAGTTTGTTCAATTCGTCCCCCTGGTTGGTATGCTCAAAGTGGAAACCCCCCATTCTATGGCATCCCAGGTTGGACATTATTGTAAGCTTTGGGTCACCACATGGATGGATATTAAAATCTCCTAACACCATAATTGAATGCAATGTGTGGCCACAGATCTGCCTTAGGTAGTGACCCAACTGGGTGATGTTACCTTCCCCCTGCTTACTATTTGGTGAATGATAGAAATTAAACAGGCCCAATAGATCATTCCCCTTCTTGAGGGTAATAGCTTGGAGTGCCTGACTAAAAGAGGGATTAATCCGTGTCTGGCAATCAACTGACAGGGAGATATAGGTAACCAGACCGCCCTTTGCTCTGCCACTAGATGATGGTAAGGCAGGGACAAAAAAAGCTTTAAATCCCTCCAAAAACAAGTTGCAATCCACCAGCCATGTTTCCTGTAGGCAGATAACAGAAAATTGCCTGACAAACTGCTGCCATAAGGGGTCCTGAAACTTATCGGCCAGGCCTGCTATGTTCCATGATATGACATTACTATCCGATATATGGGGTATCACCTCTTTCTGAAAAGGTGGGAACTGGGCCGGCTGCAGTATCTCTGTTTCAACTACCATTGGGGAGTGAGCCCACTGCTGGCACTTGGACTCTACTACAGGGGCACTAGGGGTATGCAGTCAATCGCATTCCTCCATCCCCGATAGCATAGCAAATCTATTTGTTAGAGCTAAGGAAGGGGGCAAGGTAGGGACATAGTGAGACCCTCTTGAACATGAACTATAGGGTGCTTGTGAGTACCATTGATCGCTGGTCATCAAGGTTTTTGGATACTGCCTGTCGCGGGGCATTTCCATAGCACTATACCCTATTTTGTCCCCTCGAAAGGCTACTCTGTAAAAAAAAAATAAAGGTAGTACTTGTATTGTGGAACCATTAGTAAGTGAACCAACATAAGAGGCCCTAGACAAAATTCTTTCAGCCAAGAAGCTTCTGTTAAAATTTACAATTACACAATCACCTCCTCCTGATTTTTGCGAGCTACCTATCCATGCCACCCGGCGTACCATAATTATGTTACGTTCCACACCGGGGCCCACAGTGGTGTTATTTGATAGCCAGTGGAGTACCTTATTTTTAAGCTGACTGAAATCCTCTTTTGTGCCAGGGGAGAGGGGTGGCACATTCCCCAGAACCACTACATAAGGTGTAGATTCTGGAGGAAGATGAATAATGGGCAAATGCTGGCTTATGTTCCCTTGATGCACCACAGGGTCGTCCAACCGACCTAAGGGGAGTTGTATGTCTCGCATAGAGGGTAAGGCAGCCGATGGCCCACTAAATGGCGGCCCTCCCCTTGAACCACCTCCCCCCCCTTGGGCTAAATGCTGCATATGGCTTTGTGTGCATTGCTGGTCTCTAGATATGTTGCTAGAAATAGGGGCTAAGCCTGGGTCAGTTGCAAAATTTGAACTTACAGGATCACCAATATCCCCGCTAATTACAGGTGCGTCTAGCTGTGTCCCCCCTGCTAATCCTTTCTCAATCGCTGACAACCTATCAAAGATAGGGCTCAATTTAGCTTCCAAAAGGGTGGACATTATATCCGTAAAAGCCTTAATGATCGATAGATCTATATTTGTGACTACCGGTCTAGTTGCCAGTGTCTTGGTAGCTGGTTTAGGGGCCAGGGTAGATTTAGACTTTTTTGCTTTGCCCCCTATAGTATGAAGTTTACGTTTAATGCTTTCCCCAGGATTAAGGCCCCCCAAATCCGAATGTTGGGCCGTCTCCCTGTGAAAGAGCGGGTGCGTACCTGAATGATTTTGTGAGTTAGTACTATCCTTCCCTTGCGGCCGAGCAATGCTATGTCTGCTTTCAACTATCACTGTGGGAGAAAGAGACCTATGCGGGGCCGGGTAAGGAACCGGAGGGTGCGCTTCGTGTGTAACTGGTGACCCTTCAATGATGAAGGAACCCACGGGTGACCCCTGACAAGGGTCGAGACGAGCAGGTGGAGTTGAGGACAAAGACTCGACTAAAACTTCAGCCAGCGGTGCACTGGGGCCGACTGGGGGTAGGTGTGAGCTTTTAGTGGGTGATCTGGAGAGACGTCTATTCACTAGTTCGATCTCCATATCGATAACGGCGGCTGCCCTCTGCAGAAAGGAATCCATTGTCGCACCTGTGGCAGTGGAACTAGGTGCTGCCTTAACCCCAACTAGCCTCGCTTGAATGCTGCGCCTCCCCATGACTTAGAACAACTTTGGGTAAATACAGTGCAAAATACAGTTGGAATAGTGGGTAAATGTAAACAGCGGCAATAAACACAAACACAGTAAAACACAGTAAAAAGAGTAAAACCACTTGTATACAAATGTCCGTATTATGTGATCAGTACTGGACCAAAAAGATCACCACCCTATCGCGACCCACTGATACCAGAGTTTGTGATGTGTATCCAAATAGAGGTTAAATAATAGTTGTAGGAACGTGCCTACCTCCTTCCAATGTACCTTAAAAACCGAATAACAAGATGGCCACAATTCAGTTAAATTCAGTTAAACATTTAACCGACATCCTACAAACTACATCCTACAACTGCCCTTGGCCCGGGCTTCGCCCGTGCGTGTCCCGCGCTGCGGGAGGCCTGTCCCTCTTTTAAGCATCTCCCGGCGCTTACTCCTTGCGTGACTGGCGTGCACGCCAGCAAGAATGCCGGGAGTTGTAGTCTCGTCCTTCCCCGAGACCAACTCCACTCCCCAATTGACTCTGGCGGCGGTGGCGGCGAAGGCAGCCAACAAACAACTGGCGGTGACCACTGATGGCAGGTAGGTCCGCATCGGTCTCAGTATTTCTACAGAAAATCGATTTGTCTCAAGAAGCGTATTGCAGTTTCTTTAAAATCTTTTCTGATAACAGAAGTCATGGAGTTGGGTTCTTCAAAATATTCTTGGTGCCCAAGGTCATTCATAAAATCTTTAACATATTTTAGCCATGGAATATTAAGGGACAGCTGTAGCTTAAGACTGTCCTTTATGATATCCTGGTTGAAGGTAGTTTTTGTAGTAGTCCAGATCCTATGCCACAGCAGGACAGGTTGGATTTTTATAAGATCCGATATGTACTGCACCCCTAATTCAGAGTGTCATATATGAGTGTTTGTACGGTGCGGAACAGCCAGCAAGAATCTTAAGAAAGCGCTCTCGACTAGCTGTAGGGGCTGGGGATCACCATAGCCCCAGACGCCTGCCCCGTACATGGCAGTGGTCACACATTTTTGCCTGATATATGTAGCAGTTCTACAGGGGGTCTCCTGCCAAGTTTCCTCACAAGGTTCGCTAGGGCGGCCGTGGCTTTCAAAAATAATAGCTTCCTAGTTTTAACTGCCTTGGTCCATGTCCCCTTTTGTTAAAAAAGAATGCCTAAATATAGGAATGTCTTGGTGAATTCAACCTTTTTGTTATCGATATAGATGTCTCTGCATTTTGTGCTACTTCTCCCGCACTTCATGATAAAAGTTTTCGAGATGTTCACCATTAGACCCAAATTATGCATAAGCCTGGAAAAACTTGTCAATACCCTTTGAAACCCCAGTTGTGTTTGGGACATCAATACTCCTTCATCCGCGTACAGAAAGGCAGGTATGGGGCGATTATCGATTTGCGGCAAGTCCTGGCACTGATTTGCCAAGACTTGGCCTAATTAATTTATATAAAGTAAAAACAGAAAGGGGGCCAAGACGCAGCCTTGTCTTACCCCGCTCTGTATTTTGAACGAAGCCGTACATTCCCCATTAACTCTGTATCGGACCCTTGCCTTCGCATCAAAGTACAGCTGCCTCAGAAACTGTACAAGTGTGATTTCCACGCCCAAATGATCCAATGTGTTCCATATCTTGTTGTGTACTACACAGTTGAAGGCTGCAGTTAAATCTACAAACGCCAGGTATAACCTGCCCTGTTTGGTCATTGTGTACATCCTCAGTAAAATATTTAAATGTAGGCCTTGCTCTACTGTGCCTAGGCCCTGCCGGAAGCCAAATTGTAGCTCAGATATAATGTTGCTATCTTCGGCTCAATCCTACAGTCTGTTAAATATGATGTGCCCCACAACCTTATCCAGAGAGTCTAACAAAGATATTGGCGGATAACACGCAGGGTTCTGACGATCCCCTTTCTTAAATATCGGAACCAATACTGATTCTGACCAGGTTGTGATAAAACCAGATGAACAGCATGCTGCAATTACCTGAGTTAAAAGAGGGACCCAAGGAGACAGATTAGATTTAAAGAGATCTACAGGGACACCGTCGGGGCCGGTTGTTTTCCCTCCCCTCCTTGCCTTAATGGCGCAGTTAACCTCTTCTAAAGTTAAATGAAGGTCTGTGAAATGTTTGCCTGATGAGGTTGTTCCCTGTGTCAGCTGTGGAATGTCCGTGGAAATCTCATCTATACTGTTTTTGTACATGTATGTGTAATATTCCACCCATTGATCCTCGTCGATAGCAATCTCTATGGTGAGTATATCTGGAGGTGCAAGGAATGGAGCGTCCACAGCCCGCCAAAAGGCTGTGTTATCTCTGGCCAATGTGGCTTCATGCAAAGCTGACCATGCTTCTTCTCTTAATACTCCTTTATGTTCTTTTAGTTCCCATTTATAATCCCCTCTGATAGTTGTTATTTCTTGGCTATTTCTAGATGGGTTTTGTAAAGCAAGTTTTCATTTTGTATAGGCTTTTGTACAGCTAGAATCAAACCAGCCTTGCTTCTTATCATGTGCTGTTTTATTCTCCACAGTTAGGGCATTTTTTATTTCTCTGGAGATCTGTGCAAATGAGTCTAAAATGTCGACATGGGGAGTTGTCTCCTCCAGACAGGCTAAAAAAGATGTTTTGCATTTGACCAATATTTTCTTTATGAAATCGACTGGTTCCACCTTGGACCAACGTAGGGAATAACCATTAATTTTATTCAAGACTATGTCCTGAACCGAATGTGCCGAC
Source organism: Calotriton arnoldi (assembly GCA_963921515.1). Taxonomy (NCBI): domain Eukaryota; kingdom Metazoa; phylum Chordata; class Amphibia; order Caudata; family Salamandridae; genus Calotriton; species Calotriton arnoldi. The sequence continues at coordinate 166,147 of CAWUFW010015678.1, forward strand.
TTTCCCTTGGTATTTATCATGTTCCTAGGGAGTAGGAAGATTTCATTCAGTGGAAAATGATGCTTATGGCATTTTTGTGTGTAGTAAAACCTCTTAGTCTAGTTGAGTGTCTGTTTGGTATAATTATATAATCAATGGTCAAATACATCCCTCTCCCATTGAAAGTATGACTAAAGGGAACTGTCAGAATGCAAAGATCATTGGCAAATCTTAGGTCAAACGAAAACATGATCTCATTTAAATATTCCCCATAAGTTGTATGCGGAGAATGCGTGTAACTATTACCATCGTCAGATAATTTTCCACGGGTATCCCCCTCAATGCGCAGGCACAATGCAGAATTAAATTCCCCACCCCAAAAGGCCATCACATCTTTTACATTTTCATTCTGTATGTTAGTAAGGTCATAACTCAATTTTTTCAAAACCCCCGCAATTTGATCGGGCAGAGTGTTATTATAAAAATGTATCAATGCTATGCAAAACGATTTATCAATATGTATTATAACAAGTTGGTAATAAATCTCGGATATCTTCAATTCAATCTTATTAACATTCAGTTAATTTGATACATACGTGCATAGCCCACCCTTAGATCTCCCATGTGCAGATGGCACCGCATCAGTATGGCAGGTCTTGTAACCATTAATGTGCATATTATTCTCTGCCCAGGCGTTCCTGTAAGCAGAGAATATAAAATTTCCCTACAAATTCCAACCATAAAGGATTGTTGAGCTTTGCCCATAGGCCTGCGACACTCCGAAATAGCGCGCTACAAGGATCTTGTCTACTGTTACCTTTAATATTTGCTCTCTCCGGTAGACCGGTAATTATAGATGATGCCTCTGGAATTGGGCTCTTATTTTGGGTAGCTCTTATACCGGGGCTAAAAGATGGGATAGCAGAATCTATATAAGTGCCACATGGTGACCTCCTTAAAGTATCTGGAATTATTCCAATTTCTGGATTGGTCCCAGGGTCGGGGCTATGCACTAATGAATCTGGAGATATATGCGAGCTATCTACCATTAGTGATACTACATTTGTTCCTGTCATATTTAGTCAGTCTACCTCCTCTAAAGTTGGAAGGCTGTTAAACCGGTTATAAACCAGGACATTGTATATGTGATGGGCATTGTCATGAGTGTCCCCCCTGTTGGTTCTTGTGTATAAGTTGAGAGGTGGCTGATAAAAATAGCCCAACAGCACTATATTGATGCCCTGGGCCATGGTAAGATGATTACCCGCTCTCCTAAAAATGCTATGGACTAGATGTGGGGTTTTGAACATTAATACCACACAGTCGCCTTGAAGGGTTTTGCGGTCTCTGCCAATCCAGCTAACTCTTCTGGCCATTTTAAACTCTGAAAAAAGTGCATCAGTTAGCCCTGTTTTTGTGCCCAACCAGTGCAAGGCTTTGTTTCTCAGAGCTTCCAAGGTTCAAATACCTGAGCCGATAGTCTTGGTACGTTCGCTAAGATTACTGTGTAAGGGGTAGCTGCTGGGGGCAGGTCCAAGCAAGCCAAGTCAGGCAAGTATGAGTTTGAGGTGGAGGTTCCTGGTTCTCGGCGAAGGTGAAGGAATGGTGGCAGTGACGGCAGGTGAAGGGTCCGTGTGTGTCGCGAGGTGAGGAGAGCTTGCAGTTGAAGTTCTTGCCGGTGTTGAGTTCGTGGAGAGCCGAGGAACTGTAGTGCTGGCGGGCCGGAGGACCAGGGGTCCTGGTGCTGGTCACGGTCGGGTCGCGGACGGGTGCAGACGGACTTGCCTTTGGCGCACCTGCGTGCATCCCGCGCTGAGGGAGGCTGCTGGAGTTTTTGTTGGCGGGAGTCCCCTCCCTCTCCCTCAGGTAGAAGCGATGTAGGCAGGGGGAACGAGTCCCACCCCAGCTGGCGGCAAGCAGAGTGTGCAGTGATGCGGGCTGACAGAGCCCGTTAGTCCTGATAAGCGCATCCCGCGCTGCGGGAGGCTGCCGGAGTTTTTGTTGGAGGTAGGCCCCTCCCTCTCCCTCAGGTAGAAGTGATGTAGGTAGGGGGACCGAGTCCCACCCCAGCTGGCGGCAAGCAGAGTGTGCAGTGATGCGGGCTGACAGAGCCCGTTAGCCCCGATAAGCGCATCCCGCGCTGCGGGAGGCTGCCGGAGTTTTTGTTGGAGGTAGGCCCCTCCCTCTCCTTCCGGTAGAAGCAATGTAGGCTGGGGGACCGAGTCCCACCCGAGCTGGCGGCAAGCAGAGTGTGCAGTGATGCAGGCTGACAGAGCCCGTTAGTCCTGTTAAGCGCAGTGTAATTGTACGCAATTACACTGTATGCCACTCCATCTTATGACACTCCAGTGTACGGCAATACAGGTACGCCCTTCCACTCTATGATATTCCACTGTATGCGATTCCTCTGTATGGAACTCAGCTCTATGACACCACACTCTACACTATTGCACTCTATGCCACTCCACTGTAACCCACTTCAGTGTAGACGCTATTCCTCTGTGTTCAACTGCACTGTATGCCACTTCACAGTACGCCATTCCACTGTACAGCAATCCACTGCATGCTATTACACTGTATATCACTACATTCTATGGCACTACACTCCACTCTATGTCAATTCACACTACTGTACTAAACTCTACAACACTTGAATCTATGCCACTCTACTCTATGCTATTCCACTGTGTGTGACTCCATTCTATGTCACTACACTTTACGCTACATCACTCTCTTCCACTACATTACACTCTATGCTACTTCACAGTATGCCTCTCCACTCTACAACACTCCACTCTATGCTACTCCACAGTATGTTATTACACTGTGCACTACTAGTCTACCCCACTACACTCTAGTGCTCTCCCTCTACAACACTCCCCTCTACATTATTCAACTCTGTAACACGCCAATCTTCACCACTACATTGTACGCCGCTCCAGTGTACGCTATTCCACTGTACACCCCTACATTGTACCTCACTCCACTCTTCGCCACTCTACTCTATGCTACTCCACTTAATGCCACTCCACTCTATGCTATTACACCCTAAGCCTCTACAGTCTACACCACTCCACTCTACCTCACTCCAGTGTACGTTATTTCACTGTATGACACTCCAGTATACACCACTACACTCTATGCCACTCCACTTTACTCTATTACAATGTACCTTGCAACACTGTACATCACTCCACTCTATGCCAGTCCACTCTACAACACTCCACTGAGGCCAGTCCACTGTATGCCACTCCACTGTATGCTACTCTGCTCTGCGCTATTCCTCTGTACGTCAATTCACTCTAACACACTCTAGTGTACGCCACTGCACTCTACATCAATCCACTGTACACTATTCCACTTTATGCTGCTGAACTGTATGACACTCCAGTCTACACCTCCCCACTGTATGCTACAACACTATACGCCAATTCACTCCAAACTATTCCACTGTATGCAAATCAACTGTACAACAGTCGACTCTATGCTATTCCACTCTATACCACTCTACTGTATGCCACTCCACTGTACGTCACTCTAACGTACACTATTCCACAGTACGTCACTCCACTGTATGCCATTCCACTCTACGCCTCTTTGCTTTGCCCCATTCCACTCTATGCCACTACACCCTATGTCACTCCACTCTTCACCACTGCCCCCATGCCACTGCACTATATGCCTCACCACTCTACAACAATCCACTGTATGCTCTTACATTGTACAGCACTCCATTCAGTGCCACTCCACTCTACACCACTCCACTCTACACCAATCCACTATACCATACTACATGCTACCCTATTCCACTTAAAGACACTCCATTCTATGCCACTCCAGTGTACACTATTCCACTATATGCCACTCTCCTCTACTTCAATACACTGTACGCCAGTAACACTCAATGTTATTGCACTCTACACCATTCCACTGCACACTACCTCACTGTTTGACACTTCACTTTACCCCACTCCACGATATGACACTGCTCTTTACGCCAGTGGTTCTTAACCTTTTGACTTCTGTGGACCCTCACTTAATTATTACTGGAAACTGAGGACCCCTACTTAATCATTATTGGAAGGCGGGGACCCCAATTGAGCATTTTTGATGATTTGAACACAAAAAAATATTGAAACAAGCATTTATCAAACAAAAACACAAATGATGAAATATTTAATTCTCAAACAAATATAGAAAAATGTCATTTTAATTTTAATAGGAAGGTTGGAACTTTTCTAAATGTAATCGAGGCCACTCAGCGTCCATACTATATCCTGTGTTATGCATTTGCTCTGCAACCACAAATCAATCTGAGGATCCTAATTTAATTTTTAACCTCCAATATACTTCACATTTACATAACATTTTAAAATTTTTAGTTTGACATTTTTGCTTCTTCTTTTATATGCACTTTATTAATCTGTTAATATTATTACATTTTCTGAGTAGTTGCAAACCCCTTGAGAAGGCTTTGTGGCCCCCCAGGGTCCCTTGACTACACATAAGAACCTGATCAAGAAAAAAGATGAATCCAGGGATTACAATGCCACACTACTTGACATTGTCACAAACAGTATGCTGGAATAGCATGTTGCCCATCTCAATGGTCAGCTGCTCATTGACCATACATAAACCTAGATTATATACAAGTAGAGAGGCAACTTCAACCTGTGTCAATTTAAAATATACAAGTAATAAACAATAAATGATTGAAGGTCTTGGTTGATGATATGCTCAATTTGCTTTATTGTATTTTTTCAAAAGGATCCAGCCAATGCGTTTTACCTTACAAAAGGCTTCATCAGGACTGCAAGTATGAGAAAACATATATATATGTCAACTTCACAAAGATACATTTAAATATTAAGAACAAAAATAGTTACATACATCTTTTGGACACCACACACGATAAGTACAAAACATATTCCTAAAGCAGAGAGTACTGTATATTCAAAAAACAAAGCCATGGAAAACCATGTGTGGCCACCCATCACTCAAACAGTGTCCTGAGAAAAGTTGGCATGATATTGGATGAGAAGAATAAATTAGTTTTAAAAAACATATAGGTAATGCCCATTAATAACGACTATCAGAATGACAGCTTCAAAACATGACTGTACAAAAGAAACTCAAAGACAAGGAAAAGCATCAGAAGACAAATACAAAAAATACGCCCAAAGAATGGGGGCAAAGACGGTGTGTCAAAGGAGTGTGAAGAAATGCACGAGAAGGATGTCATGCATATCAAATTAATTGTTGATAGTAACAAACCATTGAAAGTCAAGCATTGGCAGACAAGGACACAAATTCAAGGGTAAAAAATGGGGGAGGGACGCAAAACCGAATTCCTTAAGTTGAGATGAGTGTCCCATGCAAGCAATGCATAGGACACTCATCTCAACATAAAGTAAGAACCACTGCTCTAAGTTATTCCACTGTATGCCACTTCACTCTAGAACTCTCCTCTATGCGGCACTCACCAGTACGCTATTACACTGTACACCACTACAGTCTACCCCTCTACACTCGACCCTGCTTCACTCTTCAACACTCCACTCTAAGGTATTCCACTCCACAACACTGCACTCTGCACCAGTACACTGTACACCTCTACACCCTATGCCACTCCAGTCTATACTATTCCATAGTACGCCACTACACTGTACCTCACTCCACTCTGCACCACTCTACTCTATGCTAATCCACTCTATACAACTCCATTCTATGCTATTACACTCTACGCCTCTCCACTATATGCTACTCCATCCTACCCTACTCCAGTGTAAATATTGTATGCCACATCAGGATATGCCACTCCACTCTATGCCACTCCACTCTACGCTATTCCAATGTATGCCACTACATTGTATCTCACTCCACTCTACGGCACTCCACACCACAACGCTTCATTATATGCCACTCTATGCTTCTCCACTCTATGCCACTCCACTCTATGCTACTCCACTGTATGCAACTCCACTCTAACACACTCCAGGGTTTTCCACTGTACTGCACTGTACACCATGCCACTGTTCGTGATTCTACTGTATGCTGCTGAACTGTACGAAACTCCAATCTACACCACTCCATTGTAACTACTACACTATACACCAATACACTCTACACTATTCCACTGTATGCAACTCGACTGTGCGACGCTACACTCTATGCTATTCCACTCTATGCCACTGCACTCTACGCCACTCCATTATATGCCACTCTAATATAAGCTATTTCACTGCAATACCCTCCATTGTACACCACTCCACTCTTTGTCACTCTACTTTACCACATTTCACTCTACCGCACTCCAATCTATGCCACTCCACTCTAGTCCACTCCACTCTATGCAACTCCAGTGTATGCTACTCCACTGTATGCTACTCCACTGTACGCCACTCCACTCTACAACACTCAATTCTATGCTATTCTACTGTGCACCACACCACTATATGCCACTCCACTGTACAACACTTCACTGTACAACACTCCACTCTATCCCATTCCACTCTAAACCACTCCACTGTATGCTATTCCATTGTACGCCACTCCAGTCTATCACATTTCACTCGGCTCTACTCTACTATACTGTATGACACTATACTCCACCACAATACATTTTACAACACTCTCTTCCACTCTACTGTACTACACACCACTTAATGACACTGTAGTCGATGAACACTAAATGTTATAATTTGAAGACATTGTTTATTAAAAAATGATAAACTATTGAAATTCAGTGAAAAATTCAAAGGTTAAACTTTTTTATAGCTAGGACAAAGAATTTTAAAGCATGGGCAAAGTGGGCACTGGCCCCAGACCCTCTACTTTCGGGGGACCCCCTGACAGAGCCCACTCTGTTCAGCAGACAGCCCTGTCCTGATGCCTTTAATGATTCTTAAAAATATATTGTTTTAAATACCGTTTTCCTTTAATGTGTTTTTAATGCAGGTAATGTGTAGGAGTTTATTAAAGACATTTTGCAGAAAATGTTGTGTTTGTGTTTTTCAACACCATGCATCATCCATAAAAATGTTTCTTTTAGATAGAAACAGGACCTCACATATGAGAAATGGTAGGGGGTCACAGAGATTATTTGCAATAATATTAGTGAGCTGCTGTATTACTCCATCAAAAACACATTGCAATCCCTGAATATTACATGTAAACACATTTAGAATTTGGACTAGTGTGCCTGTGCACTGTCAGTGACCTGGCCAAAGAGGGATGAAAGAGCTATAATTGGATCATAAATTCAAAGCTGTTTTGAAAATGGGCCCCCAAAATACGTTTGGCCCAGGGCCCCCAAAATCCTTAAGATGTCCCTGAGTTAGGAAAACCTCATATATACTTTCTATACAGACCAAACTTAAAATACATAAACACTACAAATTCTTCAGTTATAGGTACAGTTATAATTTACACACCACCTTTAAATTAATATAACTTCATCCTAAAGTTAACCTACACAAAAAAATTCTATTTCTTAACGTATACATTTAGGGCCAGATGTACGACCATTGAATTTTGTGACTCGCAAATTGCGAGTCACAAAATTCAATGTACAACAGTGTCTCAGACACTGTTTGCGATTCCAAATGGGGTCGCAAATTGCATGCCCCATGAATATTAATGAGGCTGTCGCAATATGCGACCCCATTGGGAATGGCTGGCACTCCCAGGGATGGTGGCCTGCTGGGGTCAGCAGACCACCATGTCTGGGACTGCTTTGTCAATAAAGCAGTTTTTTTTTTAAATGCATCCCTTTTTCCTTAAAGGAAAACGGGATGCATTTAAAAAAGAAAAATGAAACTTTTTAGTTTCATTTTTTAAGGGCAGGCAGTGGTCACTGGGACAACTGCCTGCTCTTAAAATATATTTGCGCATCCATTCACAAAGGGGAAGGGGTCCCCTGGGGACCCCTTCCCGTTTGCGAGTGCCTTACCACCCTTCTGAGAAGGGTGGTAAACTGCGAGTGTTTTGCAACCGCAATTGTGGTCGCAAAACAATCATACATTGGGTAAGGACATGCTATTAGGAAGGGTCGCCCTTGGCACGCCCCTTCCTAATAGCGAGTCGCTAACCCTATTTTGCGAGTCGCTAATAGGTTAGTGACTTGCAAAATAGGGTTAGTACATTGGGCTGACCTATTTTGCGGTTGCAAAGGGGCCGAAATCCCCTTTGCGACCGCAAATAACGGTCGTACATCTGGCACTTAATCTATAATGTATACAACACCTACAAATTAATATAACTAGCGCACCTCCATACACAGTGTATTCAAGTTGGCAGCCACACTACATTAACTATAAGTCAAACCTTCTTCATGCACTGCTTTTAATGTTCTATATCATCTCACTTATACCATGCGTAGCAATATTATTTAAAAGAACAGTCATGACATTGTAAATCAAATCTTTTGTGAGAACACAGTGCATGGTAAAGAGTGATAGTTTAATGTAGTGTGGCTACTGACTTAATACAAATATTAAGATGTTAAGCCAAAATAGATAAGCTAAACTAATAATTTGCTGAAGAGACATAATACTTGTTTTTAGGCTCAAGGGGAGACAGTAGAAGCAAGGTGAGGATTTGGGCGGATCACATCCTTTGTTGCATAGCTTAGAAGTGACATACCTAATATCTGATAATGACTCCTTGATCTCTAAACTATGGAATTCTTGGAATTCTTTGAATCATTTCACAAGACAGAGATGAAAGGATGTAGAAAGAAGATACTTTTATTACTAAAATGAAGCTGCATGGAATGGATAGATAGAAAAGGATGGCACTAGACAACTGAATTTCTGAACCAAAATCAATGAAGAAACAAATTATATGACTTACAATGTATGACTGTTGGAAGACAATTTGTAATCAGAATTGTCTAAGATATGCAGACCATATAGTCCACGATAAGTAGTAATTCAAGAGTCAGAGGTGTAAGAAAATTGTTGACAAGTGTATAAAGGCTAGTATTATGATATTCCCCAAGCCAGTATTGTACTCTTTCAGTTGTAACAACTATTGGCTGATATGTTATTTGTATTTTTAAAGCACACAATCACCTCAGAGGGTTTCACGGCTCTGAGCAGGTATGTGTGCCTAGCCCTGCATATGGTAGGTTGGCTAACTTAAAAGCCAGGTCTTCACCTTCCTGTGGAATTCAAGAAGAGAGGACAGGATCATGTACACGCTAATGAAGTGCTTAACCAAAAAAATAAAATAAAAATGAATTCCCTAACAGTGAGTACGGGAATGATTCACATGAGCCCTTAAAAAGGATGCTAAAGGCTATGCTCCAGCAAAGGAACAAACACAGGAATAGGAAAGCAAATCATTGAATAAGAAGAAAGCAAGTGAAAGTGACAATGAAGCCAACAAATGTTAAGTTTACAATGTCTGATAGGCAGGGCCTATAAATGCAATATTCAGTTTGATTCATGAAATTCAGGTGGGGCTTGTATCTACCAGGATATCTATGGACACTCTACGAACGTTGGGTTGCGGTATGGAAATACTGTGGAGACTGACCTTGGGGGTCAGATATCGCTATTTAGCAGTCAAGGGAGATGGCCTGCCATCATAAACTGTGAGTCCAAAAAGAGCTGGCCTTGATGGAAGTAAACCCTATGGTTTGCCCAAGGACTGGCATGAAGGTGAACCAGGAATTAGATGGAGGGCCTCTTTTAAGATGACAGGGGTTACTTGACCCATCAGGCCGTCCCGATGAATGAAGGGTGCTGAATTTTCCACATGCATGCAGAGAGGAGGTAACAACATATCCTCTTTGGCAAACCTAACAGAATTTGTAGTCCCCCAATACAACATGCCACCTAACGTACCTAAATCTAGGGAGCCAAAGACAGGATTGACTTTTTTTTATGAATGGATGATGCAATCCACCCAACGGAGAAAAGATGTTGCTGAGTTGGATGACCCCTGCCATGATATTTTGAAAGTGGTGAGACATTCATCCACAGCTTTCTAGAAGAAAAAAAAGAGATGGGCAGGAAGAAGATCGCCTCGATCAAGGAGTACGTAGATGGCCTCAAAGTGTGAGTAGATCAGAGCTAACCTAAACTGGAAGGCCGTGAACAATGTTAAGTCCTCAGTACTTGCACAGGGAAATGCACTGGAAAATCAGGAGGACTTTAGGGAATGCTCTGTTGCAGCACTGATTCATTTATAGAAAGAGAGTGAGACACTGGACAACATCACTAAAGCCTCCAGATTGAGGATTCTGAGTATTCTGCGATTGGATGATGGAGAAAGTCTGACAGGGTTGGTTTACCAGCTTCCACACAAAGAGTTACTAGGGTGTGAAGAGGTAGCCTACCTGCAAATCCTCTAAGTAATGCAACTGCCAATGAGAGGCACAGAGAGAGATATGAAGGGACCAGCAATAATCCTTGGAGAGCTTGGGTCCCCGAAACTGCAAAGACTGGATCATGGGCAGATCAAAGCACAGACAATTGACTAATGAGCAAAACGAGTGTTGGATATTTCCCAACTTGAGCAGGATAGCACAAAGTAGGAGAAGAGGCCTCCAGGGTATCAAAACAGACACACTGGCAGTTGAGCTTGAGGCCTCTCAATGGCAAAATTAAAGATGCAGAGTGGTGGGGAGAGCTATATATTTACAAATCAACCGGCAGCCAGGTCTTTCCTTGAGAAAGGGTATAAGGATGCTCTTGTGGCAGGGGCCACAAGACAAAAAAGATCTGAGGACTTCTTGCAGCTGGAAATTTTGGATTTATTCCCAGGGGCTCAGCGATTTGGCTACAGTGATACTGGCTACTGTTTATTGCTTGAGATTTCCTCTTCTTCTCCCTCTTTCCCCCTTGTTAGAAATTGGGATACTGATTGACTAGGGTGTAAGCCATGGCCAAGAAGCAACCACAATCCTAGTCAGGGTAAGCCACAAGCAAACCCCAAAATAACATGTACTAAACCCTCTGGAAGCTTGGCATAGAGCAGTCAGGCTTAACTGAGAGGCACAGTGTAAAGTATTTATGCACCACTATAAAACAGTGAAAAGATCCCACAAAAAGGATTCCACATCAGGTTAGAAAAATAGATTTGAAATTTAATAAATAAAACAAGACCAAAATGACAAAAATCAAGTCAGTAGAACCGGAGTTACTGAGTTTGAGTTTATAGGAGTAGGCACCTGGACACCTAGCTTGCCCCTTGCCTGTGGCCCTAAGCTTGTGCTTGTTCCAGACTGATACAGTGACACTGCAGCTGCCTGGATTTTCCCTACTGGGTTTTCCTACTCACTGTTCTTCGCACCAACAGAACCCTTACCCGCCCCAGGACCTACTTAATGCAGGTTGCAACGCGAACGTGAAGCGGGCACGTGCAGTGGGCATGCCAAAGAAAAGCCCATCTGTGCCTGTCTGTGCCTGGACCATGCTCAGCACCATGACCCCTCATCCTCCCGCCACCCCCAAAGGTACACATTTGCTAAGCTCTACACCCTCGACCTCGAATGCCGCAACAAACACTGCCACCTTCCTGACCCATGCTTCACGGTAGGACCTTTCACCTGCACCCGACTAGCCCCACCCCGAACACACCACAGATACCACCTGAACAAAAACATTAACTCACATGCGCCCTTCTCAACACTCGCTCACTATGCAAGCATTCCACTGAATTATAGGACCTCATCACCACACTCGCACATCGACATAATCTTCCTCACTAAGACCTGGCTCAACCCCACATCCGCCCCAGACATTGCCACAGCTAACCCCGATGGATATAAAATCTCTCACCAGGACCGCACCAACAAGTCAGGCTGAGGAACAGCTATCATCCCCAAAGTGTACCACCACAACCGACAACACCACCACCCCCATGAAACATCTCAACTTCATCTCCACTTGGGCGACAAGACAACCATCAGAGGCACCCTTGCATACCGACCCCCAGGCCCATGCTCCAGCTTCTGAAACACCATGGCAGACTTCATTGCGCCCCTAGCCTTAAACTCCAAGGACAACATTTTCCTCGGCGAACTAAATTCCACATTGATGACCCCAATGAGCAAAACACTGCATACCTCCTCTGCAGTATGAGCAACCTGGGATTGACCCAGATCATCCACAACCCTACACACACTGCAGGACCCAATTTTCACCCCCGGAAACCGCGTCAAATACAGTCATGTCACAGAACTCACATGGAGCCATCACTCTATCGTCCACTTAAGCATCCCCAGCCCTAGCACCGCCTCCCCCAAGATGATCAACATCCCCCACCAGAAATGGAATAAAATCTCAGAGACCAGCTGGGCGAATGCCCTCTATACCTCCAAACCTGCTAGCGCCACCAACTTGGCACAGGGAGTGAAAAACATCAACACCTGGATCACCAATTGCGCATACAGCATCATCCCCCAACAAGAGCAACATTCAAAGAAAAGACTCTAGAAGGCCAGTTGGTACCTAAGAACTCAGAATAGCAAAACAAGACAGCAAACAGTTGGAGAGGAGAGGAGATGGCGCACCAGCAAGGACACCTCCGAAGGGGCAGCCTTCAAGACATCCCTCAACCTCTACCACCACCTGCTGAGGGCAACAAAGAAGACAAAACACACAAGATGATGGACGGAATGCTGCACATTGGCAAACATTCACCCCCAGTCACAGATCTGGGTTTAATCCATCGTTATTTTGCTTCACCACGACACCCCAGTTCAGACATAGCCATATGCAAATCAGTCTTGACCCTGTGCCTCATGGGAACAGTCCAGACCGAACTGCCAAGCCATGTCTTCCCTGGACCGGAATCAAGCCTCCTAGGACCAGTTTCAGGCTATCAGCCTTCATCATCCAGAATAGCTTGACTCCAGTGGTGTAGTGAGCACGGGACCCACGTCTGGGCATACCCTTCCCACTTAGGGCGAAATGCAAAACACACAAGATGATGGACGGAATGCTGCACATTGGCAAACATTCACCCCCAGTCACAGATCTGGGTTTAACCCATCGTTATTTTGCTTCACCACGCCACCCCAGTTCAGACATAGCCATATGCAAATCAGTCTTGACCCTCTGCCTCATGGGAACAGTCCAGACTGAATTGCCAAGCCATGTCTTCCCTGGACCGGAATCAAGCATCCTAGGACTGGTTTCAGGCTATCAGCCTTCATCAGCCAGAATAGCTTGACTCCAGTGGCGTAGTGAGCACGGGACCCACGTCTGGGCATACCCTTCCCACTTAGGGCGAAATGCAAAACACACAAGATGATGGACGGAATGCTGCACATTGGCAAACATTCACCCCCAGTCACAGATCTGGGTTTAATCCATCGTTATTTTGCTTCACCACACCACCCCAGTTCAGACATAGCCATATGCAAATCAGTCTTGACCCTGTGCCTCATGGGAACAGTCCAGACCGAACTGCCAAGCCATGTCTTCCCTGGACCGGAATCAAGCATCCTAGGACCGGTTTCAGGCTATCAGCCTTCATCAGCCAGAATAGCTTGACTCCAGTGGCGTAGTGAGCACGGGACCCACGTCTGGGCATACCCTTCCCACTTAGGGTGAAATGCAAAACACACAAGATGATGGACGGAATGCTGCACATTGGCAAACCCAGATCTGTGACTGGGGGTGAATGTTTGCCAATGTGCAACATTCCGTCCATCATCTTGGGTGTTTTGCATTTCGCCCTAAGTGGGAAGGGTATGCCCAGACGTGGGTCCCGTGCTCACTACGCCACTGAAATCCCGAAACCGGTCCTAGGATGCTTGATTCCGGTCCAGGGAAGACATGGCTTGGCAGTTCGGTCTGGACTGTTCACATGAGGCACAGGGTCAAGACTGATTTGCATATGGCTATGTCTGAACTGGGGTGGCGTGGTGAAGCAAAATAGCGATGGATTAAACCCAGATCTGTGACTGAGGGTGAATGTTTGCCAATGTGCAGCATTCCGTCCATCATCTTGTGTGTTTGCATTTAGCCCTAAGTGGGAAGGGTATGCCCAGACGTGGGTCCCGTGCTCACTACGCCACTGGAGTCAAGCTATCCTGGCTGATGAGGGCTGAAAGCCTGAAGCCGGTCCCAGGATGCTTGATTCCGGTCCAGGGAAGACATGGCTTGGCAGTTCGGTCTGGACTGTTCCCATGAGGCACAGGGTCAAGACTGGTTTGCATATGGCTATGTCTGAACTGGGGTGGCGTGGTGAAGCAAAATAACGATGGATTAAACCAGATCTGTGACTGGGGTGAATGTTTGCCAATGTGCAACATTCCGTCCATCATCTTGTGTGTTTTGCATTTCGCCTAAGTGGGAAGGGTATGCCCAGACGTGGGTCCCGTGCTCACTACGCCACTGGAGTCAAGCTATCCTGGCTGATGAGGGCTGAAAGCCCGAAACTGGTCCTAGGATGCTTGATTCCGGTCCAGGAAGACATGGCTTGGCAGTTCGGTCTGGACTGTTCCCATGAGGCACAGGGTCAAGACTGATTTGCATATGGCTATGTCTGAACTGGGGTGGCGTGGTGAAGCAAAATAACGATGGATTAAACCCAGATCTGTGACTGGGGTGAATGTTTGCCAATGTGCAACATTCCGTCCATCATCTTGTGTGTTTTGCATTTCGCCCTAAGTGGGAAGGGTTTCCCAGATGTGGGTCCCGTGCTCACTACGCCACTGGAGTCAAGCTATCCTGGCTGATGAGGGCTGAAAGCCCGAAACCGGTCCTAGGATGCTTGATTCCGGTCCAGGGAAGACATGGCTTGGCAGTTCGGTCTGGACTGTTCCCATGAGGCACAGGGTCAAGACTGATTTGCATATGGCTATGTCTGAACTGGGGTGGCGTGGTGAAGCAAAATAACGATGGATTAAACCCAGATCTGTGACTGGGGGTGAATGTTTGCCTATGTGCAACATTCCGTCCATCATCTTGTGTGTTTTGCAACAAAGAAGACAGCCATTGCCGCATATATCAAAACCAGCACCAACAAAACCAAGGAACCTTTCAACATCGTTATGGAATTCTCCAACCCTGCTGTCCACGAAAACAACATCACACCCTCACAGGAGCTGTGCGACAACCTTGCCCACTTCTTCCACAACAAGATCACAACCATATTCAGAAACTTTGAATCTCAACCCACACCTATGGATTGCCTCAACAGATACGCCACTTTGGGGATTGACCACACTGACCACCTAGAACATCCTCTCCACCCAGGATACCAACTTCAACATGAAATCCATCCACTCGGGAGCTTCCAAAGACCCATGCCCGCACCACATCTTCAACCTCGGAAATCAAGGATTGGCCAGGAAGTCACCACCCTACCCAGCACCTCTATCACAACAGCAACATTTCCAGATGCCTGGAAACACCCTGAAATCAGACCACTACTCAAAAAACCCTCCGCTGACCCCAGCAAACTCAAAAACTACTGACCAATCTCCCTGATCTCATTCCCAGTGAAGGTACTGGAAAAGATCATCAACAATCAACTCATGATACACCTGGAGCAGAACCAGCTACTCCACGCCTCCCAATCCGGCTTCCACAGCAATCACTACACCAAAACCGCCCTGATCGAAGCCACCGACAACATCCGAACCCTCCTCAACTGAGGAGAAACAGCAGCTTTGATCCTCCTCGAGCTCTCAGCAGCCTTCAACACTGTATCCAATCACACACTGATAGAAAGACTCCACCACATTGGCATAGAAGGGGATGCGCTCAGATGGAATACCTCCTTCCTCCCCAGAAGAACCCAGAGGATCCACCTTCCAACTTTCAACTCTGAACGCAAGGAGATCTCTTGCCATGTTCCCCAGGGCTCATCCCTCAGCCCCAGGTTCTTCAATGCATATATGACTCCGCTGGCCAACATCGTCAGATCGCACTGTCTCAACATAATTTCCTAGGCAAATGACACCCAACTCATCCTCTCTCTCCCCAACGACCCAACCACCACCAGAACCAACTTCCACAGATACATGACAAACTTCGCTGACTTGATGAAGAACAACTGCCTGAAGCTGAACACGGAAAAGAGGGAAGTACTGGTCTTTGGCAACAGCAGCAACACATGAAGCGCTTCCTGGTGGCCCTCAGACTTAGGATCCGCAACCACTCCCTCCAACCACACCAGAAGCCTCGGAATCATCATTGACAACAAGCTCACCATGAAATCACAGATCAACACCGTCTAACTCTGTGAATGCTAAGTAAGATCTTCAAATGGCTACCCCTACACATGAGACGCACTGTTACACAACCCCTCATCACCAGCCAACTGGACTACAGCAATGCCCTCTATGTAGGAATCGCTACACACCTTCTACAGAGACATCAGACCATACACAACGCCGCAATCAGACTCATCCTCAGCCTTCCCCGATGACCCTACATCACACCCTGCCTCAGGAAACTCCACTGGCTCCCCGTATTGAAGAGATATCAATTCAAGCTTCTGACCCAAGCACACAAGGCTCTACACAACTAAGGACCTGCCTACATTTACCACCGCTTGAACTTCGACCAACCATCGAAAAGACAATGTTCCGCCTCCATTTCACTTACACATACTCCCTGCATCTACCGAAGCAGAAGTGGAGGACGCAGCAAAGATCTATAACAACCTCCCGACACACCTCTGGACCATAACCTCACTTCCGGAATTCTGAATGGCCTTCAAGACCTGGCTGTTTGAATAAGTCTCCAGGGCCTGCAAGTGCCTGGATAGCCTATGGGGTGATTAGCCGCACTTTATCAATCCTGATTGATTGATTGAGTAATAGCAACAAAAAGCAGAAAGTGCTATTGGGGATATCACAAGTGACAAGTTCAGGCTGAATGTAATTGAGCGTGGGCCGGCTACAGGGGCCCAGTTAGACCCACTGACCAGAGTACCTTAAATCCTGGTTGCGGAGCGATGCGTGGATCCGGGTCGAAGATCCACCGCACAGCCAAGGGAATGCGTCAGTTCTAACATGAGATGATGCTGTGGTGTAGGTCCTGTTCCATCAACATCTAGGATCCTGTTGATGGAGCATGCGATGCAAAGTCCGGTGTCAGGGATGTGATGCGCAGTTGAGGCGATGTGTTGATTCCAATGAGCAGTGAATCTGTGATGCAGAATTTCTGCATGATCGTCGAGGCTGCCATCGACGAGAGATGCAAAGATCCACACCAGTGAAAGTGTCGCACAGTAGCGGTTCTGAAGGTGTTGTGTCAGTCCCAAGATGTGGGTCGCAGCGGCGATGAGAATCTTTTGCGATGGGTTCAATTCACACAACAGCGGCGAAGCTTTGGTTCTGCGCTGAGATGCACCACTTAGCCGAGGAGATGTGTTGGTTCTGCTTGGGGATGTGTCACTCAGCATAGAAGATGCGTCAGTTCCACTGGCAAGCACCTTAGGTCCACTTCCAAGGGTCAAGAACTGGGGTGGCATCACTTGGCAGGGTAGACTCACAGATGGCAGAGTCCAGACGCAGGTGGTTGGAAGCCTGTTATGTCCCTAAGGCTTCAGATCAGTAGGCCAGTCAACTAGCCCTTGGAGTCACTCTGGGTTCAAGAAATGCAGGTCCAGTCCTGCTCACCCAGGCAAGAGGGCACCAGACAGCAGATCAGCACAGAAAAGCAGGAGTCCAGCAGAGTGGCAGTACTTCAGCAGCACAGCAGGCCGTCTTCCTGGTGGAGTATCCACAGGTCCAGAAGTGTACTGAAGTGGTGATGTCTGAGGTCCTTCTTTATGCCTAGCTGTGCATTTGAAGTGGGTAGAAGCTTATAGAGGCATGCTTTTGTAGTGCACAGGTGCCCTGCTATCTTTGCCCTGGCTCCAGACTAGCTACAGGGGGTATGCAGCCATCTGTGTGGGAACAGGACATAGCCTATTCAGGTGTAAGTGAGGCTGGGTCTGGCTCCTCCCTCCCATTTCACCAGTGATGGCCCATTTAGTCACACCCAAGCTCCCATTGTGTGTGACTGTCTAGGAAGACTACACAAAGCCCAACTGCAAACTACACCCAGTCATGTGACCAGAGGCAGTCTGCAGGCACCAAATGGGTAGGCCAGAAAATACCAACTTTCTAAAAGTGGCATTTTCAGAATTGCAATTTAAAATCAGACTTCACCATAAGTTAGGATTTTAAATTAAGATTCCAGAGACATCAAACTCAAACCAGTGATATCTTTTGTTAGACCTGGCATCCTTTGCGTGGTTTCCCCCTTACCTTTTGTCTTTTTCATCTCCTGTTTTTGACTGTTTTGCTGAACTTTGTTTTGCTGGTTGTAAAACTCTGCACTTATTCACTGCTGACTAGTGCTAAAGTGCATGTGCTCTGTATCTAACATGTGAAAACAATTGGGTTATCCCTGATTAGCATATTTGATTTGCTGATAAGTCCCTAGTATAGTGCACTACATGTGCACAGGGCCTACAAATCAAATGCTACTGGTGGGCCTGCAGCACTGATTGTGCCACCCACATAAGTAGCCCTTTAAACATGTCTCAGGCAGAGCCTTTAAATGCCGTTTTAAACTGCCATGTCGACCTGGCAAGGTAACCGACTTCCCAGGCCCACACCTTCATTTTTATTTCACATAATTCACACCTAGAGTAGGCCGGGAACAGCCCATGGGCAGGATGCAGTGTACTTAAAAGGTAGAACATGTACTTTTACGTTTTACATGTCCCGTCAGTGAGATACTCTTAAATTCGTGTTTCACTACTGCAAGGACTATCTCTCCCATAGGATAATATTGGAGGTGTCTTGCAACATTTTATGAGTGTAGCTTCCAATTGGGAGAAGATGGGAAAACCACATGTGTTGTCTCTGGACACACAATTTAAAAACCCATCTTTTAGTGAAGTTAGATTTTACATTGCAGTTCTGAAAATACCACTTTTAAAAAGTTGGCATTTTCTTACTTAAATCATTTGGTGCCTTCTGCCTGTCTCTGGAATACACATCTGAGGTGGGTGACACCAGGCTTCCTGCATTCCTTCTAGACAGCCACACACAAAGATAGGGTAGGTGTGCCTGAGTGGTCATCTGCATGTTGATGGGTCTGCCTGAGCAGGATGAGGGGGGAGCTGATACGTGCATTTGCATATCCCTCTGTAGTGAGTCTGGAGCCTGGGCATGGAAGGGCAGGGTCTTGTACACCACATAGACCTTTCTTTGAAGTCTCCCTGCTTTAAAGTCTAAAATGGGTATAAGTACTGGATCTCTGACACCATGTAGTCAGAACACTGCTGGAACTAAGGACATTCTACCAGGAAGAAGAGCTGCTGTGCTAAAAGAGGGACTGTCACTTTACAAACAGCGTTGCTGTGTTGGCCTGCTGCATACTGATAGCTGTGTCGTAGGAGGGACTGCCACTTTGCTACCTGCTTTGCTGTGTTGGACTGTTGCTTCCTGCCTGAAAGTGAGAAGGACTAGACCTGCTCTCTACATCCTAAGGGTTTAAGTGTCTCCAATGGCTTTTTGGCTTGCCTCCTGTTGCTGAAGTCTCAGGGATATCAAAATCTGCACATTTCAACTTTATCCCAGCACCTGGAAGTTACTTACTGTAAGTCTTGCTCTGTCAAGTGGTGCCAATCTAGTCCAGAGCCCTTGCATGGGAGTTTAAAATGCTGCATCTGCCATAACCTGCTCTTCGACATCTCTATGCTGGTCAGACACCAATGTATCGCCAGCCACAACATCAGGATTGACGCATCACTACTGCTGCGAGGTCTTGACCCGGCGTACGGCACTCTGCACTGCCACAGCACCTCCAGAATCACCGCTTCAGGAATCAACGTATCGCCATCAGCACACTGAGAAGATCAACACATCATCTCCAGCGTGTATCAACCCGGAGCATCTCCCTTGAATTCTGGACTCGGCTTTTCATCCACGGAATGGACGCCTCGCTACTACTGCATATCGTTCTGTGACAATGATTAAGGTACACTGCTCAGTGGGCCATCTGTGGGTCCTGTAACCGACCTGCACTCCATCACGGTGGGCTGAACTCTTGACTTTGTCCTGGTCCAGTGCAACCTAGAGTAACCCCAAAGCACTATTTGCTTCTAAGCGCTATTTTTTACATATTATTTAAAAATTCACATTTTGACTTGTACTTATTGGGTTTTTGTTGTTTTGGTCTTGTTTTGTTCAGAATATAATCATCTATTTTTCTAAACTGTTGTGGAGCCTTTTTGTGATGTTTTCACTGTGTTACTATGTGTGTGTGCACAAATACTTTACGCATACTTTAGATTAGCCTGATTGCTCTGAGGCAAGCTACCAGAGTGTGAGAACAGGTGATCTTTTAGTGTGTACCTCACTTACCCTGACTAGGATTGTGGTTCCTGCTTAGAAAGGGTGCATACCTCTGCCAACCAGAAACTCGATTTCTAACATCTTCCCATTTGCCAATTACACTTTTAAAATGTAATAAGGTAATCCCAATGTTATCCTATAGGAGATATAGGCCTTGCAGTAGTGAAAAACAAATTTAAGAGTTTTTCACAACCAGGACATGTAAAACTTAAAAGTACATGCCCTGATTTGTGAATACATTGCATCCTACCCTCTGTGCTGTCCAGGACAGACCCTAGGGTTGACATATATGTATTGAAAAGAAAGGTTTGGGCTTGGTAAAAGGTTTATTTTGGCAGGTTAAAATGGCAGTTTAAACTGCACACACAAAGGGGCCGATTCCGATTCCGGCCGGAAATCTCTCCGACCGAGCCGGACCCGGAGAGAATTCCGACCGAATCAGACCCTAGCAGTCCGACCGAGCGAGTACGATGCGCACGCATGCTATCGGACTCGAGTCGGTCGGACTCCCATTGAAGTCAATGGGAGCCTGTCGTACAACGCGTACGCGGGCTCCCATTGACTCCAATGGGTGCGAGGCGGACAAGGCGCCCCTACAGCGTGTACGCGTCCATGCGCATCGCGGCGTACATGCACAGGTAGGGGGACCCATGGGTCCCCCCTGTGTGCGACTCGCGCGCCTACGCGTACAGGAGGTCCGGCGCGGACCCCCAAAGTCCGGCTTCGACAGCTTTTTCGAGCCGGACGGCGCGAGTCGGTCGGACTGCTCGCGGCGCGCATCGTACTTACCCGGCCGGGAAACGTCTCCATAGCGCGGTGCGAGTCGTGTCCATGCGAGTCGGTCGGAGCGTGTTGAAGCCGCGTTCGAGTCGGTCGGCGATTTCGCGGGTGCTTGCATCGTACTCGCTCGGCCGGACCCGCGTACGATTCGGTCGGGAAACAGGGCTCCGAATCGGATCCGGTGAATCCGAATCCGATTCGGAGCACTACCGGCCGAGATCGGAATCGGCCCCATAGTCTGCAATGGCAGGCCTGATGCATGTTTAAAGGGCTACTTAAGTGGATAGCACAATTAGTGATATTGGCCCACTTGTGCATTTAATTTACAGGCACTGGGCACAGGTAGTGCCACTTTCCTAGTGACTTATAAGTAAATTAAATATGTCAATTGGAGATGAGCCAATATTTTCGTGTTTGGAGGCGAGAGCACAAGCACTTTAGCACTGGTTAGCAGTGGTAAAGTGTGCAGAGTCCAAATGCCAGCAAAAATGAGATCAGAAAAAGTGGAATAGGGAGGCAAAATATTGGGGGGAAACCACCTTTAGGACTTTATTATGAGTCTGGCAGTCCACGGACCGCCAGACTCGCGGGTCGCGGCGGTGGCGGACTTCCAACCATCCCATTACGACCAGGGTGGTCGGGCCTCCCTGGGACCACCGCAACTGCCAGGGATCACAGATCCCTGGCACTCTTGAGGCCGCAATATGCTTGGCAGCGCCGCTGCGACCCAGCCAAGCATATTATGTTTCCTCATCACCACTCTTTTCATGGTGGTGCGACCCCCTTGTGCCTCACGCCATGTGCATGCAAACGTGGGGCACAACATGTGCCCCCCTGTGTGCATGCACACCGGTAACTGCACAGCATGGACTGCAGCAGCTTATGCCATGCAGGTACTGCCTTTGATGTTCCCATTGCAGTGCCTATTTCATAGGCACCACCCTGGGAAAGCCAAAGAACTGCCCACCAGACAGGAGAAAATTCCTAATCTGGCAGGCGGTTAAAACATGGTTTTGACAGTGCAGGAGTGGGGCGGTCCCGCTCCTGCACTACCAAACTCATAATAAGGCCCTAAGGCTAACAGGTCTAACATGTGCCCGCCCAACTGAAAGTGGGAAGAACTATCCACCCCCTTGGGAGTTCTATTCACTAAGGGGTAAGAACCTGGATAGACCATCAGCATTGCAGTGGTCTGACCCAGGACGGTGTTCCACCATACAATCCATTCCCTTTAGGGAGATAGATCACCTAAACAGTTTGGGATTTTCACCCCTCATATGCATGAGCCACCTGAGGATTCTGTGGTTTGTCTGAACCCGGAAGTGCGTCCCAAACAGATATGATATCAGCTTCTTCAGTGCCCAAAGCATGGCAAAAGCCTCCCTCTCAATCACACTCCATCTCTGTTCCTGTGGAAGTAACATCCTGCTAATGAAGGTTACAGGTTGGTCTTGACCCTCCTCATTTAACTCTGCTCAGGCTGCCCCATGCCATGCTCTGAAGCATCTGTCTGCACTATGGACTCCTTGAAGAAGTCAGGAGCCTTGATTACGGGTGCTACATGGCCTCATTGAGAGTATGAAAGGCTGTCTGGGCTGCTACTTCAAAGTCATCACTGTTAAGGGGGCAACAATGATGCCATATCCCTTAACAAACCTCCTATGATATCCTGTGAGGCCCAGTAAGGCCCTCACTTCAATCTGCTTTTTAGGGGGTTGCAAGGCCAGAATAGTCTCAATCTTGGCTTGGAGAGGCTGCACCTTGCCCCCACCCACCATGTAGCCAAGATATACCATGGAGCCATGCCCTATCTGGCACTTACTGGCCTTGATAGTCAGGCTTGCCTGCTGCCGGTCCTGAAGCACCTCCCGGAGGTGGTACAGGTGTTCCTCCCAGCTGGAGCAGTAACAGCTATGTCGTTCAGGTAGGTGGAACAAAATGCCTCCTTCCCAGCTAGGACCCTGGTGAAAAACCTCTGAAAGGTGGCAGAGGTATTCTTCAAACCAAAGAGCATCACCCGCAACTGAAAGTGGCCCTCGGGTTGAGAATGCAGACCTCTCTTTTGCCCCCCCAGTCAGCATGATCTGCCAGTACCCTGATGTTAAATGAAAAATACTGAAGAAGTTGGAAGCACCCGACGTCTATGAGCTTATCAGCTTTGGGGATGGTGTGTGCATCAGTTTTCGTGACAGAATTGAGGCCTGGTATCCACACAGAACCTAAGTTCTGGAGTAGCAGCTGGTAGGGCAGCCTTGAGTATCAGCACCACAGAGCTGGACCAGGGACTGCTGGAGTGCTCAATCACCCCTAACACCGGCATCTTGGAGACTTCCTCCTTGATAGTGGCCCTCACCTTATCTGACAACCTGCAAATTGTGTTCTTAACAGGTAGACTGTCTCCAGTATTGATGTCATCAATGCACAGATGTGTGAGTTCAGGGGTGAGGGAGAGCAGTGTAGCAAACTGTCCTAGTAACTGGTACCAGTCACTCTGCTGTGTCAGTGTAGGGGAGAGGTTGACACCTTCCACTGACCCATCGTGTTCCTGGGCAGACAGGAGGGCAGGGAGAGGCTCACTCTCCCATTCTACTCCCTTGTCTGTCACCAGGAGCATGCACATTTTGGACCTTTCAAAGTGGGGTTTGAGGCAGTTCATGTGGATCACCCATAAGGGGTTTTTAAGGGTCTTGAGATCCACCAGGTATGTGGACTTCCCCCTCCGCTCCTTCACCTCATATGGGCCTGTCCAGCATTCCTGGAGAGCTCTGGTCTCCATAGGCTCCATAACCACACCCTCTGGCCAGGCTGAAACTCAACCAGAGTGGCTTTCTGGTCATACTAGAGTTTCATGACTTCTAGACCAGCCTCAAGATTGTTTTTCACCTTTTCTAGAAACAGTGCATCTGATTGTGGAGGCCCAGCATGTAGCTGACCATATTCTGAGGGAATTTCCTGGGAGCTTGTTCCCACCCCTCTTTTACAAGGCTAAGAGGTCTCCTGACAGGGTGGGCATAGAGGAGTTCAAAGGGGCTGAGCTCTATTCACTTCTGTGGGACCTCCCTGGAGGCAAAGAGAAGGCATAGAAGGAGGACATCTCACTTACTCCTCATAGACTCAGGTAGATCCATTATCATGCCTTTCAAGGTTTTGTTGAATCTCTCCACAAGACCGTTGGTTTGGGGCTGATAGGGTGTGGTGAACTTGTAAGTTACCCCACACTCATCCCACATGGACTTCATGTGCGCGGACATAAAGTTAGGGGCTCTGTCAGACACTACTTCTTTGGGGAAACCCACAGGAGTAAAAATCTCTATCCCGGCCCTGGCCACTGCAGGTGCAGTCACTGACCTAAAAGAGATTACCTCTTTTTAGTGAGTGGCATGGTCCACCAAGACCAGTAAGATCCTGTTGCTTAAAGCTGTCTTGGGATCCAAGGGTCCAATAATGTTGATTCCCATCCTCTCAAAGGGAGTGCCAACAACAGGTAATGGGGTCAGAGGAGCCTTGAGCTTTTTCCCTGACTTCCTATTGGCCTGGCAAGTAGGACAGGACATACAGAATGAATCTGAGGCAGTTTTCCTCCGGGGCCAATAGAAGTGGGCCACAAGCCTGGCAAAGGTCTTTTCTTGCCCCAGATGTCCTGCCAGGGGTATGTCATAAGCCAAGCCCAGGAGGAAGGTCCTGTAACAGTGGGGGACCAAAAGCACATGGGCTGCCCCAGATCCAAGAGCCTTAGACTCACTATATAGAAGGTCATCCCCCCAATAGCTCAGGTGATCTCCAGAGTTGCCATCTGCTGTCTGGGCCTTCATATGCAACCTCAAGCCCTCTAGAGTGGGGCACTATTTCTGCGCCTTGCAGAATTCCTTCCTGGTGGACCCACCCTCAACTTGCCAACCAATAAGTTCAAGTTATAACAATTGTTCACATGGAACACATTGAATTTTTTTTTCTAGTTCTCACAGGAAAAGTTTGTGTGGATTTAATAAAAAAAAAAAACTTAAAGGATAGACCACAACATATCTGTTACAAATAATTTTTTAAAGAACTGAGAAAATGCTTCTAAAACCCAACATATTTGCGGTCACAGAACTCAACTCAGCCGAGCAGAGTCATTTATTTCCATTATAATGCAGAGACATATAAAAACACAAATACTGTTTCAGTGAATAGTGATAAGAATTAAGTGATAGAAAACCCCAAGTAGAGTTACCATAATCAAAGAAGTGACAATAAAGTGACTTTGTTTCTTAATAACAAGGGCTATTTGTACAGACAAGGACTTCTTGATCAATCACTTTTGCAATTCAAGGAGACACCAGACTGTTCTTCCGGTGTTTCCACTTAGAGACTGTCCTTTTGTTGGTGTCGATGACATTTCAACCCTGCTTGTAGTGTGAGGGTCTCATCAGGACTGAAATACCTTTGTTTGAGATGATGTGGCTGCTGGTGGCCTTACCTTGGAAGAGAGTACCTGCGGTCACTCTCTATGTAATGCCTTTTCTTGGCGTGTCTGTCCATATAACGAAGGGCTCCTGATCAGAGTGTCACTGTATTGCCGATGCGTGGTTTATTGCGTTCATGCCCCGGAAGTATGACAGGCGTCTGTCTCCGAAGCTGTGGTAAATGCTCGGATGTGCGTGGGCGTCATCGACAGTAGCATGCAACCACTAGACCTGTTTGAGGCAGAATCGTAAGGATCCCTAAGAGCATGCGTCGAGGCTGTGATAAGGGCACACTTCATAGAGTAGCCCCGGAAGCGGTGACTGCTTAAAGCTAACATTGTGGACACTAGAAGTGTGTTGCTTTTTTGGTTACAATTGCAGGAACCGTTGCATGAGTTATGAAGCATTTACATGCATTTGCCCTCCGAAACCGTGGTAGACGTAAATGGAAGCATGCTAACTTCCTAGACAGCTGTTTGCAACCACTAGACCTGTTGATCCAGAGTTGTAGGGATTCCTTTGCGCATGCATAGGGGACCGCAATGAGGGCCTACTTTAACAGCGGTGGATACTGCCTTACGCTAATGTTGTAGCCACCAAAAAGAGTATAGGGAAACCTGACTAATCCCATGATTTGAGGGCTTTTATGGTGAATTATGAAGAATATTGCACTTTTGCAGTATTTCTCAATTGTGTACAATATATTAGAAAAAGAAATGTATGAAAATGGAAAGAGAACATACACATGCTTTCGACACATCATTGAACATATATATTAACATATGACAAAACAAAAACACAGTTTTTGACACCAATGAATATATACATTGACATATGACAAAACAAAAATGAATTCTTTGACACACATATGTATATATTCTATACATTTCAATAAAATTCTCCTAAAATGAGGGTTTGCCATTATGTGATTTCTCATGTAGGGATTTTAAACGTCTTAATGATACAGATTGAAAGGTTTCTTTAAAAATGGAGTGTTCTTTGTTGCACCCAAAGTCATATTTTAGTTTGTTAGAGTAACAAACTTACGCCATTCCTCCATTTAATCCAGTCCTTGTCTGATAGAATCACATCTATCGGTCCATTTGCATTTGAGCCTCTGTAACATATGAGAAACATCTCCTCCTCTAGGTGAAGGAATTGCTTTCTCAATAACCTGCCATTTCAAGTCATCAGCTGTATGACTTTTCTCTGCATAATGTTGTACAAGAGGGGCAGTTTCAATTAGACAGCATGTGCGGCTTCTGTGTTGTCCAATCCTGGCTTTGATTTGTTGTGAAGTTTGTCCAATATATATCAAATTACAAGGCCATCAAATAGAGTAAACAACATTAGTAGAGACGCAGTTAGTATGCTGCTGTAGAATCATTCTTACATCCCCATGTATGAATTCTTTCGTGTTGGGAGTGTATTGGCAGACGATGCAACAATCACATTTGAAATGATCTTTAATGGGGGATAGGCCCTACATTTCTGAGATAGTATTTGTGGGCTTTTTGGCACAGGTGTTGGAATGCACCAGGTGGTCCCTAATGTTTCCCCTTTTCTATATGAAAAGAGGGGCAATTCTTTGAAAATATTCATTGTGTTTAGAACTGGCCAGAGATACATCGATGATATTTTGCAACAGATTTTGCAAGGCTCTGAAGCTACAAATAGCTTTCCTGGACCTACTTATCAAACCATACGAAAGTGAACTGTATACCACACTATTTCGCAAACCTACTGAGAGGAACACCTTACTCTCTTATACAAGCCATCACCCACGGGCACTAAGGGACTCTCTACCATTCTCTCAATTTCTACGTATAAGGAGGAATTGTTCCTTCAAACAGGATTATTTCCACACAGCCAATAATCTGGCCAATAAACTCATGATCAGGGGCTATCCACGGAAACTTGTTAGAAGATCATTGAAAAGAACATGGTATTGCCAACGAGAAGTACTTTTGACACCTAAGTCTAAAACAGAAAATGACCGCTTAGTATGTGTGACAACATTCTCTCCTGTCTCCAATCAGGTCAAGAAATGCATCTTGAGACACTGGCAAATACTCAATGCTGGCAATATGACATTAGAACGCCCACTGTTTGCCATCTGCAAAAATAAAAATATTAGAGACCATTTGGTCAAAGCATGTCTTCTCCCCAAAAAACCAACCCAAACTCTCAG
The DNA here is from genome assembly GCA_963921515.1 of Calotriton arnoldi. Classification (NCBI taxonomy): domain Eukaryota; kingdom Metazoa; phylum Chordata; class Amphibia; order Caudata; family Salamandridae; genus Calotriton; species Calotriton arnoldi. Next base: position 193,868 of record CAWUFW010015678.1, read on the forward strand.
TGACATTTGGGGCCTTGTGCCCGTGCTGGGCCATTTCAAATGTGGAGGTTCCAGTGACTCCTGATTTGCTCCTAGCAGACCGGTTGCGCGGGAAGTCCTGTCGGAGCCCTACGGGCATCTTCCACCTACAGCCTGATCTTTACTGACCTCCGTCTTTTTGACTCCACCTGGGGCCTCTCGTTTGTCGGCCTCACTTGAGGGGGCTGTCACCCCAGGACTGACTTATAGCAGGTTGCTCCATTACCCGGCAGGTCCTGTCCTTGGCCCTGCTCTCCTGGCGGTCGGTACTCCCCCGGACTGGGAATCTATCGCACCCCGAGCTGCTTGTTTTCTTTCCCTGAGTAAACAGAGGGCTTCTCATTCAAGACACACCATCGACCTTTCCTTTTATTCTGGATTCGCATTATACGTTGATATCGACCTCCCTTTAACGCCAAGACTTATTATTCTTCCCTAACGGAGCCCTGATTTCCGCTCTTTTTGACACCCGCAACCCCCCATCTTCCACGTGGTACCCCTTTTTCCATCTTCTCGGTGCCCTGAAGAAGGTGGTGGTTTCATTGAAGCCCTACACCGAAACGCTCGTCGGCACACCCTATGACAGGAGCCACGTAGTTGTGTATTGACTGAATAAGAAGAACGAGATTCACTTAAAAACTCCGGGCCCGATTCACAGAACTAACTTAAGACAAAATCCTAAACTTACTGCCATTTTGGTATTCACAGAAGGCACTGACTCATTTTGGTATTCACAGAAGGCACTTACTTACTCATTTTGAGTAACTTACTCATTTTGAGTAACTTACTCATTTTGGTATTCACAGAAGGCACTTACTTACTCATTTTGAGTAACTTACTCATTTTGAGTAACTTACTCATTTGGTATTCACAGAAGGCACTTACTCATTGATGAGTAAGTGCCTTCTGTGAATACTAAATGAGTAACTTATTCATTTTGAGTAACTTACTGCGTTTTGAGTAACTTACTCATTTTGAGTATTCACAGAAGGCACTTACTCATCAATGAGTAAGTGCCTTCTGTGAATACTAAAATGAGTAAGTTACTCAAAATGAGTAAGTTACTCAAAATGAGTAAGTAAGTGCCTTCTGTGAATACCAAAATGAGTAAGTGCCTTCTGAGAATACCAAAATGGTAGTAGGTTTAGGATTTTGTCTTAAGTTAGTTCTGTGAATCGGGCCCTCCTAACTTATTTTCCTTTTTTCATAAGTATATGAAGTAAATGCTATTCAATTAAAGATAATGTACATATGAATGCTTTGTTATCAACATAGCAGATATAGATATTCACTATAATTCTGTTAAAAACTATTTCCTTGCCATCGTATAACATTGCATTTTTGCATATATATTTTCTTGTTTCTGACACCACCAGTAGCCTGGTTAGTGGTTCCTGCCCTTAACCGCAATCTTTTTATTGGTTTGTTTAGACAGTATGGTAGATGTATGGGCATGATTGTAGTATGACTGATTTAATGAGAGAGTGGCGTTATGCAATGTTGTTGATGGTTTTAATGTTTTTGTCTTGATCCGCTTGGAATGGGGGGCATTATTGTGATATATTATTGTTTATGTGGGTCCACTCTGAAGAAGAATATGCATGTTTTCTTTAACTGATTTGTTCTATGATATATGTAAAAACATTCTTAAAATGATTGAAAATATATATATATTTCCTCATCCTTCAATAAAATATGTTTGTATAAAGCATCTTTGATATTCTTACCACTTTATATCTTTGTTGGTTCTGTGACATATCTTTCTGTTCCCCTCTTGGGATATCTGCTTGTTATTTGTGAATTCAGAGACGCTATGCGCTCACTCTATATCGTAGGCAGATGACACCTATTCACTTCTTGTGTAGGGTCTTTTGATATATGGTCTGAGGTTGCAGTGTTTGCCAATTGACTATCGAAAGTAAGGAGTTTGCTTTCAGAAATATCAAAACAATGCTGAGCCAATTTTCTAACTGTAACACTGCCAATGTTGTATATTCTATCTTTTGTCCCTGTAACCAAATTTACAGAGGCCAAACCACCCAAAACATCAGAATTCAGATCTACAAGCATCAGAGCCGCCTTAGATGCAAGACACCCAACACACCACTTGTGGAACACTTCACGGACCAAGGACACACGGAGAACGACTTAAAATGGCAAGTCATCAGAGTGATCAAACCTCCACCGCGAAGCACAGACATCAGCACCATCCTCAACAAAGAGGAACTGAAATGGATATTACGCCCTAATAGCCTACATACTGGGCTCAACAAAATGGAGGATTGGACTAATTTGATTTAATCTGTGAATCGCTCCAATGATTCTATGCTCCTGTGAGAATGTCACAGTACTCCAACCAGCACATCTATTCCACTATACTATAAGTACCATATTAATTGATCATGAGAACGTAATTTCTCCACATTGGTCATGAACATTCCTAATGATTGTTTATTTGTTGCTTCAAACTCGTCTCTATATCTAATTGCACTGAAAAGGGGGGAGGGGGACAAGGAGCTGGATATAGGTCCAGTGGCTTGTGCTCCTGAATGCTAAAGTCATCACTAAAGAGAGTCACAGTTCCTGAGATGGAAGTAAGAAGAGAGGGAAGAAGAGTCGTTCCTATGGAGAGGTCGGTGTGGGACCTTTACTTGATGCCCTCACACACCCCGAAGGATGTCATGCTTCATCATGGGACTGTGCTCCTCGTCGGTCCGGTGCTGCAATGCCCTACGAGTCCCCCGAAGGGTCACTTTATCAGAGATCTTTTTAGAAATCTAGCCGTAAGGTGTGTGTGGGTCTGAGTGCAAAGGTACGTGAGGTGTAGATGTTAAAAGGTGACTAGAGGGGAGGTAAAGTAGATACATTTAATGAGAAAAGATCCCTCTGTCATCATTAAAAAACCAAAGGTTGTGTGCTGCTTGAGGGTGATAATGCAAAAACAACAGTTGATGGACAGAATGCAGAACAATGTCATACATTCACCCCAGTACAGAGATCTGGGCCTAAATCCATTGTTTTTTTGCTCACCATGCCATTCCAGTTTGAACCCAGCCATATGCAAATCAGTCTTGACCCTGTGCCTCATGGGAACAGTCCAGCCCGAACTGCCAAGCCAGGTCCTCCCTGGACTGGAAACAAGCATCCTAGGACCGGTTTCGGGGTTTCACCCCTCTTCAGCCAGGATAGCCTGACTCCAGTGGCATGGAGAGCACGGGACCCACGTCTGGGCATACCCGTCCCACTCAGGGTGACAAATGCAAAAACAACAGTTGATGGACAGAATGCAGAACAATGTCATACATTCACCCCAGTACAGAGATCTGGGCCTAAATCCATCGTTTTTGCTCACCATGCCATTCCAGTTTGAACCCAGCCATATGCAAATCAGTCTTGACCCTGTGCCTCATGGGAACAGTCCAGCCCGAACTGCCAAGCCAGGTCCTCCCTGGACTGGAAACAAGCATCCTAGGACCGGTTTCGGGGTTTCACCCCTCTTCAGCCAGGATAGCTTGATTCCAGTGGCATGGAGAGCACGGAACCCACGTCTGGGCATACCCGTCCCACTCAGGGTGACAAATGCAAAAACAACAGTTGATGGACAGAATGCAGAACCGGTCCCAGGATGCTTGTTTCCGGTCCAGGGAAGACATGGCTTGGCAGTTCGGGCTGGACTGTTCCCATGAGGCACAGGGTCAGACTGATTTGCATATGGCCATGTGTGAACTGGGGTGGCGGAGTGAGCTAAAGAATGATGATGGATTAAACCCAGATCAGTTGACTGGGGGAGAGTGCTTGCAATGTTCAAAACTCCGTCCATCAATCCCTTTGGTTTTGCTATGTTCGCCCTAAGTTGGCAGGGTATGCCCAGACGTGGGTCCCTTGCTCACTTTGCCACTGGATTCAAGATAGCCTGGCTGATGACGGCTGTAAGCCAGAAACCGGTCCCAGGATGCTTGTTTCCGGTCCAGGGAAGACATGGCTTGGCAGTTCGGGCTGGACTGTTCCCATGAGGCACAGGGTCAGACTGATTTGCATATGGCCATGTCTGAACTGGGGTGGCGGAGTGAGCTAAAGAATGATGATGGATTAAACCCAGATCAGTTGACTGGGGGTGAGTGCTTGCAATGTTCAACACTCCGTCCATCATCCCCTTTGGTTTTGCTGAGGGTGATAATGGCCCTCAGTAGCTAGACAAGTGTAGAGTCTATTTTAGATGGGAATGGGGTTGACATATTTCGCGCTGTAGTGTGGTCTCAGGAGGAGATCCTTTGCGCTTCTTCAGGACCAAGGGAAAGTGAACTAAGTGCTGGGGTTGTGCAGTGGCCTAGTAGAGTATCGTAGTGCCACTCACTGGACCCATGTAGTGGTCCTATCTATTCGTTTTTGGGTGTATAATCCCATGAGACACAGCAGAGGTATCCGCCGTCGCTCATACAAGCCGGTGAGAGGTGGGGTAGGTCTAAGAACCTGTGCATCACGTCATAACTATTGCGAAGGCGGATACCTCTGCCGTGACTCATGGGATTTTTGTGAGAAAGTGCCCTCTTTCTGCATGGTTGCCCCCACTTTTTGCTGAACTGCTGATGTACTTTGACTGAGTGTGCCCATGGCTCCTGCCAATCAGGTACCCAGGGCCTATGTTCTTTCCCTAAAACTGCATTGAAGACCAAACCCAATTGGCACTCTCTGGCCACAGGTCAGTCCCTGGTAAATGGTACCACAGGTACCCAGGGCACTGTGACCAGGGAAGGCCTCTAAGGGCTGCAGCACTTATTGTGCCACCCTTAGAGGCCCTATACCTTTACACTCACACACTGCCCTTTGCAGGCTGCGTGTTTTGGTACAGAACAAAGTGAAGAGTCGACATGGCACACATCCCTGTGTGCCATGCCTACAACCCACTTCCCTGGCATAGATCAGCCACCCCTCTAGCTGGGTGCACTATACCAGTGGCGAGGGTACAGGTGCATGAACCCTGTATCCCTACAGTGTCTAAGCCAATTCTTAGATATTGTAAGTGCAGTACTGCCATTAAGAGTATAAGGTGCTGGGAGTTTGTCATTATGAACTCCCCAGTACCATAATGTCTTTACTGAAAACTGAGAAGTTTGGTATCAAACTTCTCAGCACATTAAGCCCATACTGATGCGGCCAGGGCAGCTGACTTCGGAGCACAGGGTTCACGGTTCGATCCCCGGCTCCGGCGGCAGCTCAGCTCAGCACCATGTGACTCTGGGCAATAGCTCACTTAATTTCCACTACGGCCCCCAGCGCCTTGAGACCCGTAAGGGTGAGCAGCTGCGCTATATAAAATCGGACTTACATTTAGTGTGGGATTTAATGAAAAATGCACACAGAGGGCATCTTAGAGATGCCCCCTGAAAAATGACCTAACACTAGTGTCCAGGCTGAGTGGCTGCTCCCCAGCTGCCACCACCAGACATGTTTCTGTACCCCTGGGTTGAGAGCCTGCTGCTCTCAGGGGCCTGAAACAATGTACATCCTGGGACGAGGTGCCAAGCCTCCTCCCCTAGGATGGCCAGGGTCCATGAAGGGGAAGCTTCAAAGGCTTTCCACCTTTGTGACCTTTTCCTGGCCTTTTGCTGCTTCCAGCAACTGGTCCCCACCAGTTCTGACCCCCACTTTGGGCGGGAGAACCGGCAGGAAAACCAAGTGAGGAAGGGAGTTGTGCCCACCTTTGCCAACCTCACCCCTCAGGTGGGGGAGGCGAGGTGAAGCACAACTCTCAGTCCCCGCCATCTTACAGATGGGGGGACCCAGCCAACCAGAGTGAGGCATATGCTCCCCTCCCACTGGATGGTGGCATAATAGGGATTGTACCCACCCCAAGGAAGGGACCCATTGGTCCCAACGTTTTACTTACCTGTAATGCCCTTAAATCTAGTATTTAGGGGCACCCCTGAACCTTGTCTCCTCAGACAAGAAATGACTAAAAGAAGAAAGACCGAACAGCCGTGCCGAAGCTAAGAAGAGGAGGACGCCCACTGACTTGGCCCCAGCCCTACCGGCCTGTCCCCACCTTGAACCTGCAGAAGCGAAACAGTGTGTCCTGTAGCCAGGAACCTCAAGAACCCCGAGGACCTTCCCTGCCTTCCAAAGAAAAGTCTTTGTCTCCATTGAACACCAGATTTGTTCACCCACAGACTCCAGCTCCGGCAAAATCCGTGAGTCTGCACCACTCTGCACATGTCGCCCACGGCCCGAGTTCGAGTGGCCCAACACCATGAGGAGGTCTCCCCGGCGATCCTGACCCGAGATCCAGTGATCCCTGACCTGCCTCAAGCCTCCAGCCGACGCCAGCACCCTCAATCCGGAGGGTCACCCCAACCGCGACCAGGAGCTGGTAAGAAGATCCAACACTAAAAGACACCCCTGCACCGGACATCCCACGGCCTTCGGTGGCCCAACCGATGGTATCTAGCCAACCCCCAGCATCCCAACTTACTTCTCCAAGCGGTGGTCGCTCCCAGAAGACCTTCGTCCCCGAGCCTGCAGTGCGTTTGCAAACTGGAGAATCCCCATTGAAAGTAACAGGGCACCCAACGCCAAAACAGCACCCTACACCCAGCTGCCCTAGTGCCGCTGAGGGTGTATCTTTGGTGCTAACTTGAACCCCCATTTGCCCTGAGCTAAAGTCCAGGAGCTTTGCTCCCACAACCTTGTGGCCTGCTCTTGAGCAGCCACCAACCGGAGGCCCCCTATCCCCCATAGGATAACATTGGGCCTCAGCACTCTGCACCCGGCCGCCCTAGTGCCGCTAAGGGTGCTTTGAGAGTGCATCCTCGACCCTGGGAGACCCCTGAGTCTAACCCCAGAAAACCAACTCCCACAACAAAGTACTTACCTGTTAACCGATAACTCTATTTCCTCCCATAGGATAACATTGACTGTTTTCTATGAAAACATTTTTAAGTGTGGAGTTGGAAAATCTAGAAAAGTCTATACAATTGTGTACAAATAACCAAAACGCATTTACTTACCTGTTTACAGGAAATGTCCCAGTGCAGTATCCAGGTATACTACACTGTGTAAGAAAAGTAATCTGCAAAGTAATATACATGTCCTGCTATTGAAAAGTCATTATAAAGTATATGTACAATATTTTAGGGTATTGCATTACCAGTATTTCTACTGTAACCAAACCAAAGTATATATACAACTGCAACTCAAACTGTATTGTCACTGCAAAGTATACATCACTTACCTGTGCCAGGCTTGCTTGGTTCTAAGAAATAAACATATCTAAATAATATTTTTATAAAAAGCAAATTGGTCTGAGTTCAGTCTTTGAGTGTGTGCAATCATTTGCTGATTGTGTGTGTACAACAAATGCTTAACACTACCCTCTGATAAAGCCTTACTGCTCGCCCACACTACACTACCACAAATAGAGAGTAAGGTGCTATCTACTTTTACCTCTGCCTACCTTTGGGGTTCCACTGGACTCTGTGCACACTTTCCTCATTTTGGTATAGCTTCCTACAATTATACACCCAAAAATGAATAGATAGGACCACTACATGGGTCCATTGAGTGGCACCATGATACTCTACTAGGCCACCGCACAACCTCACCACTTAGTTCACTTCCCCTTTGTCCTGAAGAAGTGCGAAGGATCTCCTCCTGAGACCACACTACAGCGCAAAACATGGCGGCCCCATTCCCATCTAAAATAGACTCTACACTTGTCTAGCTACTGAGGGCCATTATCACCCTCGAGCAGCACACAACCTTTGGTGTTTTAATGATGACAGAGGGATCTTTTTCCATTAAATGTATCTACTTTACCTTCCCTCTAGTCACGTTTTAACATCTACACCTCACGTACCTTTGCACTCAGACCCGCACACACCTTACGGCTAGATTTCTAAAAAGATCTCCGATAACGTGACCCTTCGGGGGACCCGTAGGGCATTGCAGCACCGGCCCAATGAGGAGCACCGCCCCATGATGAAGCATGACATCCTTCGGGGTGTGTGAGGGCATCAAGTAAAGGTCTCACCGATATCTCCATAGGAACGACTCTTCTTCTCTCTCTTCTTACTTCCATCTCAGGAACTGTGACTCTCTTGAGTGACGGTCTATTTCTAATTGCTCATGAGAAGTTAATCTTGCCACCATTTCATCTCTGACTAAATCTCTCAGGTCCTCTCCAATCTGAGTGAGACAGTTAGGAGTGTTGACACAGTAGCTCAATTGTATGCTGTTTTTCATAATGCCTTATTTCTTTTTTTGTATCAGTCCATTTTTAGAATTTCTTGTATCATACCTCTCTGATCGCCCATTCCTTATTTTCACTGTTAATGTATAACCATGTTTACCTCATACCAATTGTTTTATGCCCACTTTTCAGATTGTGACTGACTTGATGCTCTCTTCATTTTTTGTCACTACGTATTTATTCTTCATCACATTACACTCCATTATCGTTCTTTCATCATGGCGCCCATATTCACCCTTCACGAGCCGGTATCACATGCATGCTAGTTTGACTTTGCGCACTTACAGTCATTCGCACGTATGGCACGTACTGCCGCCTCTAGTATCCCGAGTCAGTTTGCTCATAGTGAACCTACTTCCCTGGTTATCACCCGGATACTGAAGGATCCCTATTGTGGGAATCTTGGATCATCGTGATTTTAAACCGGATACTGAAGGATCCCTATTGTGGGAAACTTGGATCATAGCTCCGACCAGTAAGTCTAATATGCGGCTCAATACTTTTTGTTGTTCTGAGGCGGTCCCGCAGGACCCTAATCATGCAGCTCATTCTTTCCCCCAGGCCAGTGGAAATCCCCCACCTTCATCTGGGACCCGATGTTAAGGGATCATCTGTGGAGACAGACGGGACTCCGCCATCGTGTTGACACTACCTGTAACTTTATTTAGTAAGTTGTACCCTCACCTCTACATTGGCACAACGCACCCGCACATAACCGATAATTATCACGAATGTGACCTGAACTCTATTATTTATTATTACCGTTTAGGTCGCCTTTCAACTCCCAGCCCTATTAAGGATCTCGGCCCACGGACGTGTGGCCACGGCGACTCTGACAACGCACCCCAATGTGGTTTCCTATATGATACTGTATATTGAGTATCAACAGGTTAGCAGATCTGCATGCCTAGCTCCATTTTTTCACACCTTCTCTAGCGGCCTATTAGAATCTACTTAATGTTTGCACCCTATTTGCATTATCACTAGTTTTCATCTGGCTTGCAGCACAAGGTGAACTTTGGCACCTAGATCTATGATATCCCACCCATGTTACAAGTTTGACATGCACTACATATTGGTGTCTTGACCAAACGGTTTTATCTGGAACCGCTATCACATCTTTTCTTCTTCATCCCCCCCCTTCTTTTTCTTTCTCTTTTTCCCTTCGCTGCACAGGCTATTACTCAGGCATAAATCCTTGTGACCTGATGATGACCCCCCAATTCTAGTTGGGATCGAAACATCATCGACTTATGTATCTTGACTCCTGATTTTCTGTGGAGCATAAGATACCTTTTCTATTGTGACTGACTGAATATGTATTTACTGACAAAGTCACCATGTATATAAATGCCTGAGGTTTGGAAATCTGGAGACTTCCAACCTTTTACCCATGTCATTTTTATATGTTCTTGCTTTATGGTTTCAAATTATTTTGTATTTAATAAATGTATTGAGTTTCCATTTGGAGAATATCAACACAGGTCCTATTGTGGTTCTGTGTACCATTGTCCATTACCCTTTTGAAGGGACCAATGTTGCTTATAATGCTATGTATACCCTAGGTCCCTTCTGACTCATAGGGTTCCCTTGTTTCTTTACAAACAACATTAGCGTAAGGCAGTATCCACCGCTAATGTTAAAGTAGGCCCTCAATGCGGTCCTCCACGCATGTGTGAAGGAATCCCTACGACCCTGCATTAACAGGTCTAGTGGTTGCAAACAACCGTCTAGGAAGTGAGCGTGCCTCCATTTATGGCTACCATGGTTTCGGAGGGCACAGGCGTGTAAAATGCTTCATAACTCATGGAACTGTTCCAGCAATTCACTGTGAATTCTTAACCAAAAAAACAACACACTCCTAGTGGCCACAATGTTAGCATTAAGTGGTCACCACTTCCAGGGCTACTCTATGAAGTATGCCCTTATCACGGCCTTGACGCATGGGCATAGGGATCCTGATGACTTTGCTGCGAGCAGGTCTAGTGTTTGCATGCTACCGTCGATGATGCCAAAGCACCTCCGAGCATTTACCACAGGTTCCGAGACAGACGTCTATCATACTTCCGGGGCATGAACGCAATAACCCACGCATCGGCAACAGGATGACACTCCGATCGGGAGCCCACCGTTATACAGACAGACATGCCAAGAACAGGCATTACATAGAGAGCGACCGCAGGCACTCTCTTGCAAGGTAAGGCTACCAGTGTGCGCATCATCTTAAACATTAGTCACGCTAATCAGGGATAGGAAACAGAAATCCACGAGCACTCTCAGTCCCTTATTATTATTTTTCAGCCATCTGGACGAAAGAGAGCGATATCCAGTGCTCTAAACAATCAGTAATCCTAACCACACTCGGCCCTCTTTAAGGAAAACGTTATACCAGGATTGTCCTACAACAAGGAGGCACACCATTGCTTGACAACAGGATAAATCACAATTAATATTTATGTATAGGTAAGCTTCTTTATCCCTGGCCCGCACTTTTTTCTTTAGTTGTCACTTTCTATACACTATAGACGTCTAATAATAAATATATACCTTCTAATGAAGCACATTTTGTAGTCCCTAGGGTATTTCAGTCCTGATGAGACCCTCACACTACAAGCAGTGTTGAAACATCATCAACACCAACAAAGGACCGTCTCTAAGTGGAAACACCGGAAGAACAGTCTGGTGTCTCCTTTTATTGCAAAAGTGATTACTCAAGACGTCCTTGTCTATAACAATAACCCTTGTTTTTAAGATACAAAGTCATGTCATTGTCACTTCCTTGGTTATGGTAACTCTACTTGGGGTTTTCTATCACTTAATTCTTATCACTATTCACTGAAACAGTATACATGTTTTTATATGTTTTTGCATTATAAAGGAAAGAAATGACTCGGGACTGGCTGAGCTGAGCTCTGTGACAGCAAATAGATTGGGCTTTAGAAGCATTTTATCAGTTCTTTAAAAATTAATTTGTGACAGATATGTTCTGGTCTATCCTTTAAGTTCTGTTTTTTTGGTTAAATCCACACAGACTTTTCCAGTGAGAACTGCAAAAAACTTTTTGAATGAGTTCCATGTGAACAATTGTTATAAGTTTAACTTAATACCCAGTTCGCATGGATGTAAGAGTTGCTCTTGTTTGTTGAAATATAAACCAATAAGTTCAGGCAGGTCATCCAGTACGGCAATGTCCTCCCCAGTTGGCTCGGGGCATCCTCCTCAGGCGCCCCGTCAACCTTGACCGTGGGAACTTAAGGGGCTGGTTTCTCACGCCTCTTGCCCCTATTCTTCGTGATAGCTGTTTGGGCCATTGTTCCAGGCTACAAATGCCCTTGACTCCCTTCTCAGGCAACCATGGACCATGTGGTCAGACAGACACATTCAGGCAATCTCAACATCTCCAAGTGTGACCTGAGCTCTACCTCCCTCCAGACAGTGTGCTTTAGGTCATTGCCCAACAGACAATCTACAGGCATGGCAGTGCTAATAGCTACTTTTAGGGAACTTGAGACCCCCCCACTCAAAGGGAACCACAGCCACCAGTAGACGGCTCTCACGATTGTCAGGGACTATGACTTAGTGGAATGTGTTAGGAAGGACCTGCTCTGAGGACACTGCCTTACTCCTGTGTCTCTCAGAGCCTCCACCTGTTGCCCATTGATGGTGACCCACTACCTGTACTTAGAAGTATTGGCAACCATATATAGGCTTTTGGCACCATCACCTTATTCCCCATGGAAACTAGGATTACCTGTGTCTGTTCCCCAAAGATAACTGGGATTACCTCCTACCGAGCGCTACACTTGTCAACTCAGGTGTCTGTCCACTGGTGGCAGGCTGTGCCCTCTTGGGACATTTGGAATCACCTTTGGGGTGCCCATACTTGTAGCACTCTGTGCATCGGGGTACACACCTCCCTGTCTGATTGTCAAAGAGCCCCTTCTTCTTAGCCTTGGACTGAGACTGGTTACCACGATTCCCTTGGGAATTATTTTCGGGGCCTTTAGAGAACTCCTTATTTTTACATTTTTCTCCCCCTCTTTCTTCTGGTGGGACTCCTTACCACCTCTGTGGAAGACCCCTGAGATTCCTTTCTGGACACTCTGGTGCTATCCCAGAGGTCCGCCTCCTCAGCAAGCTTCCTGGGGTCAGTCAGCTTGCTGTCAACTAGGTGCTGGCGCAGCTCTGGAAAACAAACACTGACCATGTGCTCTCTCATAATCAGATTGTACAGCCCATTGTAACCATTGCATTTACTGCCCTGCACTCAACCATCCAGTGCCTTGCTGGAGTAATCCAAAAAATCTACCCGGAACTGGTTGGGGAGCTTCTTTCTGACTGACCCTGAACCTTTGGCAGTACTTTTCAGGGGTCAGTCCAAACTTGGTAATCAAAATGGCTTTCATGGGAGTCTACTTGGTTTGGTGCCCAACCTCTAAAGTGAGAAGTGTGCCCCGCCCCATGGTATGCATGTATCTCTACAAACTCCCTCTCCCCAATGCTCTTTTGGGATCTTGTGCACCTTCAGGTCTACTTCATAGGCAGGAAACCATTTGTCAATATCATCTCCCATCACATAACTGGGCACCGGATTATTGGGAATGTAAACTCTTTTGCCTCCTTAAGACACTGTGGGCATGCTGCCAGCATCCCTGCTGGAATCTGCCTACCTCTGCTTGATGTCCAGCTCATTTAGACTCATTTCATGAGCTGGAAAGATTTTCTTGTCCTCTAAGGCTCTCTCTGCCTCATCCTTCTTTGCCTCCAAGGCTAGTTTCTTCTCCTCTGCCTCCATCTTTAACTTGCACATTTGCAGCTAAAATTCCTTCTCCTCCCTCCACCCCACCAGTTCTTCTGGAGACAAGTTGCCGGAAGAGACACTGCTCCCTGTCCTAGCAGGGGGCTCCATTTCAGGGGTAAAACCATCCCCTTCCACTGCAGGTGGGCTACTCAGAAGGATCCTCCTCGAGCCCTCCCATCTCACCATCCTCTCCTGTGGCTTCAACAAGTTTGAGGTGAGCTTCTGCCCAGACCCTCGGTGCCTTTTGCAATTCCAACTTCCTGGTGGTATTTTTTGCAGGAAGTTTCCTCTCATTGCAGAACTCCTTGAGCTGGGTCACAGTGTAGGCATCCATGTTGGCCAGCTCAAACTCTATTCTTGCAAGTGTAGTTTTAGACATAACAGTCAGGGAGACAATTTGGTGGCATATGTATTAAAAAGGAAAGTTTGGGCCTGACAGAAGGTTTATTTCACCAGGTAGAAATGCCAGTTTAAACTGTGCACACAGACTCTGCAATGGCAGGCCTGAGACACTGTCTCCCACAACACCCTCTTTGCAAGACTCTACGAAGCTAGAATCCATGACAAAGCCCTAGAATGGATCCGCTCCTTCCTCACCGGCCAATTACAGAGAGTCAGACTCCCACCGCTCAACTCAGAACCCATAAAGATCAGCTGCGGAGTGCCTCAGGGATCCTCCCTGAGCCCCACCCTCTTCAACATCTACATGGCCCCGCTTGCAGCCAACGTCAGAAGCCATGGGCTCAACAATGACTCCTACATCAGTGACCCCCACCTGATTCTCTCCCTCACAGATGAACCCACAACCGCCAAGAGCAACTTCCAAACGGGATGAAGGCAGTCACCATCTGGATGAAGGACAGCTGCCTCAAGTTCAACTCAGACAAGACTGAAGTCCTCATCTTAGGTTCCACCCCCTCCACTTGGGATGACTCCTGGTAGTCCGCAGCGCTCTGAACTCATCACACCCACAGACCACACACCTAACCTCGGCATCATCCTGGGCTCCTCGCTCTCAATGAACTGACAAATCAACGCTGTCTCATCCACCAGATTCCACATCTCCTCCTGCTTTGTAAGATCTTCAAGTAGATCCCCACCGAGTCCAGGAAAACAGTCACCCATGCGCTCGTCAGCAGCAGACTAGACCACGGCAATACACTCTACACCGGCACCACCCAGAAACTACTAAAGAAAATGCAGAACATCCAGAACGCCTCCTCCAGACTCATTCTGAACATCCCATGCATCAGCCACATCACCGGCCACCTGAGAGACCTTCACTGGCTTTCTATCACCAAAAGATTTACTTTCAAGCTCCTCACACACGCCTACAAAGCCCTCCACAATGCAGGACCTGCATACCTCAACCACCCCCTCACCTTCTACACTCCCACTAGACATCTCTACTCCGCCTAACTGGCCCTGACCGCAATCCCATGGATCCGCAAGACCACGGCTGAAGGAAGATTCTTCTCCAACCTCGCTGTGAAGACCTGGAACTCCTTGCATCTGCACCTGAGGCAATCACCATCGCTGCTGCAATTCAGGAAGGACTTCAAGACCTGGCTCTTCAACTGAACCGCAACCCCTCCCCCCCCCCAGTGCCTTGAGACCCTAACAGGTGAGTAGTCATGCTTTACAAGAAACTTGACTATTTGATTGTTTGATATTTTTGACATGATATTTTTGTTACACAATATTATAGTTGTCGATATTTTGTCAGTGATCCTGCCATGGTGGGGATATCTGTAACACTCCACTACAATACACATCTGTTTCCCTAGAGGAAAACAGATGTTTCCACAAGCAGATTCCTGCAGTCTGCACCACTGATGTGGGTCACGTGCCAGTATACAATTTGCATATGATCAATTGGTTTCCCTTAGATGAGAAAAATGTAGGACTGATTTAGAGTTTGGCGGATGGGTTATTTCATTACAAACATGACTCATATTCTGTTCACCTCATTACAAGTGAATTTTATCCTATGACACTTGTAATAAGGTAAGCAAGATATTCCATCAGCTAAGTTCTAAATCAGGTCATGTGTAAAGTCACAATTTCACCTACTTAAATGTAATCACCAAACATTCTTTGCACAATTCCAATGACAAAGGGGTATCAATTTACCCTATCATTGTTCTGGTACCAAGTACTCTTGCACAATATGTCACTTGAAAAATTTGGTTAGGGAACATTTTTCATGCATGATGTTGAATATGATTACCTCCTAGATCGTGCTTGGATTTAAGAGGAGTCACATTTTCTGATTCACCTTTTGATTTGAGGTCATATTTTCGATGAAGAGACAATAAAAATTGGATGTGCATGCATCTCTCCTGTTTGGTGGTACTGTGAGAAAATGAAGATGGTGTCCTAGTCTGTTGGAAGGGTTTGGGGAAGTGGAGTTGTAGAATCACTTATGTGACGATGCTGGAATCAACTGTGGATGTGGTAACGGGGAGTGAGGTGGCACACCATAAGCCATTGTCTTGGGCCTCCTACACATTGCTATGATTTTCTAATTTTTCCTTCTCCACTACTGGCAATGCTATGGGTGCTGTCTGCCACCATCCTATCAGTTAAGGTTCCCCTTGTAATGGGAAGGAAGTTATCTTTCAGTGGAAGATACAATAGTGCAGAAATGAATGTGCATCTTGCTGTAGCTTTTCAAGCAGTGATGTTCATTCAGTTTTATGGCTCTCAAGTGATTGAGATTAGTTTTAGAGAGACTTCTTGATTGTTTACATACAATGGCTTGATCAGCATGACACACTTTTTGTGATTGGACACAGCCACAAATTTTGAGTTGAATGTTACTCGCGGGGTGCAAACTTTGCACCAGTAAAAATCAGTGCTGTGTAGTAACATCTTGTTAGTGTCATACAGATCCGGTTTTTCAAGTACACACGGTATTTCCTAATCTGTTCGGACTAATGGTTCTACCTATCACCATGCTGAATAAATCAAACATTCACCCCCAGTCAAGAGATTTAGGATAAATCCATCATTGTTTTGATTACTACGCCACCCCAGTTTGGACACAGCCATATGCAAATCAGTCTTGACCCTGCTCCATATGGGAACAGTCCAGTCCGAACTGCCAAGCCAGGTTGTACCTGGATTGGAAACAAGCATCCTGGTAGCAGTTTTGGGGTATCACCCCATATCAGCCAGGCTAGCTTGCATCCAGTGACACAGCAACCAAGGGACCCACGTCTGGGCATACCCATCCCACTTAGGTCTAAAAATGATGCAGCAACAAATGATGGACGCTGAATAAATCAAATATTCACCCCCAGTCAAAAGATCTAGGTTAATTCCATTGTTATTTTGCTCACTATGCCACCCCAGTTTGGACCCAGCCATATGCAAATCAGTCTTGACCATGCACCTCATGGGAACAGTCCAGCCCAAACTGCCAAGAGCGGAAACAAGCATCCTGGGACTGGTTTTGGGAGATCACCCCTCATCAGCCAGGCTAGCTTGAATCCAGTGGCCCAGCGAGCAAGAGACCAATGTTTCAGCATATATGGGCTATAGGAGATTGATTGGGAGCCAGTGGAGTTGTCGGAGGTGTTGTGTTATGTGGCTGTGGTGGGGGATGTCGTGAACAGTCTGGCTGCAGCATTTTGGATGTTCTGTAGTTTCCTGAGCTGTTTCTGGGTGACGCCGGCATAGAGTGCGTTGCCATAGTCCAGTCTGCTGGTGAAGAGTGCATGGGTGACCGTCTTTCTGGATTCTGTGGGGATCCATCAAAATGTCTTTCGAAGCAGGCGTAGTGTTTGGAAGCAGGATGAGGATACTGTGTTGATTTGGTGGTTCATTGTGAGCGAGGAGTCCAGTATGATGCCGAGGTTGCGCGTGTGGTCTGTAGGGTTGGGAGGGATTCCTAGTGCGGCATGCCACTATGAGTCATCCCAGGCTGAGGGGGTGGATCCTAGCATGAGCACTTCGGTCTTGTCCAAGTTGAGCTTGAGGCAGCTGTCTTTCATCCAGGTAGCAATGGCCTTCATTCCATTGTGAAAGTTGTTTCTGGCAACTGTGGGTTCGTTGGTGAGGGAGATGATCAGCTGGGTGTCATCTGCGTCGGAGACGATATTGAGTCTCTGGCTTCTGACGATTGATGCAAGGGGGACCATATAGACGTTGAAGAGGGTTGGGCTCAAAGAGGAGCCCTGGGCCACTCCGCCGTTGATCTCTGTAGGTTCTGAGCGGAACAGGGGTAGTCTGACTCACTGTGTTTGGCTGGTCAGGAAGGAGTGGATGCAGTCCAGCGCCTTGTTGCAGATGTCGACGTTGTTCTGGAGTCTCGTGATTAGGGTGCGGTGGGAGGCGGTGTCAAAGGCATATGAGAGGTCCATTAGGATGAGGGCTGTGTTTCATCCCAGTCTAGGTGGGAGCGGATGTCATCGGTGACGGCAAGGAGTGTGGTCTTGATGCTGTGGTTGCTTCGGAAGCCGGGTTAGGAGGTATCCAGGACGTGGTTCCCTTCGTTGAACTCGGAGAGTTGGGCGCTGATGGCCTTCTCGATAACCTTGGCTGGGAATGGAAGGAGGGAGATGGGTCTGAAGTTCTTGAGGTCTGTTAGGTCGGCGTACGGTTTCTTCAGCAGGAGATGATCTTGGCATGTTTCCAGTCATCGGGGAAGGTGGTGGTTTCGATGGAGCAGTTGACGGTGAAGCGAAGCTGGGGGTGATGGAGGCAGCTTTTCTATGGAAGATGTGGTATGGGTAGGGATCCGATGGGGCTCCTGAGTGGATGCTCTTCATAGCCTTGAGTGTGTCATCTGTGGTGAGCAGAGTCCAGTTGAGCACGATCTGTTGGGGTGCGGTGTGGTTGCGTGCAGTGGTGGCGGGCGTAGTGGCAAGGTTTTGGGTGTTGAAGCTGTTGTAGATCTGCCTGATCTTGTGGTGGAAGAAGGTGGCGAGTGTGTTGCAGAGGTCTTGGGAGGGTGGGACATCTGTGGTCTCACTGTTGGGCCTGGTGAACTTCTTGATGATGGCAAAGAGTTCTTTGCTATTGCGTGCGATGGCGTTGATTCTGTCTTGGAAGGCTGTTTTCTTTGTGCTTTTGAGGAGAAGGTGGTGTGCGTTGATGGCGAATTTGAAGGTTGCGTGGGTTTCCGGGGTTTTGTTGTTCCTCCATCTCTTCTCGAGTTGTCTGCAGGTGCGTCTGGACTCGTGGAGGGCGGGAGTGAACCAGCTGGCTTTCTTGGAGTGTTGCTTGCCAGGTGTCTTCCTGAGGGGTGCCAGAGGTCAGCGCAATTGGAGATTCATGGGTGAAGGTTTGGTGCTGTGGAGTTGGCGTCTGTTGGTGTTGGCGGAGTGGTCGTGCTGCGGAAGTCGATGAGACGTTCTTCGGTGGCCTTGTTCCAGCTCCGACGGGGGGCGATGAGGGCGGTGGTGTGCGGTGGGCATGGCAAAGGTGAGATGTACACAGTGGTGGTCGGTCCAGAGGAGTTCGTGGTCTGGCTGTGGGTAAAGTTCCCGCTGGCTGAGGAAACGTGGTCGAGCGTGTGTCCAGCTGTGTGGGTCAGTGTGGTGGCTAGCTGCTTGAGTCCAATGTTGTCAAGGTTTTCAGTAGGGATGTGGTGTTCTGGTCACTGGGGTTGTCCAGGTGGAAATTGAGGTCTCCGAGTAGGAGGTAATCAGTGGATGCGAGAGCCTGGGGTGCGATGAGGTCTATGATGGCATCGGTGAAGGGAGGGCAGCAGCCAGGGGGCCTGTAGACGAGGAAGGGATACCTTCCTGCACATAAACAATCATTTCCCACTATGCAGGCACCCTAGCACTATGTGTCAGCTGAAATTTGCGAAAGGGCAGGGGGAAACGCAGGTCTGCACGGTATTGTTGTAAATATGGCGTATCTATAGTGTAGCAAGGATGGCGCAATGAAACGTGATGCATCACTGTTTTTCACCAGCGATGCACCACTTTCAATAAATGAGGCCCTGAATCTGCATTTCCTCTTCCCCTGGGACTCTGGCTGGTCATCCTGGCTGTTGGGGGGGTTGGGGAGGGTTGTTGACCTGTGCTGAGCTTAGTCCTGGCTGCTCCATGCTGCATTCCGGTATTTTTATTTGTTTTTTTTCCTTAGAGGTGTATTTGTAAGCTCTTTTTGCCGCTATATGCTGAAAATTGACGTTGGGCTCACTAACATGAATATTTTTGCTGCTAATTGGCCGGGCGTCACTTTTTTCATGTTAGCATGTATTTTTCTATCGCCTTGATGCTAGTGTTAGCAATGTGTTTTTCAGCCGCTAGCTGTTCCTAATACCATGTAGTGACGTATTGTAAATACGTCGCAAACATAGCGTTAGGATTTGGCGATCGGCAGGGGTAAAAAAATTGCCTCTAAGCATTGTGAAAACTGCTTAGCGGCAATCCTTGTAAATATGCCCCAGAGTCTCAATGTTCACACCAATACCTTCATATCCTAGGTGGTTAAGAATGTCTCTGGCGTTTTCTCAAACAATTAGCAACATTGTTTCTTCTGCATACCATCAGACTAAAGGCCCCATTCCTACAGATTTACCCTGCATACATGTTTTGTGTTCTGAACCCAGACAAAGATATGGCCTATCTGGTTTCTTAACCAGAAAAAACATTTTATTCTAGAGCTGCTCCAATGATTCCTTCATTGTGGTGCCGGCATGCTGTGATTGCACTGTTCTTTGAATTGTTTGTGAGACAACGACTTGTTATTTGAGATTGGGCCAAATACTACTTGCTCCCTAATGGGCCGGCTGCTTAAGATGTGTGGAGGAAATCAAAGTTAATCTCCTCTCATTTTCTCCGCTTCCTCTGGCTTTGCTGGCTTTGCTAAACAGTAGTGTTTACTTTGGAGATGATGAGGGGTTTTTGAATGGACGTGGGAGGAACAGATGTAAGGCTTTTCTTCGATGCTCCTAATGGATTCTGGAGTATCCATAATCCAGGGAAGTAAATGAGATTGGTTTGCCATGGAAAAGCTTGATTGAATTAACTTGGTCTGTGAGCCTTAATCTTCTGTGATGGTCTTGAAGAGCACCAAAGGCCTATATTTTTTATTTTACCCTTTAACACTTCAATCTTTTCATCAACAATGGCAATCTCTATATGCTGTGCCATAACTATCACTAGCAGCTCATGGTTTGACTACCGGGACTTCTGAAGATCTGGGAACATTGTAGATCATATCCACAGACGTTAAGCTCTCCAGTCAGTTAACTGTGAGTAAGGCACCCTGGAATACACCCACCTCTTGGGCTTCCTGCTTACCCCTCATGACACCTGACATAATTGTGAAACCTTTGAGTTTTCCATGGTTGACACTGGTGTCATTTGTGATTTTTTTCTTTCCGTTCTATCCCCTAGGAGATGAAGTAGAATTATAGCAACGTATCTGCCATACACACCCTAGGAATAGAGGAATGGTATGAGTGTCATGGTCAGCTTGTTAGTGTAGCTTTTCACCACTCTATGTTCTGTGGCAGGGGTTCTTAAACATATCTCTCTTCATACCCCCCTTTCACCAGCCTACATCTTCATCTGTAACTTTTTCGAAGGCATCCTGGATACGACCCCCATAGTGGGACACTGACAAGAGATGTAGAGGCCTCTTGGGACTGCTGAGTAGAAAGATAGCTTCCTGATCTGATTAGTTGACTTGATGCTAATGAACGGCCCTTATGCTGCAAGGATATGGGATCATCTGTCAGTACTTGCTTGGATACTGTCATATGTATTGATCTTTCTGCAACAGCTGTTACCAATGCAGGAATAATTATTGTAACTATGGAGCCTGTAACTGGACCTGTAGCAAACGTTTTCATTAACAGAAGTGGTAAGTTTTCTTGAAGTTGCAAACCACTGTGGGATTGGCATTAAGACCGAGCAGCCATGTCCTCTGACAAGGTACATGGAGCTGTAGCAAGAGGCAAGAGGGACTGTACGGTGGGACATCTTGTAGTCACGTGTCTGTGGCCAGCACTACCTGCTCAGACTGTCCAATGTGGCTCTCCCAACTGTGACTTTTGAGTGTAGTCTTTCAGATGTTGCAAGTTGTTTCTGACTATTCAATTGAAGCAACTGTTCGTCTAAGCAGCGGTTGTCAATCACAATATAAGGTACAGGAATATCACAATACACAAAAATAGAAAAGTTATTGACATTTTCAAAGTATGTGAAGTAGAATTAAGAATAGTAAATATATATTTACCTAAATAAAATTACCTTACCTGATTGAGATTTTCGTCTTCGATATTTATGCCTTGATATTGTGGTAAATCAATATAGACTGCTCGATATTCCAGACCAGAAACCTTGCAGCATGATCTGAAGGTTTTCTAGTTTTATGAGTAAAGAAAACAGTTTCTTGCTGTTACAGTAGTCTCTTGCAAACATATTTCGATTCTTACAAGAGAAAATGGATGATAACAGCACCAGTTCCTGAATTCCGCTGAGGCAGTTCATTTCCATATGTTCAGTCAGGGTTAAGTCATATGTTCAGTCAGAGTGAAGTCAGAAAAGTTGTACACTAATCTCACTGTGGGAACTGACCTTCTCCAAAAACTCCCAGGTTGTTTCAGGGTTTGCAGGTTGCCCACATCATGCACTGTCATTTGCAACGCATGATGGCATGTGCACCCTTGTTTAAAAAGGAAGAGAAAACACATTTAAGAGAATACAAAGAACTAAATAGGAAAGGATATACAGCTCTTACCTGTCGGGGTCCATATATAAAGGCTTTGTTTTCCCAGTATAAACAAGCCTTGAAAATGCCAATCAGTTTGGCTTGTGTATGTTAACAGGATGGTTGAATGTTGTTAGAAATGGGGGTCTCTTGTTGGCAGTGGTATGCACCCTGTCTAAGTAGGGACCCTTCCTTCTAGTCAGGGTAAGTAAGTTACACACCCAAGATAACCCGAGCTCACCCCCTTGGTAGCTTGGCATGAGCAGTCAGGCCTATCACAGAGGCAATGGGAAAAGCATTTGTACAAAACACACACAGTAACACAGTGAAAACACTACAAATGGACACCACACCAGTTTAAACAAATAAATAATCTTTATCTAAACCAAACAAGATGTAAATGACAAACATTCAACATACAGAACTCAAAATATCACTTTTTAAAGGCTTAAGCAATTCTGTCCATAGAACTCTATGGATGTGGTGATTTTAGTACAAAGTACCCTTGATGCATCAAACTTCACAAGGAAAAACAGCAGCAGAGGAGAAAAGTGTCAGAAAACACAGCAATGCATTGGTTCCTGAGTCCCTGAGGAAGCGATGCGTCAGTTCTGCTGCACACAGGAGAAGTGTTGCATCAGTTCCGGACTCTAAGGATAACCGATCAGAAGATGGCTCATCTGAGGGTGATGCGGTGGAAAACGTGGCGCACAGCTGCGATGCGTGGAAATCTGGATGCGCTGGAGGTCGCGGCAGGTGGCGGCAAACAGGCGCTACATCGATTCTTTCAGTCGTGGACCAGTGATGCATCGATTCATTCAGCCGCACTGCAGGGCCTGCATTGGAGTCAGGGTGGTGGTCTCGGAAGTCAGAGAAACGTTGCGCTGGACTCGGGCTGTGGCGGTTCTTCGGGCCACAAACAGGTGCTGCATCGATTTCTTTGGCCACACGGCAGCACTGCATGGAAACTTCTCCCGCACATTGGTGCTGCGTTGGAAAAACAGGCACTAGAAGGGCAATGCATCGATTTTGTAGTCTTTTGCAGCAGAAACAACCTCCAAGGGCTCAAAATTGGAAATGGCACCACTTGGCATGTCAGAAATCCCAGCAGTGGAGTTCAGGGATACTGCACGTGAAGTCTTTGACGGCCCTGAGACTTTTAGCAGGAGGCAAGCACACACAAGCCCTTAGAGAACCTCGAAAAAGCAGGTTTCAAAAGCAAAGTCCAGTTCTTTCACTGCCCACAGACAGAAACAGCAACTGCAGGCCAACCCAGCAAAGCAATACACAGGAAAGTGGCAGTACTCCTCCTGACAGCTCTTCAGCTCTTCCTTTTGGCAGAGACCTCAATCCAGAAGTGTTCTAAAAATACTGGGTTACAGGTCCAATATATATATACCCCTTTTTTCGCTGTTTAAGTAGGCATACCTCAAAGGAAAGTTTTTTTTGTCCACAAGATCCTGCCTTGCCCTGCCTTGGCTCCAAACACACTACAGGGGGGTGGAGACAGCATTGTGAGAGGCCAGGCACAGCCCTATTCAGGTGTCAGTGACATCTCCTCCCACCACTCTAGCTCAGGAAGGCCCATCAGCCTGGTGAAGGGCCATCAGGATATGCAGGGCACACCTCAGCTCCCTTTGTGTGACAGTCTAGCGTGAATGCACAAACAACCCAGCTGTCTATACCAGATGTTGATTCCACAGGCAGGCAGAGGCACAGGATGGTAAAGCAAGGAAATGACCACTTTCTAAAAATTGCATTTTCAAACGCACAGTTTAAAAACCACCTTTCTTAAAAGGTGTGTTTTTAAATTCTGAGCTCAGCGAGCCCAAACTCCAAATCTCTAGCTTTCCCCAATGGAAAGTTACACTTGTAACACGTTAAAAGGCAGCTCCAATGATAACCTATGGGAGAACTAGTCTTTGCAATAATGAAAAACAGAAATTGGCAGTATTTCACTATCAGGACATGTAAAACACGCCAGTACACGTCCTACCTTTCACATACAATGCACACCGCCCATAGGGTTACCTTGGGCCTACCTTAGGGGTGCCTTACATGTAGTAAAAGGGAAGGTTTGGGCTTGGCAAGTGGGTGCACTTGCCGGGTCGACATGGCAGTTTAAAACTGCACTCGCAAACACTACTGTGGCAGGTCTGAGACATATTTACAGGGCTACTCATGTGGTGGCACAATCAGTGCTGCAGGCCCACTAGTAGCATTTGATTTACAGGCCCTGGGCACACACAGTGTACTTTACTATGGACTTACCAGTAAGTAAATCAAATATGCCAATCATGGGTAAACAAATCACCAATACAATTTAGAGAGACAGCATATGCACTTTCGCACTGATCAGCAGTGGTAAAGGGCCCAGAGTCCGAAAGCCAACAAAAAGAGTGTCAGAACAGTAGGAGGCAAATGACAAAAATGTCAGGGGATAAACCTGCAAAAAGGGCCAGATCCAACAAATGCTTACCATTAAGATGAAACAGGATGTAAAGAAGATGCAAGGGTGTCTAACAAACATGGGATATGCACTGCTGCTGCCCATATTCGAACTGCTCTGTCTGTGGGAGGTTCCATACACCATACACTGCTCCTACCTGGTCTGGTAAATATTATTTGTTTTAGAGAGGCTTGCGCTGTTGCTGTCAATGTTGTACCTGTGTTTTCATGTAAGTGAATCTTTTTAGGCACCTTTCAATATACAAAACACAAAATGATCTGCAATATTGACGGGGCGGGCAGGTCAGGGTAACGTAACACAAAATGACGGGAACCGCTACAGAATGTGATAAGGGGCCCTCAATCTTCCATATCTCACAGATATTCATTGGTCTTGGGCTCAATGGCCCCCTCTGGAGGGTTGAGGGGCACTTGAATGGTGGAGGGGGATCAGAGTGGGGGGTGCAAAAGTGGGAAACACATTTCCGAAACATTTGACCCTAATGACACTAAAGTATAGTGGTTTAGTGTAATGTGGCAAAAACAGAAAAACACCATCCATTCAATTGGTCCCTTTCAAACTTCTCACAAAGCGCAGTCAGAAATACATGTGTTTTCTTGAGCAGTTGCAGGCACAAATACAGGTCATCTTTTGCCACAGGGACTCAAGCACGTGTGATAAGAGAAGGGAGCTCAGAGGAGCTCCCTCACAGTCATGATTGGAGTGGGTTGCTTCAGCTAAAACTAAAACGAATTCTGTATTTGCTGCTAAGTAATTGAAAAGTAACTCCAGATGTTAAAGCAGATCTTTGCAGTAAGCGGGTTTTGTCGCCCAGCAACGTTATTCCCCAAAATAATCTCCAACATGGAAATTCTATAAAGTATTGCTCAATAAAAATATAGTGTTTCCCTGTCTCGATATATTGAATATCATTGGCAAACTGCATGTAAAAATTAATGCTGAATCTTTGTTTTTGTCATGAATAATAAAGTGTTTTAACCTCTTTAGGGATTTACCAGCACGCTAATCCTTTAATCCCAAGAAAAACCAATTTTGTTGACATGAAAAGAGGATATTTAACGTCATCCAATTAATTTTCCACCTTTGAGATACTCTGATAATGAAGATTAGAGAGAAAGCTATCATTATGGCTCTTTCGTTTTTTTTGTAGCGAGATAGTTTGGCTTTAGGTAATTGTTACAGAGAATACATTTTTCTATCAGAGTTTTCATGTGACATTTAGGTTTAATTTTCATCCTTATACATGAATGGAAAGCTTTAATTTAGGAGTCCACCTTTTCTGGAACTGTAGAGACAACCAGTAAAAAGGTATGGAGCTGATCATAAAACATTTTTGACTGGCACTATTTCATGTTCTTGGTGGTAAGGTAGGAAAATGCTTGGTGCAAACACATTTTTTCTCCTTAACATGAAAGTATGTTTAAGGCAGTGATAAAGTGTGACTAAAATGTGTGTGCATATATTTTGTGTGGCATTTTGTTGTGGTCAAGGAAGTAGGCAGAAAAATAAAATACCCCCTTCTTTGAACAGTAAGTGAGGCGAGTGAGCAAAACACTCATTTGATTGCTTTCTTGAGGAAATCCTGAAAACTTTGGAGCATATGTACAAGCCCCTAGCGCCACCGGAGCAACACTTTTTTTGACACTCTGGAGGTGGTATACCCTGCACCATATATACAAAGTGGTGCTAAGCCACTTTTTATGGCTTAACGCCGCTTTGTAAATATGCTACTCTTTCACACTGGTATCTGCGTGAAAGGGGAAAGCAATGGGTGTTGTTGTGGGCCTTCCCCCACAGCACCGATTTCATTTTGATGCTGCCCCAGATTTACAAGGAGATGTAAATCTGTGGCAAGCGTAAAAAACTAATGGCATGCAAGGGCAGGTGTTAGAATGGCGCGAACGAGGAGAAATGCTTTTATTTCTCCTCGTTTTTGCTTTTTCTATGTGTGCTGCATTCTGCAGCACATATAGAAAGAGCAAAAAGTAATTAATGATTGTTTGTGAGCAGGTAAGTGTCCCTTTCTGCACATTAACAATCATTAAATAATGACGATTTGCTACTTCCATGTGTGCTGCATTCTGAGGCACACATAGAACTAACAATTAGCCATTATGGATTGTTTATAGGGACACCTTCCTGCACATAAACAATCATTTTATCCAAAGGAAGGGAAACTAGGGCTTTTTTATCCAGGTCCAGCATACATCCCCGTTAATATATCTTTACAGTAGTGGTATGCAGTTCCTATTGTACAAAGCAGGTAGTTGTATGTGATCTGGGGGTATACATGACAGTGTATAGTCAATAAACAGGAGAAAAGTTTCCTCCTTTCGGAAAAAGACCCTCACACACCTAGCCAGCTAGGTGTCTTGCTTCATCATCGGGTCTGCTCCTTATCGGGTCGGCGCTGCAATACCCGATCGTCACCCGTGATGGGGCTTTCTTGGCAGAGATCTTTATTCCTTAAGCCGTAGGGTGTAGTGCGTGTGAGGGCCCTAGGTCAGTGTTGGTGATAGTGATGTGTAGGGATGTGAAATTTAAAACAGAAATGGTGGTCCACTTACAACAATTTTAATGAATTGTGGCCACCACCCTGATTAAAACGAAAAAGGCGCGTATGCTCACTCACTACACGCAGGTGTAGACACTAAGGTGTAGTGTCAGTTTTGTCGAAGACGAGTCGGCGGTTGTCCTATCCCTCACTCTGCCGGTACACGATGCCGTGCGTTTTTGACCCAAATTGGGTTATGTTGTAGATCTACAGATACCACTTTTTAGGGTGCTGTACGGGTGGTCATTACTTCACTTAGTTTCTGACCACCACCAAAAAGTGTAGGTAGATCTAGGTTTGGTCCTGAAGAATTGCCATCTAATTGATAATAGGCAAGAAACATGTTGACCCATATCACAAGCGTATAACCTCACAAACCTTAGAATGAGCATACGCGTCTTTTTCGTTTTAATCAGGGTGGTGGCCACAATTCATTAAAATTGTTGTGAGTGGACCACCATTTCTGTTTTAAATTTCACATCCCTACACATCACTATCACCTACACTGACCTAGGGCCCTCACACGCACTACACCCTACGGCTTAAGGAATAAAGATCTCTGCCAAGAAGGCCCCATCATGGGTGCCGATCGGGTAGTGCAGCGCCGACCCGATAAGGAGCAGACCCGATGATGAAGCAAGGCACCTAGCTGGCTGGGTGTGGGAGGGTCTTTTTCCGAAAGGAGGAAACTTTTCTCCTGTTTATTGACTATACACTGTCATGTATACCCCCAGATCACATACAACTACCTGCTTTGTACAATAGGAACTGCATACCACTACTGTAAAGACATAAACAATCATTCCCTGCAACGCAGATACCCTTGCACTATGGTGCAAGGATGCCTGCGTTTGGCTCTATGTGAAAAGCAACAATGGCAACGTTTGGCTCTAGGCAGCTAATTTTAGCACCAGCGCTAGGGAAAACACAGGGGTGCGCCATATTGTAGTAAATATGGCACACCCCTGTGTTTTGAAAATGATAGAGCGCGGCGTTGCCAAATTTGACACAGCTCTGCGCTCCAACATTTTGTTGTACATATGACCCATTGTGTCCAAATCGCATTTTTTACATATGCATTCTCATTGAACCTTCCCTTACCCACCCACCCGCCCTTCCTCCCTCCCTCCTTCCTTCCTTCCTCTCACCCTCTATTGTTGCATTCCCCCACCAACCCACAGCAATTTCATGATTTTCCAGCTAGCATCTCCGTTCAGAATCAACGTAAACATAAATAACATTTTAAAGGTTTTGTTATGAACCAGGCTGTGGTAGTGATGTGTTCTGTTATTTTTTTAGTGCTGCTGTGTTTGCGTGTTGCTTTATTACTACGTGTTCTTGTTGTGTTGTACCGTGTTTTATGTTGTGTTTCGACTAGTTTGTTGTGTGTGCTCTGTTCTGTTTTAATTGTGTTGTTATGTTGCTTTGTGTGTGTTGTTTTGCTAGATTAAGTTGTTTACTTTAGATGTGTCAACAAAAGCTGCTACATTTCCAACCAAAAGCAGCACATGCCTTTAAAGTTCCTGTGCCAAAATAGCACTGCCCCTGCTCTTCAACACATTGGTTAACCCAAAACTGTGGCACACAGTGGGGCATATTCACAAGGACTTATCGCCGATTTATCGGCACTTTAGCGCCGCAAAAGTGGCGATGGATTTATCACCCTATTCTCAAGCTGGTGCAAACTGCCGATATCGCCAGTTTACCAGTGATAGCTGCCGCAAAAAACATCGCCACGGATGAGTGCGACAACTAACGCTAATGATATCCAGAGTAGGCGTTCCCATGCAAAAACACACAAAAACACCACTTCGTGATATTCTCAACGACCAGCCAGATCTGCGATGCGAACCAAGAACAGGCGATAAGGCGCGTTAGCAGCAGGGATTTAACACCTGCCTTTTGCTGGTGTTAAGCAGGACGACTACCTGCAGAATGAAAGGGAGCCCAGCCCAGAGCCACATCTGAAGACCAACAGATGCCATGGAGCCAATTATCATGCAGCTCAGAGAACCAAGAGGGCCACAACACCCACCGCCACCACTCCCAGGCCCCCCCCAGGCCACCCCCCCGGATTACCACCTAGGCAGTGCAGGACAGCGGACGACCCTAAAACGCACCAGCCCCAGAGACTCAACGCCAGAGGAAGCCATTGGCCAACACAGGCTCAAAAGGACAACCATCCACCGCATCCTGACCCACATTGCCCACAGGCTGACGGTACCAACACAGCGGACAACCTACATCCCCCGCAGACAAAGCTGCTGGCTGTGCTGCACCTGTTGTCCCCTGGTACCTTCCAACCAACAACTGCCGGAGTCAGAGGAGTATCACAGCCAGCTCCATCAAACTCCCCCACATATGTCATGGATGCATGTCCACAAAAGCAACGGCAGGCCCCTGTATCCGCACCACACGATAGTTCCAATTCGTATTGTACCTGCGCAACCAACCCCAATGCCAGCCGTGCTAGACGCCTCTGTGCCCCAGACCCAAGATCGTAGTAACCGAAATGTGGGTGCGCCAGGTCATTAAGTCCAATAGTCAACAGTAGTGTAAAAACAGAACTTTATTACAAATACACAAACAAACAAAACGAAAAGCTCAGCCAACGCGTTCCATTCCCCAACGGGGAACTTCAACAGGGCAACATGTCTTCAGAAACCTGTGGGAGAAATGGTGACAATGGTCAAACTTCCGTATAGTCACATGCCTAATCTGGGACAGTGTACTGCACTTGGACAAACCGGAATGCTCACAGGCATGATAAACCATGCATGAGAAGACCGTAACAGAAGTTCGTGTGGCCGTAACCGTCGTAGGAATGAAGAGGAAGGTAACGACCACATGAACTGCTGTTACGGTCACATCATGCAGGACTCATCATACCTGAAAGCATCACGGTGTGTGTCAGCTCGATACCCCTGCCCCTCACTCCCCCCACACTGCACAGGAACATCTTGAGACCACGCAAGGGAACTACGCCATAGCTGGCCTCACGCACGTGTTGGGGGCAATTCACAGCACACGTGTATGACTTGTGCCCCCTGCCGACACTGCACACAATCACCGCAACAGCAACTACACGCATGCCATCACTGTGCATACAAAAGTGGACCACTGTGGCCTGTCCACCAATGTCGTCGCAAACTCCCCAAGCAGTGTGCATGATTCCCACATGTCTGCAAGTCCGCCACCAACCAGCGCTTTGAGGATGGCCCCCATGGAAATGCACTGCCCATCGGCAAGTACCAACTGAACACACTACACACCTCAACTCCACGATCCCCAAACTCACAACTGTGGGAATGCACACGTCACAAATCCACCACCAAAGTGACTGCTACGTGTGTCTCAGTCTCCGCCACAACCTGTCCATAGGCCTACACACACGTGGCTGACCACCTTCAACGGGCACATTCACACTGGAGACGAGGTGGCTATGTCCCAAACCAACCCGCACACATCACGATCATCGCATGCAGGGTCGTGTCAGCAAGGGCGGTGCCCCCCACCCAGCCACGAGTCCGCCGCCGTGACCGGTGGTGCCTGCGCCATCCTGTGCGCCTGCTGCACCCCAGCCCTGGTTCCCAGACCGGTCCTCTGCCCAGCGATGACTGGCCGCCCCTGCGCACCCAGGCCTCAATGCTCACCTGCCGCCACCGGCGTGTCTCCAAGAGGGCCCACCACGTGCCAGTGCATCCTCCTCAGCCGATCGCTGGATTCCGTGCCACAGGCCCCAGCGCACCCTGCGGCACCGCACCGCGGAGTCATGTGTGTGCTGACTGCTGCCTTCAGCGTGCACTACGGTCCAGCAGGACTCACAATTCAAATTGAACCACAATTAGCAGGATGGCTCATCGAGGCCTACGCATCATCGCAGGCTGCACACCCGCTCAGCTCTTCAGGTGCCACTAACCCTGTGCAATGCAAGTCATCATCACGTGGCGGTAGGCCCCTGCCAGCCGCAGTGCAGCGGGTGCCACTAACCCTGTGCAACGCAAGTCATCGCCACGTGGCGGTAGGCCCCTGCCAGCCGCAGTGCAGCGGGTGCCACCAACTCTGTGCAACGCAAGTCATCGTCACGTGGCGGTAGGCCCCTGCCAGCCGCAGTGCAGCGGGTGCCACCAACTCAGTGCACCGCAAGTCAACGTCCCGTGGCAGTAGGCCCGTGCCGGCCGCAGTGCATCGGGTGCCACCAACTCAGTGCACCGCAAGTCATCATCCCGTGCCGGTAGGCCTGTGCCGGCCGTAGTGCATCGGGTGCCACTAACCCAGTGCACCGCAAGTCATCGTCCCATGGCGGTAGGCCCATGCCAGCCACAGTGCATCGGGTGCCACTAACCCAGTGCGCCACAAGTCATGGACCCTTTATGATAGGGTCTCGTGGTGCGGATGCCATCATGTCATCTCCGGCAGTGGGGAATGTGATGTGCTAGGCCCCTTTTATTGGCAGGGTCACATGTCCTGTGACGCCTGTGCTGGATGGGTGTGGTGTGGGTGTTAACCAGCCCTCAGGGAGTGGCTGTGGCATGCTGACAACTAGACCAGTGATCAGCAGATCACTACAGGGAAGACCTGGAACATGTAGCTTTGTCCCCCCCCCCTGAGCGTAAGCGGAGTGGACTGGCCTGGCGTATGGCAGGCCAGCGTAGGGGTGGGAACAATGAGCCCGGGGCTCTGGGCATGCTTCAGTTCTGGGCAGGACAAGGAAGTAACTGATGCTTGTGTCTCTGTTGTAGTGTCTACGCCACCCGGACCGCAATCGGCAATGTTGCACCCTGTGACTCAAGTCCCACGACATGAGCAACATCGACGTAAGGGGGAATCACTGACCCTACATTCATCCATACTCTCATACTTAAATGATCAAAGACATGAAACATCTGTGCGATTCTGAATGTTTAATTCACATCCAGTGGAGTGTTGCAGCTGGAGCAGTACATGGCCATGCAAACCCCACTTCACATTATTGGCCAGTGGAGGGCCAGCCAGAGTCCTTCAGGGAATGACAAGTACATCGGAATAGGAAGAGTTCAGTCCGCAGCCTGATCGCTGTGTCATTGGTAGAGAAACAGAAAATGGCAGTCCATGTCGAGGTCCAAGGTGAGTGTCGTAGAGTGTATCGGGGGACAGTGGAAGGTGATGATGCAAAGGGCAGAACCAAGCGGAAACAGGCCATATGGCGGAGATGAATGCTACTGCCTCCTCCTTACCAGTAAGGTTGATTCACCCGCATCTTCGTCCTTTGATGTCACATGTGCCTCACACGTGGGTGGTGGTGGATTGCCTGCCGCACTGTGTGCCACTGACACATCGGGGGCCGGAGGTGGATTGCCTGCCGCACTGTGAGGCACTGACACATCAGGGGGCGGAGATGTGGATGTAGAAGCAGCAGCAGCATTCATCTGCGCAAGGCCTTGAGGCAGCAATGCCATGACGATGTGCTGCAGGGCATGGAAGGTCCCAGCCACATCTCGCTGGTGTGCAGCCATGGCAGCCATTCTTTCCGCCGTCATCCGCTCCATGTTCTCCATGAGCCCCCGCATGTGTCCCAACTCCCGGCTGACATCGCTGGAGCCACTCTGACTGGACAGTTGTTCTTGTCTCAGTATCATGACTCCAGCGATGTCAGCCATGGATCGTTGGAGAGCATGGAGCGGACTGTGGGTGTCCGTTAGGGACTGTAAGTGGTCCCTGATGGGAATCAGACACCCATGTATGGCATCAAGTTTGGCTGCCATGAGGTCGAACCCCACCCGCACCTGATCAGCCATCTTCTCCTGGACCTCTAACACACGGCATTGGAAGGCCATGTGTTGCTCGTGGGGGTCATGGGAGACAGCCGGGGTGGTAGGTGCTTCCTGCTGTGTGGTCTGTGCAGGGAGTGGGGTCTCCTCAATGCAGCTGGGCTGCCCTGCTCCTGGAGGTGGGGTGCTGAAGCTGTCAATGAGGATTTGGAGGGCTTCGGTGTCGATGTTGGGGATGTCCTCATCGTCATCAGTGAAGAGTTGTTGGGGCTGCTCTGAAGGAGGTGTTAATGCTCCCTCTGCAATGTGAAGGGGAAATGCAGTGTTACATTGTGTTCACATGTATGTTGACGCATTGTACAAGTTCACATGCAGACTGCATGACAATGTACATTGTGACTGTTTAGGAGGAGCTGCCTATTTGATGCGGGACAGTGGACATTTCGTCAACATCACGGATATGTGTTTGTACTTGTACATTGACATCTCACATTTCCCTGCTATGCCAAATGTGCTTGGCCAGTTTCTACACACAAGCGGCACCTGTTGTGTCCTCTGTCCTGTTGTAAACGTGCTGCAGTTTGTACCACATTGTTGTCAATGCTGATGTGCTCTGAATGTCATGTGTGTGTGCTGCATTTTGGGAGAGTCGCCCCTGCAGCTCTGATTTTGCTGCCCCTTGTCCCTTTCAGGCGGTGTGCCTTTGACTTCTGTGCCCATACAGTACTGAGATGTTGCAGACTTGGGTGAATTTGGGACTCTGGGGCATGGTTTGTCCGCAGATGTATTATTGACGTCAGGGGTTGTTTGTGCAGGTGGATGTGTCAGAGTGTGACCTGCTCCTGTACGGATGTGGTCCACACTCAGCCACCTCAGTGTGGTGGCGTGCACCATGTCATGATGATCGGACTAATCGTCATGCAGTGTCACTTGCATTGTCAGTGTGGCTCACAGACACGCCGCTTTGCTGGGTTTGGCACATGTGCATGGGTTGGTTGTGAGATTGGTGATGTGTGGGAAGGGCCCCCTCTGGGCACATAGTTGACGGGGGCCTACTTGCTGTTTCTAGGTGTGCTGCAGTGTGCCAAGGGGAACAGGGACATGATCCAGAGTCATTGTGGGTGTGCACTGTGCTGTACTTAATTGTGCATGTGTGCCATTGTGCCCATCTCCCCCCGTCCCCCCAGTCCCTGGTCGTTACTCACCCTGTTGCTGTTGTGTCAGGTCATGTTGAGCAGTGTCCAGTCCCCCAATTCCTGCCACCGTCTCCCCACTGATGACTGTGGACACCATTTCCTCCATCTCATCCAGCTCCTCCTGTGGCACTGGACTCCCACCTCCAGTCTGCATTGCTGCCTTCTGGTTGTTGGCGAGTTTCTGCTTGGTCTTGTGCTTCACATCATTCCAGCGCCTCTTGAGCTCTTCCATTGTCCTCCTCAGCACTCCGACTGCATTCACCTTGTCCAGGATGGACAGCCATGTTGCATTTTTTGTTGCCAATGACACAGTGGAGGTGACGAACAGTTGTTGATGGTGTTCTATCACCTCCGTGATCAGGATCCTGTTTTCCTGCGGACTGAACCGCGTCTTCCTCTTCTTCTTGTCCTTGCCCTTCCCTGTCCCCGAGTTCCCAGGCTGCTCCTCCGGGGCGCTTGTGGGGTTCTGGCCGTCCTCTGTACTTGCTCCGGCTGCCTCCATTGTGCTTCGCTGTAGTTTGGTTTTTGTTTGTGTTTTTTTTTCTTCTGCTTTTGTATTGATTTTTCCCGCCTGACGTGTGATTTGCAGGCCTGGCGCTGCTTTTCGCTCATTGTCTTATTGCGGTTGGGCCCATCGCAACTTTTTTCGCGTTCGGGTTTGGATTTTCATCGCCGTCCCGGTAATGTTATCGCGGACATTTGATGCGTTATCGGGAGACTATCGCATGTTACCGCCGTGTTGAAAATACGACGTTAACACAGAGTTATTTTCCCGCGATAGACGGCGATATGAAAACTTTCGTTAACCTATTTTGGCGATGTTTATCGCACGTTCTTGAGAATATCCCCCAGTGTGTCTTAAATTATCACTTGCAGTCTTCGCTTTACGTGATACAGCTCTTGGACTATGACAACTTTTTTTGATCATATTTTCCCATATTTTTGGTGACAGACTCAAAATATATTTGTCACCAGGACACATAGTCCACATTAAGAGGTTAATTCAAAGTCAACTCAGCAGACAATTTTTCATAATACGAAATGTCAATTCCTCAATTCTTCAGAAAAACAGAATAAGGCAACACAATGGCAAAGATGTTAATTCATGTGCGTCTTTGCCAAACATTGAGCCTTTTCAGAGCTGCAATGTCAAACACTTGATTTACAAGAACAAAAGAAGATGAATTATGAAGTGGGCACGTAATTCTCAGCTTTAGTATTAAAAGGTTACAGGCAAATTCTCTCTAAATTCATAAAGTGCCAAGGTCAGAATAAAACATTCAAGGACGATGGAGGAAGTGGGAAAAAATACTTAGCCGAATTTGGTCAAATTGCATCCCTGGGCCTTAAGTTTGACACTGTGCCAGAGGCACTGAAGTTGTAGATAGACTGCTGAGAACTAGGAAGTATTATGCTTCATTGGATGTTGATGGATGACAGCTAGCCTATCGTTAGCTGAAGAAAGTGTTTCTGTGGTGTCATTATGCAATTCCAAATACAATACAGGTCTGGTATCTATCTCTACCTCTTGTTAAATATACCTTGCTATTTTTCCTGAATACATGAGCTTTTACCGTGGCTGAAAAAAAACCCTCAAACATAAACGTGGTACTTACATAAAAAGTGTGGGTGGTCCTGGCAAGGTGCTTTTTAACACCATGTCACTTATTAGACGGGTGTGCTATTCTGCTCCGCTTCTTTTCCCAGGGGTCTCTGCGGTTTTGTGGCAGTGTGAATTAATTTAGTCTAATTTTAGAAGACCTCATTACATTGAGCAGTTAAACTGCACTTCTTCTATTTTCCCCTGCACACAGCAGACCAAGTAAAACCTGGTGAAATGTGTAATTGGAAAATGATCTAGAATTGAGGGGAAAACACGTGGACATTCATGCAGAAACTTAGATTCCTTTGGTATTCCGTATTATGAAAGGGCAAATTCGTAATGGTGTGGCAAAGTAACACCCAGAAATGTTCCCACTCCTTGGTACTCGGATTTTTTACGTACAGTTTCACCACACTTGGAAACCAGTGAATGTTGTAATAAGGACCAAGGACAAAAGAACATCATTGATGTCTGAAACTGCAAAACATCAAAACAAATTGAATAAAATTCCACATCCTTCCAAAAAACATCTCAGTACCAATTAACATCATCACTATTTTTCATTTATAGAAGTGATTTTTCAGTTCTATGTACATGGTAAAATCTTTGGAAGACACATGCAGGCTTGTTTTTGATTGCTGGTGGTAGATTGATTGTTGGTGGTGTTAGAATAAAAATGTCTTAGCTATGTTGCTTATGTATTGCACTGCGTAAGTTAGCATTCGCGGCACCATTTTATGTTTGGCCGCCATTTTGAGCCATGATCGAAACTTCTTTCTCTCTATCTCTGGTAGTTCTCGTTTCTCCAAGGTTGGGCCTTTCTGTACTAATGAATACACTGTTCTTATTAGCGCATACCTTTCCCACTAGATAGAGGCCTGCTCCCACTAGTTCAGCGGTGGGCACAGGCAGAACGTCCTTGGCTAAGAGATAGTGTGTGCCTGGTCTCCGGATCGAAACAGAAATTTCCAGTGCCTTCATTGGTTCTGAATCGTACATAATGTACATAATGTATCACCATGTTTGCTGATGTCAGCCCCTCTGCAGCAATCCTAGAGACTGGGCAGACAGGGCTCTGCTCGAGTGTACCTGAATAAATATACTTGGTTTGTATTCTTTACTGTCTGACCGACTCTTCATTAGTATGGAAGGCTCAGAGGTGGTCGTGAGTGACATGGGTGACCCTAATCGGGTCACTTCCTTCAGTTGGCACCCGAACAAGGACTCCATTGGGCGAGTGGCCCTTCCCCCCCCTGAAGACGGGTGGGGAGGTCAAGGCTATCGTCGGGTCGGACGGGCGGAGCATGGATCCCTGCATGAGAGAGTTCCTGAACTCACAGCTGCCCCGTCTGTCTGTCTGCCTCGCCCAGCGGTCATCCCGACTGGAGTCCTGAACGGGGAAACCCTTGGATCTGACCGTTTGGTCCGAAGAGTCGGCAGTGGAGAATAAATTTGTTTGACTTGTATGCACCAGGTGAGTTTGTTTTGGTCCTTTGTGGATATGGTACCATTTTGGTTTGTATTTGGCACGGTCTGAGGACCGATTTTGGTACAAAGTGTTTGTGAACACTTTGCCAGGCAACATAACGAATTTGTCTCACTTTTGAAAATACCTGGAATTAGCCGATTCTTGGTTTCTTGTTGTCGTTGTTGCTCTGCAGATGCTTGATTGGAAAAAAGTCAGCCAGTGCCTCCAGAAGGCACTCCGAACTTTGATATGTATGTGAAGCATGGCCTTGGCCCTATTATGTTTAGTACGCTATGGCATAAATATACGAGGGACAATGCCGAGTTGCAGTGGCGGTTGACGGGCACTTTTGATGAACAAAAACAGTTTTTTTACAGGAGAAGTTGTTTGCGAAGCGAAGTAGGCAGTCTATGTTTGATTCTCTTCGAAAGTGGCAAAAAGAGGCTAAACAGAGGTGAATGAAAGCAGAGAAAGAGGCCCGGAAGGGGAGAATGCAAACATTGACTCAGAAAGCTGTAGCATATGATAGAGAGGAACAAGAGATAGGGATTGAACGTGAAGATAGGAGGTTTCGATTGAATATTGATAAATCTTATGTGGCCCAAGAAGAAAATGATACGTTTGTGGAACAATTGTTAGATACTCGACCTCAACCCCATATGCCCCGCAGAGGATATATCCCACTCTTCCCTCACAGCCCCAGCTACCCGGTTCTTCTGTCTCTGCTGTTGTTTCTGCTTCTGTTACTGTTACTGTTGATCAGACTGCCTTGGCCACGGCACCTCCTGTCCTTTCTTTGTCCTCGCTGTCTGTGGCAACTATGACTGTTAGTACTCCTGCCACACCTATTGCTTTGGCGTCCCTTTCGCCAGCTCTTACACCTGCGACAAAGCCGGCAGCGACGTTAGTGCCTGCTACTTCTGTTGCTACTCCCACTGTGTTCTTCCATCCGCCACACATTACTGAGCAGTGGGACACCAGTACGTGGATTTGAGGATAGAGACTGGACAAAATATAAAGAGCGTAAGGGTCCGTATGTGCGATCTCAAATGGAAGATGCAGAGAAAAAGGTAGTGGCTAATCAGGCTGCGCAGTGGGCCCGAAACCCCATTTATGGTGTGGAAGATGTGTGGAGTGTGATGAAAGATTATGAGCCTTTTGTACATCAGCATGCCCTTAAGCATATGTCTGCTACTTTGATCGGTCTTTGGGAGCAGAGTTTCAGCGATGCAGCACCGCAGATTCTATATGATATTAAGGATCATGGATATGTTACTGATATGGCGCCTGGTCAAGTTTTTGGTAATGTTGCGATGTTGGTTGCTTATCGGGGTAGACTGCTTGAGAAGAGCCCCACCCTGGTATCTCAGTTTCCAATGCAGGAGGTTCATCCTATCTTTCACCCTGAAATACCAGAGCTAAGGGATCAGCACAATGTTATTACTAGACCAGGGGCAGCGGCCCGTTTCCAAGAACAATGGGTTTTGTACTCCATGGAAAAGGAATGAAGTCTTGTCTCTTAAGACTCAGTTACCTGATCCTAGGAAGAATCCAACTGCTTATTAAAAAGAATTGACTGAAGCTGCCTCTTCAACAGTGATGACACTTGCTGATATTGAAATGTTCTTTGGCTTACTAGTTCCGGTTGATATTTGGAGACAAGTACAAACACAGGATCATGCTGCGGAATTGGGTGGTACCTGGGATCAAATTAAAGTATGGGATCAGGGACGGAAGCCAGGTGATAATCCTAAACCAGAGATACTTGCTTTGTCCGGCTGTATCATTACGTATATGCATTCTCTTATCCCTCCGAGAAAAGTTGATTGGGACAAGTTATCGGCTTGTCGACAGAAGAAAGATTAGAGTGTATCTGATTTTTTTCACTCGGTTTGAAGATGTGTTTCTAGATTATAGTGGACAGGATTAGTCGATCAAAGGTGGTGTTCGATTGTTTGTTAATAGATTTGCTTTCAATTTGCTTCCCGAGATTGCGACCCGATTGCAGGCTTCCGAGAGCACTTGGTCCACATCTTCCCCTTCTGTTATTTTGAATATGGCGCAGTATTATGAACACAGGGAAAATGAGGATAAGGAGAGGACGGAGAAGAAGCATAAGGATTTGAAGACGAAGGTGTTGTTGCAGCAGGCTTCTAGGGGGAATGGTAGAGAACATGGTGATTCGGCCCGACAACTTCCACGCACTAGCAGGCCGCCAAATACCACACCTTTAGGGCCGAATCAGTGTGCGTATTGTAAAGAGGAGGGACACTGGCATAGCGAGTGTCCTGTGCTTTTGCAGAAGGTGGCGGTCCCGAGAGGACGAGGTTCTCGTGGACGGGGTCGGGGTCGTGGAGCTGGTGGTCAGAACAGGGCTCAGAATGCTGTGGCCTCGCAGGATCGTTCTGATCAAAATTATTTTGATGACCCTCGGGTAGGACAGTATTATCATGATGATTATGACACGGATGAGGTGACAGGGATGTCTTACAGCTAGGACAGCCAGGGACAGAGTGAGGGACCAGTTCCGATACCTGTAGATCAACGCGGTCCGTATGTCAGTGCAAATGTGCATGGCTCGGCTAAGGAGTTTTTGGTGGATACAAGTGCAACAAACAGTTCTATTTCTTGTTCCTTGGTCCCTGGGGCGACTCTGTCTGGCCATAATATTGTTTCGGTAGGTTTTTCTGGTGTACCGATTGTGAGCCCATTTCAAAACCTCTGGCGTTGACTATTGATCCTTTCACTGTGGATTCGCCATTCTTGTTGACGTCTAATTGTGGAGAGAATTTGATGGGTTTGGACTTGTTGAAGAAATTGCATGCCACGATTTATTGCTCCCCGGCAGGTGTTTACATGACAACGAGCCCGGATGTAAGACGCGTTACGCAGTGCCTGTCCAAAGATGCGCCTCTTCCTGCAGAGTTTAAGGATGTGCCACTCACTCTCTGGACGACAGGTGACACAGATGTGGGACTGGTACAGATATCACCAGTTTCGATCCAAGTTAAAGACAATGCTATTTTACCTCGATACCTCAGTATAAAATACAGCAGGCAGGGGATCGAGCTTTATTGCAAATTGTACAGGATTTGATTGAGAATGGAGTGGTTGGGGAGATGACTGCTAATGTTTGTAATAGCCCTATTCTTCCCATTCTCAAACGGACACCTTCGGGTTCCTCTGATGACCATGCAGATGTTTATCGCTTTGTGATTGACTTGCGTGAAGTTAATAAAATAGTGATTCCCCAGTTCCCGGTGGTTCCTGACATCACCACTCTGTTGACAATGATTCCTTCTTCTGCTACATTCTTTTCTGTCATTGATTTGAAAAACGCGTTCTTCAGTATTCCCATTCATCCTGACAGCAGGTATCTGTTTGGGTTCACCCTAGCTGGTAGAAGCTTTAGGTTCTGTCGCGCTCCTCAAGGCTATAATGAGAATCTGAGTATCTATAGTCAGGCATTGAAAGGTCAGCTGGATTCCTTGTTGCGCCCTACAGGTAATGTATTGCTTCAGTATGTCGATGACTTGCTCATCGCCTCGGATACAGAACAAGGTTGGAGAGACAGTACAGTTAAATTGTTGTTGCATTTAGCTCAGCATGGCCATAAAGTATCCCTGTCCAAATTTCAGTATTGTTGACAGGAGGTCACCTACTTAGGTCACCTACTGTTGAAGGAGGGTAGGAGATTGACCCCTGAGCGCATTAGTACCATTGTTAAAATGCCCGTCCGCAAACTCAGAAAGATGTGCGCGCTTTCATAGGTATCACTTCCTATTGCTGGCAGTGGATACCTAGCTATTCGCTGTTAATCAAGCCCCTGCTTGCCCTAACACTAAAAGATGTGCATGAACCCCTGCCTTGGACGCCTGAATGTCAGCAGTCTTTTGAGCAATTAAAAACTGCGCTTTGTTCGGCTCCAGTGCTTGGTACCCCTAACTATGCCAAATGCTTTGTATTGTATGTCCATTAGATGGCTGGTTGTGCGCTTTCTGTTTTAACACAAAAATTGGAGATAAGCAACGGCCATGTGCTTACTTCTCTGCTGTGCTTGATCCCGTCGCACGAGCCCTCCCGAGCTGTCTAAGAGCGGTCACGGCCATGGCTGTCTTGATAAGACAATCGGCTGGACTCGTACTTGATACTGACCTCACAGTCATGGAACCCCATGCTGTGGATACACTTTTGAATTAGACAAAGACACAGCGCCTCACCAGTGCATGTCTGACAGGTTATGAATTAACGCTGTTCGCGAAACACATCACGATCAAAAGATGTGCCACTCTGAACCCAGCCACGTTACTACCCCTCCCTTCTAAGAATGAGGAGATTGACATACATGATTGTATCTTCCGAACGGAAGAAGAGATGAAAGGACGGGTAGACCAGACTGATGTTCCCTTATCTGACCCTCAAGGGGAACTATATGTTGATGGCTCTTGCTTTAAATTACCAGATGGCACTACAACTGCTGCATACGCTATTACTACGCTGCGTACGGTGGTTGAGACATCACAAGTTCCCTATAAGTCGGCTCAAGCTGCAGAGCTCACTGCCCTTATTCGAGCCTACGATTTGAGTGAGGGACTGGTTGTCAATATTTATACTGACAGCCAGTATGCCTTTGGAGTCACCCAAAATTTTGGGCGACTCTGGGCAGAGAGAGGGTTCCTTACTTCCCATGGTACAAAGATCCAGCTTATATATAGGCTTCTGTCCGCTTTGACACTCCCTAAGAAATTGGCAATAGTAAAGTATAGCGCCCGTAGGAAAGTTACTGATGATGTAGGTAAAGGGAACGCTTTTGCAGATCAGACAGCTAAGGAAACAGCCAGGACTAGAATGAAAAGAATGTTCATAGCAGGTCCCGCTAGATGGGTGCCCGAGGTCACCATGTTTGAGGATACACTTGAGAACGTGAAGGAGATACAAAGTGAAGCCACAGTAGAGGAATTAGCAGTGTGGCAAAAGAGTACAGCACAATTGAATGATGAGGGATGTTGGATTGACAAGTCAGGGAAGCAGAGATGGATGTTGCCAGATGGGTATGTTCTCCCTGTGATCACGATGGCTCATGGCCCAACCCATATCAGTGCTAAGGGTATTTGCAAGTTGTTAGACCCTGTATGCCAGAATGATAACATCTCAAAAACTGCTGCACATTTAGTGAAGTACTGCATGGTGTGCATGATGCACAATCCTGGGAAAGGTACCCTTACACCACCCGGTAATTTTGCACCACCCACTTTCCCTTTTGAGGTCCTCCAGATGGACTATATTGAGTTAGAGAGGGTCAATAATTTGAGGTACATGTTGGTGGTTGTTTGTGCATTCAGTAAATGGGTTGAGGCTTACCCCAATAAAGACAATACAGCCATTGTGACTGCAAAGGTACTCCTGAAGGAGTTCTTTCCTCGTTTCGGCTTGCTCCGTTTGATCTGGAGTGACAACGGAAGTCATTTCAATGCCAAGGTTATCCAGTTAGTTTGTGATGGTTTGCACATAAAACAGAAGTTTCATTCTGCTAGTCAACCCCAGTCAGCAGGTTTGGTTGAGAAGTACAATGGTACTCTCAAACTGAAATTCAGGAGACAACAGGGTTACAGTGGCCAGATGCTTTACCATTAGCTCTTTTGTCGACAAGAACAACAGCACATTCTAGGACAGGATTGTCACCCTACGAGGCCATGTTTGGGTGCCTGGCAAATGTCTGGGGCGTCCCGCGCCCTCGTAGGTTCTCAGATATTGAGTATCCATTGTTGACAGACTATCTTTGCCTGTTAACTGAAAATTTGCGTTCTATTCACCAACAGGTCCGCGAGTCCCTTCCATCCACACCAGAGGGGCCCGGACACGATATTCGGCCTGGGGACTTCATATTAGTCAAGAACTTCCAGCGGAAGAAGAGCTTGGAGCCCCGCTGGAAGGGACCTGAACAGGTCCTCCTGGCCACTGGAACCACTGTGAAGGTCGCCGGCTGAAAGAACTGGATCCACGCCAGCCACTGCCGCAGGATACCCTTGCCCTATGATCAGTGGGTGAGGGATGGCATAGGGGACACTGAGTGTGAGAAGGTGCCTCAGTTTGTCCCCTTCAGCAATGCAAAGTTAACAAGAACCCAAACGGATGCGGAGAATGATGAAGTGCTAAATGCAGTGGCCCCTCCAGAAATTCGAGCCATTAAGGATCCGCTGTTCCGCTGTTTGTTGAGCGACTCTTCATTAGTATGGAAGGCTGAGAGGTGGTCGCGAGTGACCCGGGTGGCCCTAATTGGGTCACTTCCTTCAGTGGTACACACAGTCTGCAAATGTGCTAAAGTAGTTATCAAAAGAAGTAGCTGTGACAACTTTGAACTGGACTTGAATATATTAAATGCTATATAGAACTCTGTACCGGAAAAGTTATCATGACCTGTACTGTGAAGCGCTCTGATACCCTACGGGGTCAAGTTCGCGCTATACAAAACACTGACTAAATAAATAAATAAATAGTGGTAGAGCAAATAAAGGATTGTAATGCAATTAATGATATCAATACATTTGAACCAGTTTAAGAGTGCAGCTATAATTGAAGCAAATGGTGCACCAACATAACATGGTAAAGTGTGCCGCAAATATGGGACCAGTGCCTGCTTTGAGCCAGTGGTTGCCAGTGGGAGGCACCGGCATTCATTTTTTAAACCAGCACTTATATTTTTTGCATCAGATATTTACCAATAGCAAGAGAGGGAAAAACAAACAAAGTAGAAACATGGAGGAAGAAAAATATGGGAAAACTGCCACTTAGGAAGAACACAGGAACCCGCAAGAGTGAGAAAAAATGACAGGAAGTGCCTGGTAGTGGAATAAAGAGGCATGAGGTGTATTCAAGACTACTCAGCCTTGGTATTCGTTATGGCGAATTTTAATTGCATCAGCCACGGTCTTGTGAGCAGAATTTTGGATACATACCTGCCAACTATAACAAACGTTTTACTGTGTGAAGAGTGGGACTGGCCTTGGAGGGTGCCGGACCTTGGAGCGGAAGGGCCTCATGCTGGGAAGTACGGAAGAGGCAGTTTTGCACTCTCCCCACCTCCCAAACCCCCTTCTTTTGAAAAAATAGCTTTCTGAGGTTGGTGTCGATGCCCTCGGGTGTTTTCACAATGAAAGTCAGCAGTTCAAATTCTCCCAAAACTACCTGGAAATTCACTTCTGAGGGTAGATCCAGAGGAAATAACATATGCGTTGTGGGTCTACAAGAGGTCATGGTGGGCCGTGATGCAGTGGCTTACACTGAGAAATGGATCTGCACCTTTCTTTCAGATGTGGGACTCTCTCCCTTTTTTACCCTCGAGTGAGCCCATCATGTGTCGGCCCATCGCCCACCCCCTGGGGCAAATCCCAGGCCTTTCTTATTTCATCTACTCAACTACAGGGACCCTGACAACATCTTTTGTGCAGCACGTTAACTACAGAATATAAGAATGGACAGTAAATCTGTTATGATCTTTCCTGATTAAACCATGGCGGTGCAGCACCAG
Source organism: Calotriton arnoldi (assembly GCA_963921515.1). NCBI lineage: Eukaryota > Metazoa > Chordata > Amphibia > Caudata > Salamandridae > Calotriton > Calotriton arnoldi. The sequence goes on from CAWUFW010015678.1 coordinate 238,180, forward strand.
AGAAGCTTCTTTCTTGCTGTTAAGCAGCGCCTCCAAAAGTTAGACATACGCTATTCACTTCTGTTCCATGTGCAAATCTGTGTAACGGCAGAGGGATCCTCGCATTTGTTCGACTCTGTTGACGAAGTATGGGACTGGCTGGAGTCCACTGGCCTCATAGCCACACGTCCCTTGCCCCGTGCGATGGAGCACCTTGGTGGTGCGGTGGGATGTCGCCGGTGCTGGAGCTCCCCTTGATGCAGCCTGGCTCTGCTCCAAACCTGGAACAGGTGATCCTAGAATGATGACAGGCACTGCAGGTGGCATCCACGATATGTGACCATGAACAGAGTCTGGACCCTGACACAACCTCTATGAAGTCCTTCAGTGACAATAGTTACTCCATCACATGGCCCTCTGGTGCTGACTCGGTGGCCCCACCCGCGGTCACCCCTCAGACTGCGGAAAACCTCATGTGAATTATTTGTTGCACATACAAGTCAACCTGCCTTGCTACTTATTCTCTAATTTCCACATTGTATCACTTATGTATCCTGTAACCTCTATTGCATTTCAAGGCACCATGCTTCTAGCTCTCGCACTTCTCCATACACTACTACTAGTTAGACTGAAGGGCTACCACTTGCCTTCGATAGCTTTGCAGTTTGGGCAGATACCAGTTGTCCCTCCGCCCCAATGATGTTACCTGTTTGGACTTTCCCCTTGTCCTCAGTGGGACTGGTTGCCTGGAGCTCCCCGAGCCTGTAATCACCCTCACCCACCGGTGTTACTATGCATAACGAGGAACCATCCCCCTTGTGGCGTTCTACAATGTGGGGTTTCATTGGGCTTCCCTCATGACCCACACTAATTTCCTCACATGGAATGTGAGAGGCATGCACATGCTCTCTCACTGTTACACAGTATACTCCTACCTGAAGCACTGAGCCACTTACATAGCACTCCTGCGGGACACACACCTGATATTGGTCGAGGCCCGCAAGCTCCAGCAGCGGTGGTGGGGACACGTGTTTGCTACAGACTACTCCTCATTTGTGAGGGGGTGCGGATCAGGGTGAAACCAGTGGTCCTCTTCACGGCAGATGACATTAAAGTAGATCCGAATGACTGGTTTGTGCTGCTGCACATATGCTTAGAAGGACGGTGCCTCCTCTTAGAGATGATATACGCCCCTAATACTGACCAGACCTCATTCCTACAAACGCTAGCTAATAGGTTGTCCTGTTGGAGTGGGATCCTGTGGCTCCTAGGGGGCGACTTCAATTCTGCCCTTGACACAGATCTGGAATGATCCTTTCCTCCCCTGACACGCACACTACCCACATCTAATGCACAGGTCCTCACTGACTGGCTTTTACACAAGCAGCTTGCCTACATATGGCGAATTGACAACCCGAACACACACGTATGCTCTTTCTATTCCTCACTACCCAATCTACATGTTATACTTGACTGCTTTGTTGGTTCCGGCAATCTGCTTCCCACTATTCAACACACAGATTATTTAGGCCGTACACACTCGGACCACAATCCACAATACCTACAGCAGACATTGTGACTGCAACCCACCGCGCTTGAGGATCTACTCCTCCGTGCATCACTGGGTTCAGCCACAGCAGTCTATTTTGAGTTCAATAATGATACCTCCAAAGACATACTGATAGAATGGTATGCCTTTAATGTGACCGACACTGCTTGGGGCTGCTTTGGAAACTCAAAAACAATTGGATGGCAACATCACGCATTGAGCACAAACTTCTGCACCTTGAAACACACTCCGTTACTGACCAAGCATACACCCAACTCCTGGCTAAGGCGAACTGTGAACACACCTCTCTGTTGGAGTGAATCCGGTGCCTGAACTATGTCACGCATTCCTCACGCACTCACAACAACTGATTGAACAGGGTGACTTCTGGCATGGTTGATACACCAGGACCAGCCTAGACAACCCATTCTCTCACTAAACATGTCTACGGGACACCCCCTTCACACTCAGCACGATATACATGTGGAACTCACAAGGCACTACACCTCACTTTACATGTTGGTTGTGGACTTCGACCCAATTCGACTGGGGGCTTTTTTTTCCACGCTGCACCTTACCACCACCTGAACATGGTGAGCCACTGGACGAACCGATAACACTATCAGAAATGTGCTGGGCCATTAGAGCCTTAGCAACCGGCAAGTCCCCTGGCCCAGATGGCCTGCCAGCTGAAAATGATAAAGGATACACTCCTACGCTGGCTCCCGCCTACTTACTCTTTATTAAACATCTCTCACAGCACACTTCCTGCCTCAATCATTACGTGAGGCCCTACTTATCTCCTTACCTAAACCCGACACGGACCCCACGGCACTAGGCTCCTACTGACCTCTGGTGCTTTTCAACATGGATTACAACATTTTTAGCCAAGATCCTGACTGACCGCCTTTTGCCCTTGGTACTGCTACTTGTCCACCTGGACAAAAATGGGTTTGTCCTGGCTCGAACACCTCATTGAATCTGCAAAAGTTTTTCCGGGTCTCAAGATACTTCACACACCTTTGGCAACCCTCTGGATGCTTGGTCCTGAACCTTAAGAAAGCTTTTGATTCACTGGAATGGGTTTTTCTATTTGATGTACTAACTCACTATGGGCTGGGAGACCGTTTCCCCCAATTGATTAAATTGCTTTACACCACACTGTTGGCTAGAGTAAAAACAGCTTCTTATAGCTCTGACCCTATATCGATAGGCAGAGGTACCCGTCAAGGATGTCCGCTATCCCCACTACTTTTCTCTTTGCCAATAGAAACACTTGCTATGGCTATCAGGGCTCAGGGCAAGGAATGGAGTATTCCATTGGGAGGTAAAACCCACACAATTTTTTTGTACGCTGATGATCTCCACCTCTATATCTGAGGCATGTTATCGGAACCCCATGCCATAGCTCAGATGCTCACTGAATTTTCTACCATTTCTGGCCTGCGAGTTCACTGGGTCAAATCCTGCTTGTTCCCTTTACCCCTTTGCATCCCGGTCCAACATCTACCCTTATGGGACCCCAGTCAAGTGGCACCCAGTGTGTTTCGCTACCTAGGGGTTCGGGTATATCATCAAACAGCTGACTTAATGGACGGCAATCTAACCTGGGTGACAGCTGCCCTCAGATCCCAAATGTCATTCTGGCGCACACTCCCGTCGTCTGTCATGGGTCGCGTAGCTTTGCTTAAATTGGTGGTATTGCACTGGCTACTCTGTTTCTTCACTAGCCTGCCCCGATATATCGCACCACCCACTTTAGATCCTTTGAAGGAACCATGTGAGAGTTCATATGGAACGAGCCTTGGTGCAGGGTAGCACTGGCAAAAATGTACCTGCCTACAAATCATGATGGACTCTCTGTGCCCAATATGGAGCTATACTATCTTGCCTCTCAACTCTGGTGGGTGACGGGGAAGCAGTTCTCTGACACTGTCACGTTGACCCTGGCCTTGACCCGCTCAGCAGTGATCCGACTCTTTCAATCATGTGCGTGTGGGAAGCCACCAGAGTGTCTGCTGCTTGAGGTTGCATATAAGTGCTACCAACGTAGTCTGTACCTTACACAATCTACTACCCCATATGCGTAGGCACTGCTGTTGTTGGGCATGCTAAGAGGCAATGTTAAAACCTCATCGGCAGAGATCGCCGTTTGGAGTGCCGTCGGTCTGCATACACTGGGGGACTTCTATCGAAAGGGCGACCTATTGTCATATGATACACTGGCGGAGGACGAGGGGCTGTCTCTGGCCCTGTTTGTGCTCCATACCTTGTTATTCTCGGTGCAGGGTGGCAAATGGGGGACATGACAGGGATAACCTTCCATGCACATCACACTGCAGTACCTGCATGTTATGGGAACGGGTCGACACCTCATGAGATGGTTTGCAGCCTCCCTCTGCCAAAACACAACAGTAATTCTCACGCCCTTGAGGCAGCACTGGGAGTGAGACCTGGCCCATCCCTATATGGATAAAGAGTGGGCCTCCATGCAGAAGAGCCCAACACACGCCCCTCAGAATGCCTGCTTCTGCCTCATCCAATACTACATAACCCAAACAGCCTGTCTCACGCCGGCAAAAATAAACAGATACTATAAACGAACAGATGCACACTGCCTCAGATGTCATTTACTAGATGCCGACCTCCTTAACATGCTATGGGCTTGTCCTCATCTCCACACTTACTGGCGACACGCTGCTACCCAACTGACTACCTGCACGGACCGCACAAACCTGCACACACGGGAGGCATGCATCTTAGGACTCATTCGCAGAAATAAGAAGCAAAGGGTCACATCTTGATTTCTTGATCTGGGTTTGATAGTGGCAAAACGCATAATCACCAAGCGATGGAAATCACCTAAACCACCCCCATTTCTGGCATGTCAGTATTCACTGCTGGTGTGGGCACAGACTGAAAGTGTCGCACTACATAAAGAATACACTCTGGGGCTGCGTAAGTTACAGCTGCAATTGGGACCCTATATTACATGGCTTCTGTCTAGACCAGCACACAGACTAAGAGCACACTGATGTGGCGGTGGGAACAGGTGGGATAGACACGGTAACCTAGGCTGCTGCTCTACACTACATGGCCGAGGAGGTGTGTTGTGATAGCCCCCATCTGTAGAAAAGATCTGCTTTGGTCAAAAGATCTACTGTGGTCATTGTGGCACCTTGATATTTTGGGGGGGAATTGGAGGGGAGCAGAGGGGAGTGGGGGAATCCCAAGTTGGGCCAATTTGTATTTCTGTTCCACATTGTTATCTAGTTTTCTTTCCTTCCTTCACTAATGTGAACTACTACAGTGTCAATGGCTTAGTGGTGGGCCCTCTCCTGCGTTCTCACCGCATGTTATCAGCTCCACAGGTAGAAGCACACGAGGACTCGGTAACACTTTCGCTAGACACCTGAGTGTGATCTTACCAGCGGCGGTCGGCGCAGGTAAGTGCGGTTGCGGTTTGGGGGGTGGGGAATTCGACATACAACGGGATAAGTTAAATTAAATTTAAAAAAAAACACTTACCTTGCACTTGCCGCATGGCCGAGTCGGTAATGAAGCGAGCGCAAGGTAAGTGGTTTTATTATTTTTTTTTATTTAATTTAACTTATCCCATCGTATGTCGACTTCCCTGAACCACACCCCACCCCATCCCACTGTCCCACTGCCCCACCGCTCTCACCTGTGCCAACCGCAACAGGCTCTTACGCTAATATATTAACATATGTACTTCTCTTTGCGGTGAACGTTGACTCCTACTATTTGTCTTCTTGTATATCACATGAAACAATATTATTGAACTATAGTTGATGTCTCAAATCCTGAGCTGTAACCTTCCGAAATATAAGCCTGTTTCTTCAAAAAAATCAATAAAACAGAAATAAACAAAATAAATGAGTCAGGATATCGGATTTGAAATAAGTACAAGAAGTAAATCTGAGCCAATGCACAGCAGCAAATCCCAAGAATGTGGATCTGAAACGTTCAATGAAACTCACTTTATATAAAACTGATACAGGCACGTTTGGTGCATCTTTGGACAAAGTTGGTAAGGGAGTCAACTGTTTTGTGAGCCCTGCTGACTATCTTCCTTTCCCATGAATCTCCACAAGGTATTTTCAGTAATCTCTTTTTTTTCAATTCTGAAAAACTGTAAGAACTCCCTGCCTGCCTTGCTATCTCCCTGGGATAAGCTGCTAAGAGGTAAGATTAGGCAGTGGATTATAAAACTCGGGATTGTGCTAGACTCTGTGATCAGCACTCACTGCATTGCCTTTTCTTGTTATTCCATGTCATTACCAGACTCAACAAAGTCTTCCGCGTCAGGATGATACAGAGAGCGAAGCCTTTGGAAGCAATGCTTTACGCTGAATCAGTGTATTTTGTAGTTTTCACCTTGCCATTCTGAACATATTAAAGGAATCAAACTGCTTCAGTGAATAGAAACACAGAAAGTTCAACACATTCTATGAACTCAGTCCCTTCATTTTTGAACAGTCTGGTTGCCTTTCATCATTATCAAAATATTCGTTAAGATGTATTTTAATTCTGAATTTTTACATGTTGAAAAGCTTCAGAAATGCAACACATGTATTAATGAAACCTAGTTCTAGTATCCGTCTTGTCTTTTCTGCCGCATGTTTTTCAGATACCATCTTTAATATGCAGTGCACTTAATTGACATGGACTATCTGTCTGTTCATTTCATTCTATGTGTATAACTATTTTTTCTAGTAATTTATGATCACGCCCTGGATGCTGCAATTGATCATAAAGTACACATTTCTATCTAGTGTATCTACATAACACACATTTTAAGAGTTTGTAAAAGATAAGTGAATGTAATAAGCAGAAAAGACATTCTAACATTAAAACATTACAGTACAGACCACAGATATATTGTAATTTAAAATTTATTCTAAAGTCTTCCCCCTGGAAAGCAATATAACATCGTTAACTGGAGGAAACATTTGTCAGTGAAAATGTTCGTGACCTAAATGCATGTTTTCTGACAAACTCACAAAAATATCTGCTGGGTCAGCTTCACTAATCTCAGAATTCTGTGGCCGTAGGTATAAAATCTCTAAAAATGTCTTTCAAGTTCAAAATCTACAAACCACTATCTCGAATTCATCTCCATATTTACAAATATTAGTAAGGTGTGGAAATCAGTTTTCCACTTCCAAAAATAAAACACGGTCTCTGCTTATTTTCTGAGCCCAGTACAAAATGAGCTTCTGGTTTTTAGAAAAGACAAGGAAGCTACAAAAAGGCGGAGACGGTAATGGAAGGATGGGAAAAAGAGTGTGAAAGTAGGGGAAGGTGGGGAAGTAGTGGGGAGGGAATGTACTTTCAGTTGAAAACTACTTCATTCGCTGAAGAATGATATGTGCAGGTAGGAGGGTATTCGATGTAGGGCTGTAGGAAAAGACGATTGAAGATGGTTAAAAATGAATGAAAATGCAGGGTTTTTTTAGGAACAAGTGTGATCGGGTTACAATGAGGTGCTCGGGGTGATCGCTAGGATAAAAGGAAAATAATGACGTAGGTTACATTTTTAAAGAGATACTAAGGCTAACTTTCTCAGCTATTAAAGTATCCTACATCCAGTGGCTTGCTTTGGCCACGCCCCCGGAGGTGGTCTACTTCTCCATTGCCCGCGGCGCAGGCGCGCCGCTGGCGCGGCAAAGGCAAGCCCGTCAGCGCCCGTCCGCGTCCGTCCGGGGCCAGGGGCCAGCACCCCTGCCAATTTTACTAACGAGCAGCCTCTTAGATATACGGCGGATCGACTTAAAGAGCTAGCGACGATGACCCCGGAAGCCTGTTGCCACACCCATCTGTGGAGACAGACCAACTGCTATGTTCTCACTGCCCGTTCAATCAGACTCTAACGAAGGACTCTCTGGTTAAAAAGCATAAACTCAACTTCTTACTTAATAACTGCAGGTCGCTCAGCAAACATAAATATGAAATCTATGAATGCCTTGTCAACAAACAACCGGACGCCTGGTTTCTTACTGAAACCTGGCTGAATGAGTCTTCAGCCCTTGAGAGCTTAGAAGCTCTACCCTAAGATTATGGCATCCCAAGGCACGATCGCCCTATCAAGCGCATGGTGGGATAGCTATAATATATAAACTCTGATTAAAATGCGCTATTAAAGTTGCCTATATTGACAACTGTGAGGCTATCTCCTTCACTATTGCGGCGGTTGATGATTATGCGCTGACTGTTTTTTTGATCTATCGGCCCCCTGGCCCGGTGGCCAATTTCATATCGAGTCTCGTGCAGACTGTGGTCCAGTCAGCACTGCGCTACAATAACCTGATTAGATTAGGTGATCTCAATTTCCTCTTCGACTCAAACACGAATGCTGAAGCGCAGCCCCTATGTCAGGAACTAACCTCTCTGCAGCTGAATCTTAAAACTAAACTCCCCACACATCAGTTGGGCCATATACTTGACCCCATTTTCTCCAACTGTTCCAAGATCGAAATAGAATCTCCTATTGTTGTTCCTTGGTCGGACCACCACTTGGTGTTTTTTTCCACTCCCTAGGCTCCTGTCAGGACCTGCCCACAAGTCGTGTGCAGGAAATGGTCCGGGTTTAATGCGGAAAGTTTTACTCAAACTTTCCAGCAGAATCACTTCCAACTTGGAGCTGATATCAATGCTGCCAATTCAGTAGTGGAAAAGTGGTTCTTAGAAGCAATGGATTTTATAGCCCCCTGGACAACCTACACCTCTCAGATTCGGACCAACTCGGCATCTTGGTTTAACGAAGATCTGATGTTAGCCAGAAAATCTTGCAAGCGCCTGGAGCGCCAATGGAGGAAGGATTATTCTGATAGTAATAAAATTGCCTATAAGAATGAGCTAAAGATTTATCATGCTCTTATAGGAAAAACCCGTGCAGCTTACTACATTGATAGAATAGAGCAAGCGGAAAACTCTTCTAAAGAACTGTTCTCTATCTTTACATCTCTCTCATCATTGGAGCGTACTGCGGCCCCTGCGCCCAGTTCTCTAGAGTCCTGCAATAAGATTGCTGCTTTCTTCGCTACGAACGTAGCTAAAATTTATGACTCCTTTCCACCGGAGGCCCGTAATGGCACCTGTTCCAACTTTCATACTAATACCCCATTTGAGGGTAGTACCCACTCGCAGCTTGATTCTCCGATGCTAGAGGACCTAAAGGTTTTGGCCTTGAATATTAAATCTGGCTCCTCAGTGGACCCAGCTTCACCCAAACCCTAAGGAAAGGAATGGATGCTATTCTACCTTACGTTCGACAACTTCTTGATCTCTCCTTCTGCTGCGGCGAAGTCCCACAGAAATGGAAACAGGCTATTGTCCTTCCCCTAAGGAAAAAACCCTCTGCGGATCCGGGTCTGCTATAAAACCTCTGCCCCATTTCGCTTCTGACGTACTTTTCCAAAATCGCAGAGAAAGTGGTGAATGCTCAATTGGTGGCCCTCATCAACCTGAACAATTTATTCCACCCTTCGCAATCAGGCTTTCGAGCCACCCACTCCACGGAGTCAACACTACTTTTCGCTACTGAAACCTTGCGCAAGTCCACGGATGAGGGTCAGACTGCTGCTTTGGTCATATTGGACCTTAGCGCAGCTTTTGATACCGTCTCCCACTATATGCTCCTGCAAAGATTAAGGACTTGTGGGATCGAGGGTTCAGCCTTAAAATGGCTGGCCTCCTTTCTTCATGGTTGTAGTTTCCAAGTTGCGCAGCATCCGCACATCTCCAAAACCCTTCCACTCTCACAAGGGGTCCCACAGGGCTCAATTCTGAACCCTACTCTTTTTAATCTTTAAATCGGACCCTTGGCAGGGATTGTTGAAAAACATAATGTCACCATTGTTTCCTACGCGGATGATACGCAGCTTATTGTCACCTTATCCCATAATTTGGAGGAAGCTGCTAACCAGTTCTCCTCCTGTCTGAGCGAACTGGCCACCTGGATCACTAATAACTGCCTTAAATTGAATGACAGCAAGACCGAGGTACTGATCGTGGGAAAAACTCCCTCTATCTGGTCCTCAGCTTGGTGGCCACAGACTTTGGGTCCTACGCCGACCCCAAAGGAGAAAACATAAAATCTGGGAGCCTGGATTGACCCAAAATTATCCTTCGAGACACATATTAGGAAGGTTACGGGAAAATGTTTTGGAACCCTGAAAGTTCTTAGAAAAACCCTGGCCACTCTCCTATATCAGCGAGAAAAACCCTAGTTCATTTCCTCGTAACATCTCAGCTGGACTACGGAAATATTCTCTATCTAGGAGTAGCTAAGAAAGGCCTCAACAAGCTGCAACGCATCCAGAATGAGGCTGCACATCTGGTCCTCAATCTGCCCAGAAGAGCCTCTTCTGCCAGAGCTCTAGATACTCTCCACTGGCTGCCAGTAGAAAGAGAATACTCTATAAAGCACTGTGCTACTGTCAGCGTAGTTTGCAGGGTAAAGGTGCTTGCTATCTCCACCACTTACTCACTCCTCATCATCCGGCAAGTAACTTGAGATCGATCGGAGCTCATCTGGTCAAGATCCCTAAAGAGCAAAGAGCTAGAATGGGTGCGCGCTCTTTTGGCTACCTGGCTGCCAGAAAATGGAATTCTCTTCCTTTCTCCCTACGTGCCGAGCCCTCAGAAATTATTTTCAGTAAAAAACTAAGGGTTTTTTGTCTGTGAATCCATTTTCTCGACTCTGTGCTGTCTAGCTTTTTAGGTTTCCCTTTCTTGGCCTCCGACACGTGTTTGGTTTCCAGCACACCGGTTGGTGTAACCAGGCGCTTTATAAATTGAATAATTATTTATTTTTTGGTGCTGGAAAAATATTCAGAGTAGGCTTGCTGCCATCAATGTTACATCATGGAAGTCATAAGGGTTTTGAAAAATACAAGCATCACACAAAAAATAAGTCTAGTAAATGTATTCAGCAAGATAGTGTTGACGGTGCAGCATGAAGTTGGTGGTGAATGTTGAAGCACACTGTTGCAATCTATTACTAAAGCATTGTGTGGTAGCACACTGTCACTTATAGATGGCACACTTTCCATTGAAATTACCACTAAATTTGCACAGATGTACAGTTTCACTGATAAAACGGCATAAGGCACAAATAATAATGTGTGAAAATAGAGTTGAAGCAAAAATGTATTTTAACCAAGTAAAGTGTTTTGATCCTAATAAAATCTTTGGTACCATCACACCTCCGAATTATTATTTTTAAATGTGCTTCATTTGTGCTTTCCTATTTGCTGATATATTCTGAAATATGTGTACAGTTCATTGACAGGTATATAAATGTTGGAGTGTGTTAGAAGAAAAATCAAATACTGTAGCTATTCCTTTCACACTCCCAGTAGCCCAGCGAGATTGTCAAATAGTTCACTTTACAAAATTCTCTCACTTTGCAGCCACAGAAGGTAAACACCAATCTCCAAGTTAAAAGAATAAGCAGCAATTTGTGTGAAGACATAACCTGACATTTGAACTCAGTCTTTACAGCACTGACAAATGTGACAAGATAAAAACAAAATTTAAAGAAAGATTTATTGTTCATTCACCTTCTGAACTCCAGTATTGTTATTTTGGGAATACTGCAGCACACTCATACCTCTACTTCCTGCGCCTATACCTACATTGCATTTTGAATCATGTATGAATCAACAGGCTGTTTTCTTTAGATAAAATAAAAACAACAAGGACCCCCTGAAACCAATAATAGTTCCTAGGACAGGGAAACAGCAAATATAATATAAACAATCCTAGGCAACTTAAAACTTGTCGAAAATCAAGTCTAAATAATGTCAATAAATAAGTGCAAGATCAGTGTACAGCCATATTGTTTAAAATGAATACATTTTATTATAAGACATGGAAACAAAAATGTTTTTAAACACAAACATAAAAAAATACATAAACAATGTGTCATAAAAATATCACTGCATACAATCACAAAACATATACATAACACAGAATAAAGATGATATCAGGATTTGATCAAGCATTGATAATAGTGTGGTCCCAACAAGCCACACATTGTGGGTACATCTGATAATCATAAAAAATCGTATTTATATTTAAAAAGCAATAGCTGGGCTGTTGAAAAAGTGGGTAATGTACTCTACGCGCGTTTCGGCGTAACCTACGCCTTCTTCAGGAAAAACCACTTTGGCCTCTGTATAAAAACATAAAAAAACTGTACATATATTTGACAGGCTGTACATTGAAATTGCCTAGATAGGGTTAAAAAAATAGCAAGTGAGCCACGATCTCCAGAGAAGAAAAGGGACAAAAGGGGGTGAAGGAAAGTCCCACGACCCAGGTGAATGTGAATAGAAGATACAGATTGTATATGGTGTTAGAAGGAAGACGAGCGAAAAATAGTCTGTAGATAGAACACGTGAAAAAGGAAAGAGGGATGTAATAATATATCAGAGCTGGGTAGATTTTATAGAAAGTGAAAAACCTAATGCCCAAGAAATAAATAAAGAAATACAAAAAGTAACAGAAATTACCTGACCAGGCGCCCACAAGCGCTTAAACAGAATCGCACATTTAGCAGAACTATAAGACGGTTGTCTGGAAGCAAGAAAATAGAATTCTGTTAAAAAAGACTAAATAGAGGAAAGACATCTACCAGAAAATAGTGGATGCCATGTGAAAACTAATTACCATGATAACGGAGTATCCATAGAGATTAAGCCAAATTACAATCTTCAATGTAGGTGGTTTAGAGGTTTTGAAAAAGAGATGGGAAATGACAATCTCAAAATGGAAATATCCTCAACATAGAAATGTAATAAATGTGTTAAAATGCGTACGGTGGATCAGAGAGGAAAAATACAAGTGAGCCTGAGTAAATGATGCTGTACCTTAAGGTATGATAACGAAGATTGCGTCCTTAATGGAAAGATGTACTTGTCCAGCAAGATACAAAATGAACCAGAAAATATACCCAATGAATGGAAAGGTATAGTAAATATCCGTCCTAAATGAGCAAGAAAAAAGGGTACAACAAGGTGAAGCCTGGAGCGCACCAATAAGGGTAAACAAACAAACCATGGCATTTTGCTTTTTCCATGTGTGCTGCACAAGGCAACACACATGGAAAAAGCAAAAACGAGGAGAAATAATGCATTTCTCCTCGTTTACACCTATAAGACCAGGGTTTTCCTGGTCTTAATTTTAGCGCTGCCTCCTATGTACTCCACCCTTGTACATAGGGGGCCGCATCAAATACAATGGGTGTTGCGATGGAACGCCCACCACAACACCCACTGCACGCCCCTTTCACGCTAAACATAGCGTGAAAGGGTGCCTTATGTACAAGGCAGCATTAAGCCACGTTAAGTGGCATAACGCTGCCTTGTACATAAGACAAGGCCCCTATTGCCACGGGAACGTCACAAAAAGTGACGTTCCCGTGGCGATAGGGTCTTGTACATATGCCCCTAATACTTTACTTACTTATCAGTGTGTGAATGTCTTCCACGTTATACCGGCAGAAATGTCTGTGGGGTAATATCGCATAGTCAACCCGAAATTACTGCTGGCTTCCAAAGCAAAAATCTGAGTGCAAACATCGGAAACTCGGAATGAGGGCCACTGAGTGACATATGCCCATAGGGATAATCAAAAATTATCTGCTTTTTGCATATTACGAAAAAATTACAGTATTCTGCATAGCTACTAAATGCAGAGATCCATCTGTATTCAGGTGGAATCAAGCAATCTTGTTTTTTTCTATGCACGCTGTATGCAACTGTCAGAAAATGATAAATTGCGAGTGGAACATAAGAGAAGTACCTTCAAAATGCAATAGTTATACAAAACATCTAATGTTAATGATTAATATAATGCAATTTGTCTGTCTGTAATACAATTATGCAAATGAAAGATAGAACCGCTGTACATTTCAAGTGATTAAAATGAGATAATTCATCAAAAAGAATATTACTGATCATATTTATGTGTTGCACATTAATCCTATTATAAAAATGTACTTTGCTACTAATGTAATGGATTTGCGCACTCTAACAGAAAATGACTTTTATACTATACACAATTATAAAAATATGTGCAGCATAACTATTTCAGTATAATAGCATACATCTACAACTTTATAATAAAACTGTGGAAACAAACATAGCCTTTATACCAATATAGATGATTCTAAAATAAATATTATTTTGCTATATTATTTCAGGAATTGTAGCTATGATAAGCAATAACTCAAGGGAAATTATATTTGTTTGTTTTAGACTAGGTTGCCAAAAATCTCTTTAACAAAGACTGCAGAGGCATGAAAAAATGTGTTTTATTTCTAACTTGTTTATTTTACCCAGATTTCATATTTGCAATATTGATATTTGCCATAATGTTAGGCTTAAAGAGACACCCATACTCTCACACAGAGCAGTCAATAAAAATTGGGGTGTTAAAATTGTGTTTTAGCAATGCCAAAAGATAAATAGCAGGCCTAAAAATCTATTTCTGCTGCTACAAATGTACATGTATGTGCATATACGTTTGTGCAGTACCTAATTTGTAAAATAATAAGTGCCAGAACCCAGAAGCCCAATGCTGCGTAGTCTTGATTCCACCTCTTGCATCTTTAATCCACCACCATACACCCCCTGTCCCTTTATCCTCCTCTAGCAGGTTCTTTTCCATCCCTTCTTTCTCTTGCTGTCATTGTTTTTCTGTCTTTCTCTTCTTCCTTCTCCCCCTGTTTTGTGTTTTTCTATCTCTTGCTGTGGGTCTGATTAGGAAAAATAAGTGCTGGTCACCAAAAATAGGAGCAGGTAGGCCCCACTTGGAGCCACCAGCTCAAATTAAGCACTGCCTTTGTGACAGTCAGGTTTAGGGTCAGGAAAAACCCTGAGGGGCCATATTGAATTTAATATAGACATCTTTTTGGTGGAGAAATAAGGAGGGCCTCAATTGGTTGAGCACCACCCGGACCTCATTTCAAATGCAGCTGAAAGTGTATGTGCCCAAGTTTGAATTTTATTCATGAGGTAATTTGAAACTATGTAAAAAAATTTGAGAGGGACCCCTTGCTCAAACCAGGGGAATAGGGTACTATTGACAAGTAGAAGAGAGAAATCCCTTGGTGGAAATATATATTCTATTAATACTGGGTCGCTAAATTCCCGGGACAAAAATTGTGGCCCAAATATTAGAGAATTCTAGGTTGAAGATATTCCTACACAACTAAGAAAGGTATATTTAAAAATTCTTGACTTTATTTAAAATTAATCACTTCATATAAAACACATTACACTTAAAATGACATCAAATTCACATACCTATTAAAATCCATTGTTTACATACATTCCAAGCAAATGGAAGAACACTAATAATACAATTAAAACCTGAAACATTATGAGTTGGTTCATAGGTCTTGTCTGTAAAAATCTATTTAGTCTAATCTTCCTAAAAAAACTCCTAATGTCTTTTTCCAATTCGAATTTATTGGGGGGGGCAGTGGGGGCGAAACTGAATCCTTTCTTCAAAACCTCTTGCTCATCATCTGTCAAGATCTTATGAGACAGATTGATGATGGGAAATTCTTCTACCTCCAATACCGCTGATTTCTATTATATATTTCCACCAAGGGATTTCTCTCTTCTACTTGTAATTTGAAACTATACATGGCAGAATTTTTGTGGATTAAAAAGGCATACGTCTGAGTTTTGCTCCTCCAAATGGGGGAAATTATGTGAGATTATTACTTTGCTTCATTCTGATAATAATAATAATAATAATAATAATAAAGGCATTTATAAAGTGCGCAGCTACCCCAAATGGGGTGTCCCGGCGCTAATGCAGACAGTGACCAAGGTAGAGGAAAGCGCAATTCTAGTCATTCCGACTGAAAAGCCAGGTCTTCAAGGCCTTTCTGAATTCCTGTTCGGACTGCATCATGCGTAAATGGGAAGGGAGGTTATTCCAACATTTGGTGGTCCCCACCTCGAATGTTCTACCTCCCATTCTTGCTTTCACACAACGAGGGATGGAAAGATAGCGTTTGTGGTTGGACCTTAAAGGTCTGTCTTGTTGATATGGGCGAAGTCTCCTCCTCAGGAAGATAGGCCCCTTCCCTTGATACGCTCGAAAGGCAAACGTCAGGGCCTTGAATTCGATGCGTTTGGCTCTCGGTAGCCAGTGGAGTTGCCTGAGGTAAGGCGGGATGCGTTGTCGAAGCGGGATCCTACAGACCAGTCGGGCTGCCGCGTTCTGAATAATCTGTAGTCTATGGATCAGGCCAAGCGGCAGGCCCATATACAGGCCGTTAACGTAATCGAGGTGGGAGGTGATTAGAGCATGGACCACGGTTTTGCAAGTTGAGTCTGGCAGGAAATTAATAGATTTTCTGATGGTTTTAATTTTGCCAAAACATGCAGCCGAAACCAGTTGTACGTGGGTAGTGAGGGACAGGTCTTTGTCCCATCTCACTCCCAGATTTTTAACAGAGTCCTTTGGAGTGGGCGCGTCACCCAGTTCCGCTGGCCACCACACGTTTGTCGGGGGGGGATAGCTTGGTTAAAGAACAAGACCTCTGTCTTGTCAGCATTAAGTTTTAGGAAATTGCAGTTCATCTAAGCAGAGATGTTTTTGAGGCACTCTTTTAGCGGGTCAAAGGTGGTGTCTGACACTCGGCTGAAAGTAAACAGCAGCTGAGTGTCATCAGCGTAGGATGTCACCTTGATCCCCATTTTGGTAATGAGCTTCGCCAGGGGTGTTAAATAGACATTAAAAAGAAGCGGGCTCAGGGCCGAACCCTGCGGTAACCCCCATTTCAGAGGTTTAGCGGGCGAGGTGAAAGGGTGGGTTGAGACCTGTTGGTAACGGCCATGCAAGTAACATGTAATCCAGTTCAATGCTGTCCCCTGGATGCCAATGTCATTCAGGCGATCTAATAGGATGGGATGGGACACCGTGTCGAATGCTGCTGACAAGTCTAACAGCACCAACATGGCCTTAGAGCCTCCATCCACCGGCCAGCGTATGGAATCAGCCATTTCAATCAGGACGGATTCTGTACTGAATCCAGGGTGAAAGCCGGACTGGGACTCATGCAATAGGCCATTGGACTCAATGAACGCTGCCAATTGCTAGTGTACAAATTTTTTTTAAACTTTTGCCGGGGCGGGGAGCAGAGAAATTGGCTTA
Source organism: Calotriton arnoldi (assembly GCA_963921515.1). Taxonomy (NCBI): domain Eukaryota; kingdom Metazoa; phylum Chordata; class Amphibia; order Caudata; family Salamandridae; genus Calotriton; species Calotriton arnoldi. The sequence goes on from CAWUFW010015678.1 coordinate 254,912, forward strand.
TAATTGCTGGTGACTTCTGGGTCAGCATTAGCTTTCTTCAATATAGGGAGAAGAAAGGCGTGCTTCGAGGCTGATGGTAAAGAGCCCCTGTCTGATTGAAGAGTTCCAGATGTCATTTAAAGGGGGATTGAGGCACTCAGCAAGGGCACCTTTATTGTTTGGCTGGCCATGGGTCGCTAGGGGACCCAGATTTGCATTTCTGAAGCTCGGTCAGCAATGTTTCCATAGGGATAGCAGCAAATTCCGAGAATATTGGCCTATAAGTCTGCCCTGGTTTATTAGCATTAGTCACCACTGGGAGACAGGGTGATGCTGGAAAGGATGCATAAATCAGGGCGATTTTCTCTTCAAAGAAATCCGAGATCTTGTTACATAGCTTCTGTGAAGGGGGTCTAGCGTGTGAGAGCGCTAGGGGGCTCGTAAAAGACTTCACTATCTTGAAGATTTCCCTAGACGAGTTATTTGCGCTAATAATGCGTTCGGCTGGAAAGTCTCTTTTTTTTGCAATGAGGAGTTTACGATATTCTTTTAGCGCTACTCGGTAGCTCGTTTTGCTTTCCTGAGAGTAGGTTGATCTCCAATTAAGTTCCAATCTTTTACATTCAGATTTTTTGGCTCTAATCTCCTCAGAAAACCAGGGCTCAGAAGGGGACGTTCTCGCAGAGTTTACAGGCCTCAGGGGTGCAATTGAGTCGAGTGCCTCGCTAACCCATTTATTTAGGTTTGTGATGCTAATCTCAAGGTTATTTGAAATGGAGGGCATGGGGTCCTGCAAATGCCGGGCAAGGGACTCCGGGGAGACCCTACTCCAATTCCTTCTGAAGTCTTTCGGTATGGAGGCGGCTCTCCATCCCCTCTTCAGGTATAGCCGGAAAGGGATCAGAAAGTGATCTGACCAGATCACCGGTTCGGGAGGATGCACTGTGATGTCGGGTAGGTTCGAACAGATAAGGTCTAGTGTGTGGCCTGCCTTATGTGTTTGAAATAAAACTCGTTGAGTCAAATTGCAGCCGGCCAGCGAGGAGATGAAGTTAACACTATGTGGGCAAGATGGATCATCCACATGGAAGTTAAGATCGCCCAGCATCGTGAAATTGGAGTACCGCGTGCTGGCCTGGGCGATATAATCAACAAGAGTGAGGGAGGATCTAAGGCCACAGTCTGGGGGTCTATAGAGCAAGAGTCCCGAACAGGAGGTGGACGCAGAAAGTTTAATACAGAAGGGAAGTCCTTCAATGTTATCTATTTGCTCAAAGTTGGAAGTTGCGATCTCCCATGTCACTTTATGGATGATCGCTAATCCTCCCCCTGGTCTCTTGTTTTGTCTATTAGCACAGACTATGCCATAGTCCTTGGGGATAGCTAAGGTCACAGCTGGGTTATAGTCTTCCCGTAGCCATGTCTCGGTCAGGAACATAAGGTCCCAATTATTATCTACTAGGGACTGATGTATGTTCAGGGCGTGCTTAGGCAGTGATCTGCAGTTGATCAAACACGCTTTTAGCTCCACAGGCCTAAGGTGCTTAGGGTGGTTAAGGCGGGGACCCTTGAGTCGCTCAGCGTTGTATCTGGTGATAGGGGCAAACCTACAGCAGGGACATGAGTAAGTCTTCACCGAATCCCCAGGTAAAACAAGAGTTAGATTCTGGCAGGTGGAAGGTCTGAGGGCAAGGAGCTCCTATCGACTCCATCTATGCAGGAAATCCCTGGAGATTTGGGCAACATCACTGGCCCTGGCCGCAGGTCGGACGCGGACGGGCACAGACGGGCTTGCCTTTGGCGCGCCTGCTGTGCGCGTCCGCTGCGCGTCGGCGCCATCAGGTCCTGAAGTAGTCAGGCACAGGCGAAAGACTAGAGCATCACCCTGCCAAGATGGCTGCCCGAAGATGGCCCGCAGGAAGTGCAGGGGATCAGTAGTTTCTCTAGCCCGGGAATCTCCCTCCACTCAATCAGCAGGGAATCTGCTGCAGTGGACCGGGGAGTTGGCGAGCAAGGAGGAAACACAGGCAACGTCAAGGTAAAATTAAGATGCTGCTGGACTGGTTAAAAACGATTTTTAAAAAGCCAAAATCATTTGCTAAACAATAAAACAACTGGGTTTAAACTGCACTAGTTTGGGTGAGCAGAAAACCAGCAGACACTATGCGCATGTAGCAGGATAGCAGAGCAGTACAGCAGAATCCTTAATAGAGCGCTGCCTCTCCCTTACTGTCCGCTGCACGTCTGCGCCATCAGGTCCTGAAGTAGTCAGGCACAGGCGAGAGACTAGAGTGTCACCCTGCCAAGATGGCTGCCCGAAGATGGCCCGCAGGAAGTGCAGGGGATCAGTAGTTTCTGCCTCTAGCCCGGGAATCTCCCTCCACTCAATCAGCAGGGAATCTGCTGCGGTGGACCGGGGAGTTGGCTAGCGAGGAGGAAACACAGGCAACGTCAAGGTAAAATTAAGCTGCTGCCGGACAGGTTAAAAACGATTTTTAAAAAGCCAAAATTATTTGCTAAACAATAAAACAACTGGGTTTAAAATGCGCTAGTTTGGGTGAGCAGAAAACCAGCAGACACTATGCGCGTGTAGCAGGATAGCAGAGCAGTACAGCAGAATCCTTAACAGAGCGCTGCCTCTCCCTAACTGTCCGCTGCGCGTCGGCGCCATCAGGTCCTGAAGTAGTCCGGCACAGGCGAGAGACTAGAGCGTCACCCTGCCAAGATGGCTGCACGAAGATGGCCCACAAGAAGTGCAGGGGATCAGTAGTTTCTGCCTCCAGCCCGGGAATCTCCCTCCACTCAATCAGCAGGGAATCTGCTGCGGTGGACCGGGGAGTTGGCGAGCGAGGAGGAAACACAGGCAACGTCAAGGTAAAATTAAGTTGCTGCCGGACAGGTTAAAAACGATTTTTAAAAAGCCAAAATCATTTGCTAAACAATAAAACAACTGGGTTTATAATGCGCTTGTTTGGGTGAGCAGAAAACCAGCAGACACTATGCGAGTGTAGCAGGAAAGCAGAGCAGTACAGCAGAATCCTTAACAGAGCGCTGCCTCTCCCTTACTGTCCCTTTCAGGGATCCACAGATCCCTGAAAGGTGTGGGAAATCTCACTGGGAAAATGTGCACTCAGTAGTATCCATAATTCATGAGCATTTTTTTCATGCACAAGTACCACAGCCCTTGTAATGAGGGTGATAGATTGGCTGTGATCATTTCCTCCTTGGAGTTACTGGGCTGGTGAGCCCTGTGGATGCAACTGAACTCAAATTAAGCACTGCTTACAGAGAAGAGAAAGAGATTTCACACTTGTAACCATTTCAAAGCATGCACTGATTCAAAATCAATAAGCAGATCTGCTCTAGAAAATGACAAACAGCCGAAAGTACCTAAATTCCTAAAATATAAAATAAAATACACGTTATATATGTTGGAAAGTCCATGTCAAGTCCAATATGTTGAAAGCTGTTAATTTGCACTGAGAACACATTTCTCAGCACTGACGAGCCATTTAATAACAGTGATTTCAGTTATACCATCTATAAACACTATGAGGTCTAACATGATAATGAAGAAAGAACATTAAAAGGATGTGCAATTGACCAAGGCCCATATTTATCATATGATTGTGTTGCCCTTGGGTCACACTGGGTGATGCAAGGTCAACGCAATCCTTAAGTCAGATTTACCAAGCCACGCAAGACAGCCTTGCATGGTCCTGTGTTGCTTGGTAAATATAGTGTAACGCAAGACACCGCAAGTCGCTGCCTTGTGATACTCTGCGCCGGGAAGTTACATAGGTAGAGCATTGGTGCCTCATGCATCCACCCATGCATTTTGGCACATTCCCAGATTTACCAAGATAGGTAAACCTCGGAATGGGTCAAAATGCCACACCTTTCCGATAAAGGCTCAACGAGGAGAAATGTCTTTATTCCTCCTGTTACACATGTCAGCCCTAGGGTGGTCTTACCCTGTTTTTTTTCTCTTTGCGCCTCATTTTTGCCACCATCTTTTTGTTGGACCTAGGTCTCTGGGCGCCTTACCACTGCCAAACAGTGCTGAGGTGCAGGTGCTCTCTCCTAACAATATGGCTGCCACAGGCCCCTGCTACTGCGGAGTGGCCTTTGTACATGCACGCACCAGTAGTCAGGATCAGGCTGGGACATAATGATACTGTATCCATGCCGTCCCGCCTCTGGGCCTCATAGACAGACATGATGGAAGCTTCTAGAACCTTCCAGCCCAGGGAGGAGTTATGTTTTGCCGCCTTTCAGGAGGGTCACCTGACCTAGGGGTATAAGAGGTTTGGAGGGAAATCTAGTTAGTCAGTTGGGGCACCACTGGACCTGGGGGAACCTCTGCCGGAGTACAGGCTGTTGGGCCTAGGGGGGAGACCTACACTACTGGTACTGACTGGGCTTAGGCACTGCTGTGCTGAGATAGATGAGGAACACCTTCCACCTGCTGACCTTGCCCAGCGTGAGGGGACCCAGGGAACCACCTCCAGTGTGCCTGCAGGGCACCTACCTGCCTCTTGTGCCCACCAACTCAACCCCCTATCCTTTCCCCCAAGTTACTGCAACCAAGAAACTACAGCAGCTAAGTAACTGCAACCAGGATATTCCAACCACCTGCGCTGGGACTGAAGCGCTGAGGACTCTGTGAGCGCAGCCGTCACTGGGAGATCACCAGGTAAAGCGATGTGCTTCTAAGCGCTGGACCCCATAGCCTGCATCCTGCCACCAGCCCTGCGCGCTCCCCTAGCCCTGAACTATCAAGAATTGGCTGCCCACGAGGTGCTGGCCCAAAGGAAACTAGCTGTGCTGTTGAGCGCTGTGCAGCGCGCTCCTGCCGTGTCCAGAAGTCACCGCCGCAGCCCCTGCGCCGTGAAGTGTGAAAACGCTGTGCCAAGAACTCACCGCCGCGACCTCGGGATTGCTGGAGAAGAAGCGGAGGCCTGTAATCACCGCCGCGACCCCCGCGCTGTCAGGAAGAGGCGCTGTGCCCAGGATCACCCCGGGCGCCGCGTAAAATTGAAGCCGCGTCTGGATCCAGGCCGCGCTAGGCCTGCCGCGTGAAGAAGGCGTCACCTGGCAACGAGGGCGCCGGCCGCGTCATCGGCTGCGCCCCCCTCAAGCCGCGCTGCGATTGGCTCCCGGGTCTCGAGGCCTACGGAGGCCCGGGACCGTCGCCGGCTGCATCTGCGGGGCTCCGGCTGGGTCAAGGAGTGTCTTGCCGCCCCCCCTCTTGAAGGGAGCCCCTTACTTTCATCGTCGCCCTCTGCGCGCCGATCCGCCTCCCCCGGCTGAAGCCCCACGTAAGAAGAGGAGCAGGCTGACCGGGGAGGAGGCGTCCGGCGCTACGGGTGCTTACAAGAGTGTACCGGGACAGTGTGGTGAGTCACGGAGGCCTAACTCCAGCGGCGCTTCCCCTTACATTGCTCTGAGTGTCATTGTTGAGGAGCAGATGCCACAATGTACTTCCTCTGACTGCTCCCTCTTTGATTAAATGAATGAGGCCGAGCCCTGAAGTAGATCTAGCTCTGGCCTGGTTACCATTATTATTCTTTGGGCTGCTTAGCTGAGGACTCTGTATGTCCGGTATTGCCCAAGAAGTATTGCCTAAAGAGAATTCATGCATCCTAGATGTTCTTGGTGTTGAATACCCCCACAAGGGATGTCACCTTACTGAAAGTGATTGAGAAATGTACTAATGTTGACTGCCTACCTGCATTGAGATCCTAGTAATGGAATGACCCTGAATACACTTGAGCCTATGTGTTTAACTTGCAATCTATTACCTACAGTGATATGTGCTATTAGGAAAGGTTATTGCTACTGCCTTTTTACCTGCATGAGGGTCTCGTGGTCTGACACATTTGAATGAATTTATGCATGTTTTAAAGTGAAATGAATTTACTGTTGCCCTGATATTATCTGCCCTACCTATTGCTCTAACTTGAACCAGATAAAGAGTCTTGTTTTACGTATCAGCCTGGTGTGGTGTCTCTTCATTGCGTGCGCATTACTGAGTCAGTGTGAGTGTGTGCTGAACAACTGCTTAACACATTGCCTTCGGGTGCCTTCCTGCCTCGCGCCAAGCTACCGTGTCGGAATCGGTGACCCCGGTTCTAACATTGGTGTTCAGCGGTGGGATAAGGACTTGTGCTTGTGCAGCACCCTACAGGGATTCAGTGTGCGCCGCAATTGGAACACCTAGTGAGACGCAAGCCTAGCAATTCGCCGTTCATTGCCGACTGTACAGGCTCCTGTGTTAACCTGTTGCCTACGTCCTAGAGTCTTTTCCCTTAAGTGTCTGGGGCCCCACCTGTCAGGATGGAGTTCGAGCTGGCCAACCTTGAAATGTATACGGTGGCGCAGCTGAGGGAGTTCTGTCGAGGGATGGGGGTGTCCGTCAAGCGAGGCGCCAAGAGAGAGGAGCTTCAGAAAGCCTTGAGGGCATGGGTATTGGCCCACCCGGGAGGGAGAGTGGTCGAGGAACAGTGGGAGCCGGACGCTCCAAGAGAGCTAGACCTACTGCACATAGACATCAGTGAGAATGTGTTGCCAGGGAGACGTTCCAGGGCAGGCAGTAGTGTGTCAGCGAGCAGTGTGTCTGTGGAGGAGTACGAGGACAGGAGGGAGGAGAGGCAATTGAAGCTAGAGCTTGCTAAGATGGACAAGGAGCGAGAAGAGGCAAGGCTAGCCATGGAAGAGAGGAAGCTTTTGCATGAGCTTAGCCTGAAAGAATTAGAGCTCCGAGCATTGCAGATGGGGGTGCAGGGCAACTTGAATGGTGGCAGCGTACCCGCTGAGGCTCCATGAGATCCTAAGTTTTACCTACCTAAGGAGGTGATGGCCAGTTTCAGTGTAGGGGATGACATTGATAAGTGGTTGGCAGCGTATGAGGTGTCTTTGGTAGCCCATGGGGTGCCTGAGAAGTACTGGGGGGGAGGCCTGTATAGGTACATACCTCCGTTGGCAAGGGACACACTCTTGACTTTAGACAAAGGTGATCAGACAAATTACCCTGTCATGAAAGAGGCACTGCTTAAAAAGTTTGGCCTCACTCCAGAGAAGTATCGCCAGAAATTCCGCAACAGCCACAAGCTTCCCACACAGAACTGGGTGGATTTTTTTGATTATGCCCGTAAGGCATTGGAGGGTTGGGTGCGTGGCAGCGAAGTGAGTGACTATGAAGGGCTGTACCATCTGTTTTTAAAGGAGCACCTTCTTGATAAGAGTTTTCCAGAGCTGCGCCAACACCTGGTGGACCGCAAGCTGACCAATTCTCGGGAACTTGCAGAGGAGGCGGATACCTGGGTTAGCACTCGGGTGTCCCACAAGGGATCCGGGGGAGACCCCCCGAAAGGTGGACAGGGTTTTCCCCAGAAGAGAGAGGGGGGAGATAAAAAGAAGGAGTTCTTTAAAGGCCCCCAAAATAGACCGCATGGGAGAGGGGTAGGTTCCCCACCCCAATCTGGATTCCAGAAACCCACTTACCATGACAAGGGTCAGCAGCCCAGAACTGTCCGGTGCTACGAGTGCGGGGAGGTTGGACACTACAAGGGGGATCCCCAGTGTCGCAAGAGAACCCCAGCCCCACAGGAGGTAAGAGCCCCGGGGTGGCCAGTGTAGCGCTTGGGGAGGAGTTGTCCCTAGGTAGGGGAGGTGAGTGGACAGGCTTAACCTTAGTTTCCCTGGGGGATAGAGAGATGATCTCATGGGTTCAGGTACCCTCGAACACTGCCAAGTACCGGCAGAGGGTCCTGGTGAACGGGGAGGAGGTGGAGGCTCTGAGGGACACGGGTGCCAGCATGACGATGGTAAGACGTCAGCTGGTGTCCCCAGAGCAGGTGATTCCTGAAGTATTCCACCTGGTTGTCATGGCTGATAATAGCCTGGGTCATTACCCCGTGGCCCAAGTTCCCTTTGAGTGGGGAGGAGTCTCAGGCCTGTTGAGAGTTGCGGTGAGCCCTGCCATGCCAGTGGACTGTCTGCTCGGGAATGACTTGGAACATACTGCCTGGAAGGAGGTGGAGTTCAATGCCACGCTGAGATGCTGGGATTGCCAGGGTGGACTTAAGTGGTCACGCGGTCCATGGCTGCCCGGCAAGGAACTCAACCCGGGTTGGAGCCTGAAACAATGGCCCAGCCCACTGCTGGACAAGACGACATCCCTGAGGATGCACCCGGCGAGATGGATGGGGAGCCCGCGGAGGTGACCCCGGAGTCCGCTGAGGTGGATGTTGTTCCCGTGGGGGACTTGCCGACCCCTGCAGAGTGGCAGGTGGAAGGAGGGCCTACCCGGGAGGAATTCTGTCGGGTGCAGAGAGAGTGCCCAACGCTTGAAGGCATGCAGCAGCAGGCCGAAGCCCAAGCAACTGGTAAAGAGACCGGTAATTACCATGTCTACTGGGAGGATGGTCTCCTCTACAGTGAGCCTAAGGCTCCGGTGCATGGGTCATCAAGGGCCTTAGTGGTCCCCTAATGCTACCGAGCCTTCCTGCTGGAATTGGCACACGAGATACCACTTGCAGGACACCTGGGCCAGGATAAGACATTTGCTCGATTGGTCCCACATTTTTATTGGCCCAGGATGAGAGTTACCTCTGACACCTTTTGTAAGACCTGTGTGACTTGTCAGGCGAGTGGCAAGACTGGGACTAAGTTGAAGGTCCCTCTGGAACCGCTCCCGGTTGTCGGTACCCCTTTTGAGCGGGTAGGAATTGACATTGTCGGGCCAATGGACCCGCCGACTTCTTCGGGACACAGGTTCATCTTGGTGTGGTGGTGGACCACGCCACCCGGTACCTGGAGGCAATCCCTCTGAGGACCATCACTGCACCTGCGGTGGCGCGGGCCTTGATGGGGATTTTTACCCGTGTGGGATTCCCTAAGGTCGTGGAGTCAGATAGGGGCACAAATTTCATGTCGGCCTACATGCAGGCCATGTGGAAGGAGTGCGGAGTGACCTACAGGTTCTCCACTCCTTACCACCCCCAGACTAACGGGCTCGTGGAGCGCTACAATAAGACCCTGAAGGGGATGATCCGGAGCCTACCCGAGGACTTGAGAAGGAAGTGGGACGTCCTCTTACCCTGTCTGCTCTTCTCCTACCAAGAGGTGCCGCAGAATTGGGTCGGTTTCAGCCCCTTTGAGCTGCTCTATGGACACCCCCTTAGAGGGCCCCTCAGTCTTGTGAAGGAGGGGTGGGAGAAGTCTTCCCAGAAGCTTCCCCGTGATGTGGTCAGCTACATGCTGGCATTCCGCAGCCAGATAGCCAAGCTGTGGAAGGAAGCCTCAGACAATCTGGAGGCTAGTCAAGCCGTCATGAAGGAGTGGTACGACCGGAATGCTCGGACGGTGTAGTTAGACGCTGGACAGAAGGTGTGGGTCATGGAGCCCGGGGAGCTTAGCGCCCTCCAGGACCGGTGGACTGGACCGCACAAAATTTTGGAGAGAAGAGGCCAGACCACTTATGTAGTAGACCTCAAGACCCCCCGTCAACCCCACAGGGTGCTCCACGTCAACCGCCTTAAGCCACACCAGGAGCGGTCAGAACTTACCCTCCTGATGGTGACGGATGGGAGTGAAGAGGAGGAGAGCGAGCCTCTTCCGGACCTTCTGGCGGCCCATGAGAAGGATGGATCGGTGGAGGGAGTGGTCCTCTCCCCATCCTTGACCCTTGAGCAACAGGGGGACTGCCGCCAGGTATTGGAGCGGTACTCCTCGTTGTTTTCCCTCACTCCTGGGATTACCCACCTGTGTACCCATGATGTGGACACAGGGGACAGCCCGCCTGTGAAAACCAAGTCTTACCGGCTGTCCGACAAAGTCAGAACCAGCATCCAGAGTGAGGTGGCCAAGATGTTGGAGCTGGGGGTGATTGAGCCTTCCAGCAGCCCTTGGGCTAGTCCGGTGGTGTTGGTGCCGAAAGCGGCCCCACCGGGCACCACACCAGAACTTCGGTTCTGTGTGGACTACCGTGGTCTGAATTCCGTGACCAAGACTGATGCTCACCCGATCCCTCGGGCGGATGAGCTCATTGACCGGCTGGGAGCAGCTCGGTACTTAAGTACAATTGACCTGACGTCAGGATATTGGCAGATTGCCATGACGGACGGAGCGAAGGAGAAGATGCGTTCTCCACCCCCGAGGGCCACTTTCAATTTCGGGTGATGCCCTTCGGGCTGAAAAATGCTCCGGCCACTTTCCAGCGGTTGGTTAACCAGGTACTGTCTGGCCTAGAGGCCTTCTCTGCTGCCTACCTGGATGACATAGCTGTCTTCAGCAGCAGTTGGGAGGACCATCTGGAGCATCTCCAGGAGGTGCTACAGGCTCTACAGTGGGCTGGCCTAACCATCAAGGCTAGCAAGTGCCAGATTGGACAGGGATCTGTCGTCTACCTGGGGCACCTGGTGGGCGGGGGTAAGGTGCAACCCCTCCAGGCCAAAATTGAGACCATCTTGGCCTGGGAGCCCCCCAAAACCCAAACGGAGGTCCGGGCCTTCCTTGGCCTCACGGGTTACTACCACCGGTTTGTCAAGGGCTATGGGACCATCGTAGCCCCCCTGACTGAATTGACATCCAAGAAGCAGCCACGTAAAGTCATCTGGACGGCTGCCTGTCAAGAAGCGTTTGACACCCTTAAGCACGCGATGTGCACCGCTCCGGTGCTCAGGACTCCGGACTTCGGCAAAGAATTCATCGTGCAGACAGACGCCTCTGAGCATGGCATTGGAGCTGTGCTCTCGCAACTGAATGATGACGGCCAAGACCAGCCAGTGGCCTTTATTTCTCGAAGGCTACTCCCCGGGAACAGCGGTGGAGTACGATAGAGCGAGAAGCCTTCGCTGTGGTTTGGGCTTTGAAGAAGCTGAGGCCATACCTCTTTGGCTCTCACTTCCTTATTCAAACCGACCACCGACCCCTTCGCTGGCTCATGCAGATGAGAGGCGAAAACCCCAAATTGTTGAGGTGGTCCATTTCCCTCCAGGGGATGGACTTTCGGGTGGAACATCGACCCGGAGTAGACCACGCCAACGCTGACGGTCTCTCCCGGTTTTTCCGCCTTAGCGATGAGAACTCCCAAGAGGTTGGGAAGCTCTCCCCACTTTCGGCTGGGGGGGACGCGTGTTAGGCCTGTCAGCCCTAGGGTGGTCTTACCCCGTTTTTGTTCTCTTTGCGCCTCATTTTTGCCACCATCTTTTTGTTGGACCTAGGTCTCTGGGCGCCTTACCACTGCCAAACAGTGCTGAGGTGCAGGTGCTCTCTCCTAACAATATCGCTGCCACAGGCCCCTGCTACTGCGGAGTGGCCTTTGTACATGCATGCACCAGTAGTCAGGATCAGGCTGGGACATAATGATACTGTATCCATGCCGTCCCGCCTCTGGGCCTCATAGACAGACATGATGGAAGCTTCTAGAACCTTCCAGCCCAGGGAGGAGTTATGTTTTGCTGCCTTTCAGGAGGGTCACCTGACCTAGGGGTATAAGAGGTTTGGAGGGAAACCTAGTTAGTCAGTTGGGGCACCACTGGACCTGGGGGAACCTCTGCCGGAGTACAGGCTGTTGGGCCTAGGGGGGAGACCTACACTACTGGTACTGACTGGGCTTAGGCACTGCTGTGCTGAGATAGATGAGGAACACCTTCCACCTGCTGACCTTGCCCAGCGTGAGGGGACCCAGGGAACCACCTCCAGTGTGCCTGCAGGGCACCTACCTGCCTCTTGTGCCCACCAACTCAACCCCTATCCTTTCCCCCAAGTTACTGCAACCAAGAAACTACAGCAGCTAAGTAACTGCAACCAGGATATTCCAACCACCTGCGCTGGGACTGAAGCGCTGAGGACTCTGTGAGCGCTGCCGTCACTGGGAGATCACCAGGTAAAGCGCTGTGCTTCTAAGCGCTGGACCCCCATAGCCTGCGTCCTGCCACCAGCCCTGCGCGCTCCCCTAGCGCTGCACTATCAAGAATCGACTGCCCACGAGGTGCTGGCCCAAAGGAAACTAGCTGTGCTGTTGAGCGCTGTGCAGCGCGCTCCTGCCGTGTCCAGAAGTCACCGCCGCAGCCCCTGCACCGTGAAGTGTGAAAGCGCTGTGCCAAGAACTCACCGCCGCGACCTCGGTATTGCTGGAGAAGAAGCGGAGGCCTGTAATCACCGCCGCGACCCCCGCGCTGTCAGGAAGAGGCGCTGTGCCCAGGATCACCGCCGCAGCCCGGGCGCCGCGTAAAATTGAAGCCGCAGCTGGATCCAGGCCGCGCTAGGCCTGCCGCGTGAAGAAGGCGTCACCTGGCAACGAGGGCGCCGGCCGCGTCATCGGCTGCGCCCCCCTCAAGCCGCGCTGCGATTGGCTCCCGGGTCTCGAGGCCTACGGAGGCCCGGGACCATCGCCGGCTGCATCTGCGGAGCTCCGGCTGGGTCAAGGAGTGTCTTGCCGCCCCCCCTCTTGAAGGGAGCCCCTTACTTTCATCGTCGCCCTCTGCGCGCCGATCCGCCTCCCCCGGCCGAAGCCCCACGTAAGAAGAGGAGCTGGCTGACCGGGGAGGAGGCGTCCGGCGCTACGGGTGCCTACAAGAGTGTACCGGGACAGTGTGGTGAGTCACGGAGGCCTAACTCCAGCGGCGCTTCCCCTTACATTGCCCTGAGTGTCATTGTCGAGGAGCAGATGCCACAATGTACTTCCTCTGACTGCTCCCTCTTTAATTAAATGAATGAGGCCGAGCCCTGAAGTAGATCTAGCTCTGGCCTGGTTACCAATCGCATCCCTGCCTGCGGGTTATTCTTCGGGCTGCTTAGCTGAGGACTCTGTATGTCCGGTATTGCCCAAGAAGTATTGCCTAAAAGAGAATTCATGCATCCTAGATGTTCTTGGTGTTGAATACCCCCACAAGGGATGTCACCTTACTGAAAGTGATTGAGAAATGTACTAATGTTGACTGCCTACCTGCATTGAGATCCTAGTAATGGAATGACCCTGAATACACTTGAGCCTATGTGTTTAACTTGCAATCTATTACCTACAGTGATATGTGCTATTAGGAAAGGTTATTGCTACTGCCTTTTTACCTGCATGAGGGTCTCGTGGTCTGACGCATTTGAATGAATTTATGCATGTTTTACAGTGAAATGAATTTACTGTTGCCCTGAGATTATCTGCCCTACCTATTGATCTAACTTGAACCAGATAAGGAGTCTTGTTTTACGTATCAGCCTGGTGTGGTGTCTCTTCATTGCGTGCGCATTACTGAGTCAGTGTGAGTGTGTGCTGCACAACTGCTTAACACATTGCCTTCGGGTGCCTTCCTGCCTCGCGCCAAGCTACCGTGTCGGAATCGGCGACCCCGGTTCTAACACCTCCTCATTTTGTTCTCTTTCTGAATGTGTGCTGCATTCTATAGCACACTTAGAAAGATAAAAACACCTCCAATGATTGTTTTTGTGCAGGAAGGAATCCTGCTTGCAACACAGGCACACTTGCATTATGACACAAGGGGGCCTGAGTTGGTGATAAGCTGCACCGAGGGCACCAGTCCAAAGAAAGAGCAGGAATGCTCCATATGTTGGTAAATATGGTGCATTCCTGCCCTCTCCATTGGACACAGCGCAGCAAGTTGTCTTGCTGTGTTGCCCTGCATCACATAATGATAAATCTGGCCCCAAGTGCCTATGAAGGGATGGGTGACTCATGATTGGTTCAAGTCTCAGTATAGTTGTAAGTGCTGTTCTAATGGTATACAACATTCTGCTCAATTCAATATGTGACAGGTATATTGGCAAACTATGGAGGGTTGTGAATGGGTCCTGGTTATGCATGCTTTATCCTAATGCATAGATGTAAAGCTGTTGACTTAGAATTCTTTGCCAGATGAGGTGTTTAGCAGGTACATCTCATTGAGTGAAATATTGAGCGAACACTCTTTTAAATGGTATTCAAGGTCTAATTAATTGCTGATCACATTCATGTTTACATAAACTTTACTGTGGCTATGCAGAAAGGTAACTTGTAACTAATTTATAAGTATAAATTTTCTCTTAAATAAATTGCTGATCTCATTAATGTCTACGGAGACATTATATTTCTTTAGGAACCTGAATACCAGTAAAACAAAAGGAGCATAATATTTTTGAAATGTTGGTGATTTCACAGACATGCTTCACGTCCTGCATGCTGCGAAAGGTTATGCACATTAGCACTACTGAGGTGACAGAAAATGTGTTCTATATGTAGCTTGATTAATACCTTCCACATGAAAAATGTAAAGCAAACTGTTACATTAATTGATTGATGTCATCTGTGATGTAATATGTGTGATTATAATTAGTACATCCTAGCGGTGCAAGTTATACTTCTGTCAGTTACGTATAACTGTTGAATTTTAGTGCTTTTTGTTTTTAAAATGGTAGTGCTTTTTTAGTGAAGATCTTGGGGCATATTCACAAGGAGCTATTGCCGAATTAACGGCACTTTATCGCAGCCAAAGTCGTGATAAATATACCTCCCCATTCACTAGCTGGTGTAAACAGCCCACAGCACCAGTTTACCCGCGATAGCAGCCGCAAAAAACATCGCCACAGAGGACCCACGCAACTATCGCTAATGAGATGCAGAGTGGGCATTCTCGTGCCAAAAGGCGCGACAACATCACACCTCAACATTCACAACAACCAGCCACATCGGTGATAAAAACATAAAACAGGCGATAAGGCGCGTTAGCACCAGGAAATCTACACCTGCTCTGACCTGGTGTAAAGTTGGACGGCAGCCAGCAAACCAAAAGGGAGCACAGCACAGGGCCACATCAGAAGTGCAACAGATGCCATGGAGCCACCCATCATGCGGCCCGGACACCCAAGAGGGCCACAACACCCACCGCCACCACCCCCAGGACCACCCCTCCCTGGCACCCCCGACCAAAGACATGCCACATCAGCCACACCTAAACATGTACAGAACATTCTGCTTGATGCCGCACAATCACAACTGGTGACATGCATGTGTCGTCACAGAAATGAGCAGCACACATCCACTTTCGAAGCAACAAATGAAACTTTATTAAAATGAACAACGAAATAAAATGAAGACACATGGCCGCTCCCCACGGGACAATACGTAGGTCACAGCCTGTAAGACAAAAAACATGATGAGAAGGTGTGTCCTGCGCACATCAGAGGACAGAGAGAGAGCGAAGGAGAGAGAGAGAGGAAGAGAGGGAGGGAGAGAGAGAGGAAGAGAGGGAGAGAGAGAGAGAACGTGCCGCCCCTGCGCACCCAGGCCACACTGCTCACCTGCTGCCACCGGTGTGTCCCCAACCACGTTATGGTATGCATAGCCGGACACCAGGTCACACATCTGAGTCAGAGCCGTCAGCTGAAACAGAGCCCAGATACATGACTGGCACAGTACACACACTTGCACAAGACAACATCGTCTGCCCGCCCATGCACACCCAGGCAGAGGCACCCCAACCCCTCCCGCCGCCCATCTGAGCATGCCCGCCCATGCACACCCAGGCCTCAATGCTCACCTTCCGCCACCGGCGCGTAGACAGGAGGTCCCACCACGTGCCGCTGCAAGCCACAAGCCCGGGGCCCGCGGACATGGCACCCTCCACATCATGCTGCCCGCTCCGCAGGCCACCAGCTCTCACGTTTGGTGCTGGATCTTGATTACTCCATGGCAGAGGACATACCAGTGCACCCGGCACCATCGCAGGCTGCACACCCGCTCAGCCCAATGGGTGCCACCAACTCTGGGATCCCGGAAGCGACGCCACGTGGCGGTAGGCCTGTGCTGCCCGCTGGCTCTGGCCTACACTGCGGTCCAGCAGGGCACACAAAACCTGAGCTGTCCGGACCACCGGGACTGGGCATCATCGCAGGCTGCACACCCACTCAGCAGCTCAAGGTACCACTGACTCAGTGCACCCAAAGTCACTGTCCCGTGGCGGGGTGCCTGTGCCGTCCGCAAGGCCTCTGGTGCCACTAACCCTGTGCAACCCCAGTCTGCGCCACGTGGCGGTAGGCCTGTGCCATACTCAAGGCCTCTGGTGCCACTAACCCTGTGCAACCCCAGTCTGCGCCACGTGGCGGTAGGCCCGTGCCGTACTCATGGCCTCGGATGCCACTAACCCTGTGCGCAACAACTCATGGGCCCCATATGAGTGCGAACCGTGGGGTGTCCGTCATCCAGTCACCACCGAAAGAGGGGAATGTGATGTTGTCGGCCCCTTATGTTGGCGGAGTCACACGGCCTGTGACGCCTGTGCCGGATGTGTGTGGTGTGTGTGAAAACCTGCCCTCAGGGAGTGGCCGTGACATGCTGACGACTAGACCAGTGACCTGCCCACCACCAGCGAGTACGGCTACGACGGGTAGCAATGAGTGCCCCCCCTCGGGGCGTAAGCAGAGTGGTCTGGCCTGCCGTACGCCGGACCAGCGCAGGGCTTGCAACAATGACACGTGTGATCTTTGCGTGGGCCAGTCCATGTCCGGACAAGGAAGTGACTGATGTGTGTGTCCCTGTTGTAGTGTTCACGGGACCCGGTACACAAAATGCTATGTCGCACCCTCTGACTGGCATCCCACAGGATGAGCATCATTGACGCAAGGGAAGGCACTGCCCCCACATTCAACCACACATCCATACATGAATGACGTAAGACATTACACAGCAGTGCGTCAGTGGATGTTTATTTGCACATCCAGTGCAGTCATGCTGCTGGAGCGGTACAGGGCAATGGCGAGCAAACTACACTATATGGGCCCGTGGAGTGCCAGCCAGTGTACATCGGGGATGACCTGTACTGCGGAAGGGGAAGGGTACAGTCCTCAGTCTGTCCGCCGTGTCAATGGTCGTCAAGCAGGATGTGGCAGTCCATGTCGCTGTCCAAGGTGAGTGCATCGGAGTGTATCGGGGTCAGTGGTAGGTCTTGAGGCCATGTGCGGCACCAAGCAGAAACAGGCAAGGTGGCGGAAATCAATGCTAGTACCTCCTTCTGATCTCAATCCCATCCACGTCCTCATCCCCGGATGTGTGCTCTGCCCCATCTGTGGGTGTTGCAGTACCTGCTGGGGCACTGTGTGCCACTGACACATTAGGTGCCTGTGTGGATACCCCTGCCACACTGGGAGGCACTGACACACCAGGGGGCGGAGATGTGGATGGTGTGGGGGCAGCAGCATTCATCATCGCCACGCCTTGTGGCAGCGATGCCATGATGAAGACATGCAGGGCCTGGTAGATCCCAGCTACATTTCGCTGATGTGCAGCGGTGGCTGCCATCCTTTCCGCATCCATCCGCACCATGTCCTACATGAGCCTCCGCATGTGTGCCAGCTCACGGCTGCCATCGCTGGGGCCACTCTGAGCGGACAGGTATTCCTCCCTCCGCGTCATGACTCCAGCGATGTCAGTCAGGGCTCGTTGGAGACCATGGGGCAGACATAGACACCCAAGGATGGCGTCCAGTTTGGCAGCCATGAGGTCAAACCCCACCCGCACCTGCTCGGCCGTCTCCCTCTGGCCCTCCGGCACACGGCGTTGGAAGGCCATTTGTTGTTCCTGGGGGTCTTGTGAGAATGCCGGGGCTGTGGGTGCCTCCTGGTGGGGTCTCATTGGTGTAGCTGGGCTGCCCTGATCCTGGAGGTTGCTGGCGGATGAGGTCAATGATGTCTTGGATGGTTTGGGAGTCGATGCTGGTGTTGTCCTCCTCCTCGTCATCAGTGAAGAGTGGCTGTGACTGCTCTGCAGGAGGTGTTGATGATGCCCCTGCGATGTGAGGGGGAGATGGTGTATTACAATGTGTCCACATGTATGTAGCCGCATGGTACAGGTTGACATTCAGACAGCATAGCATTGTACATTGTGACAGTCTGTGGGTCTGGGCGAGGACCCAGGGTCATTGTGGGTGTGCACTGTGCCCTGCTTGCTTGTGCATGTGTGCCATTGTGGCCATCTCCCCCATCCCCCAGTACCTGGTGGTCACTCACCCTGTTGCGGTTGTGTTGTGTCCTGTCGAGCAGTGTCCGGTCCCCCGACTCCGGCCACAGTATCCATACTGATGACTGTCGACACCAGCTCCTCCATGTCATCCAGCTCCAGCTGTGGCGCTGGGCCCCCAGCTCCGGTCTGCGTTGCTGCCTTCTGGTTGGCGCTGAGTTTCTCCTTGGTCTTCCGCTTGATGTCATTCCATCGCCTCTTGACCTCGTCCATTGTCCGCTTGTGCTCTCCGACGGCATTCACCTTGTCGACGATGTCCCGCCATATTCCATTTTTGGTGCCCAATGACACGTTGGAGGTGACGAAGAGTTGTTGATGGTGTTCCATCACCTCCGTGACTTTGCTCCTGTTCGCCTGCGGACTGAACTTGGTCTTCCTGGTCTTCTTGTCCTTGCCCTTCCCTGTCCCCGAGGTCCCAGGCTGGTCGTCCAGGGTGCTTGTGGGGTTGCGCTCGTCGTCTGCGCCTGCTCCAGCTGCCTCCATGGTGCTTGGGTGTTGGTCAGTTTGTGTGTGGGTGTATTTTCTACTTTTATGGTGATTTTTTATGCCTGGCAGGTGTGTGTTGCAGGCCTGGCGCTGTTTGTCGCTGATTTCCTCTTCGCGCTTTTGCCCATCGCGTGTTTTTTGGTGTCTTGGTTTGTGTTTTTATCGTGGTGGTTGTATCGCGGACATTGTCCACGGTTTCGGCAGACTGGCACATGCTACCGCCTTGTTGTGAATTCCACGTTGACACGGGCTTATTTTCCCGCGCTAGGCTGCGATATTGAAAGTTGCGTTGCGCTACTCTTGCCGTAGTTATCACACGTTCTTGTGAATATACCCCCTTGTGTGGCAAGGGGCCCAACCCCACCTCACGGAAGGGGATTGGCTACAGGACCTAGTCTGCAACCTGGCCCTCTGCCCATCCCTCGAGCAGTCGGTCAAGCCCCTACCAGTGATCTAGTGGCGTACTAGCAACAGATACTCCACTACCATATACTCACCTCGGCCCATATAACTCTCTCGCACTAAAGACCAAGTAGACCGCTGGAACTTTTTAGTTTTAAAATTTCATACTTCAAGATCTAGTTATTACTCCTTTAACTAAACCTTTCTCTAATAAAATAGTTCTTTCCTCTGGTCAATGGACCAGTTAGGTAAAACTAGTTGATGGTGATAATTAACATAATTCGTTAAACATTCCTTAATTATAAAGAAATAATCACAGACTCAGGAAGTTTTGAAATCTTTATATAAATTAAGTGAGTGTGAACCATCTCAACGTTTTCAGTACAAACACCCTCATTCGCAAGAGTGCCAATTCAATCAAAAACTTTCATTAGATATAACAATTCAGATCCACACAACAGCTATACCTAGAAAGAAGAGGATAGAGAGAGAAGAGCATTCATCAAGACGATAAAATTATGATTTACCAAGTGTGGTGTGAAGACCAACCCCTTGGCCAAAGGGCTGGTAAGGGTCCCCGGGACAGATCAGGAGACAAAGACTTCAGGACAGGAAATCAGGACAGAATACTTCACCTCTCTAGATACCGACGACTGCATCGCACCCCTCTCTGACACTCTCTTCCTCCTCGTGGTTCTTCTGCGATCTTCTTTTTAACCCAATTAAGTTAAGTAGATGGTTCTGCATTCGATTTTCTTCATCAGCATCTCTCAGCATCAGCACCACCCCAGCACCGACAGCATCCGTTTCTGCTCCCCACAAGCTTCTCCTTCAATAGCTTAATCCGCCAGCATAGCGCACTCTCCCTTTGGAAAAAATCTCTTTACTAACCAACTAACTACTTCAATTATACCTTTTCATTTACCATGTACCACCCATTAATGTTTCAATTTCTACAAAATACTAACTGCTGATTAGACAGGCGAGGGGGGATGATCATCACACCATGTTTATACTCCATTTATTTCTTTAATAAATTGTTTCAAACTCCTCCCCTCAAACTTTTATTCCGCCCTTTCTTTCCCATACATCTTTAAACTTTATTAATACAAATGTAACATTTTATTGAATACAGTTCCTTCATATGAACTCTTCACCCTCATGTTCCCAGGGCACATCTTTGCCAACCTTGGACGTGTGACAAGTCCTTAGTCATCTTTTCAAACTTCCACATCAGGGCGCACGCGTCGCGCAACGTCAGTCCACTCGACTCAGACAAGTTTAAGAGGCCCAAATACGCACTAATAATAAAGTCAAAAGGAACAAATTTTATTTTCTAAAATAAATGATTTCACTGTATACCACCAACCTTTACTCTAGCCCGTACCCTTTATTATTTCTCTTTCTGCATTTGCGTTAGTATAAAACTTATTTTCTAATTTCTGCAAGCAGGTGCCATGCATGTGAGCTTTCAAGCGGCCATTTTAGAGTTCTTTGCGCAAGCGCCAGAATTTCCCTCCAAGCCTTAATACGTCATACTTACGTAGATGCAGTAGACTCATGCCCAGTAAAGATCCCGTGTTAAAATGCATCCTAGTCCTACGTTCATGTTATTACAGTTAGTAAACACATAGGCAAGCTTCATTTTTCCCCGCGTATAATGGAAATGTGTATTATTATTCACAAAACACGTTGTTAGTAATTCGTTAGTGAGTTTAAACGAGAGGATTGCTTCCGAGCAAGTCTCACGTATGAGTCCTTGCTCCATCAATCCCCTCTCTGATGGCATATTAAGCCATCACAAAATTACCCATCCATCCCAGATACCAACTTTAACACTTCTCAGTTTTTCTCTAATTCTGCTCTTGATTTCTCATCAGTCAATTCATTTCCTTCTAAATCCCTTATTTTCTTATATAATCTGCCTTTCATTTCCTCCAGCTGTATTTCATCATATTTTCTCTTTCGTTTCTGTCCCTTTCCTTCTCTTTCAAAATTTACTTTATCTTTTCTTCCTTTTCTACAACATTTATATATAATTATCATTAACATCACTACCGTTGCTACTATGACTAATGGTATTATTATTTGGCCTAGAAAACTTTTCCCAAAAACGACAAACCATTTCCCTATTGATGTTAAACTTTTGGTTAGTCTTCCCCACACACTATCAACCTCCAGTTGGGTCAAATCTTAATGCACTCTCGTAATGTTTTCAATATATCCTTTAATTTCTCCGCTCTTGTCCGGAATATAAGTGCAGCAATGTTGAATTTTCAACATGCCACAAACTCCACCTTCTTTTGCTAACAATATATCAAGAGCAAGACGGTTCTATAAAACCATAGACCTAACTGCAACCATTTCTGTGTTAATCATTAGAAATCCTCCTGCAGTGTCTGTAGAAAGACGATCAACTATGGTTGATAACTTACAAATTTTCTGTGAATTTAGAATGACTCCAACTGAGGGTATCAGTGCACTAAAAATATCTCCTACAATTTCAGAAAAACTAGCTCTTCTTTTACGTGTTAGTCCATTAGAATTTCCATTGGATCCACTGATTTTATATACAAGGTAAATCTTTGGAAAAACTATTCTAAAATAACAGCTTCGGTACCATCTTGCAGGTAACCTATAATAGACATTGCTCCCACAAACATAATACACTCCTAGAAATACAGGATCAGTTCCCCCTTTTAGTCCCCATCCTCCTAATATTAGGAAGTTATGTTCACATTCACTGGAACCAATGTAATTATTGTTATAATCTGTCTTTAATCTATGGAGGCAGAACTTTCCCCTTTTCACAAAGTCCAGGGACATCGCAGCATGAGCCTTGCCACTTGCATAGATTCCCTCCTTCCCAACCCATGGAGGTACATGGGTTTTCTGTGTAATTGCCTTCCTCATTAAATCCTGTCTCCTTTCTTCTACCAAACTCAAAAAGTCCTTTTCTTCTTTTCTTTAATGTACATGTTAGATTATCTTTATGTGCCTGAACTAAATCTATTGAATTTATTGTTAAGAAAAATTCACCCATAAACTGTGCGTTTTTACTACTAACCACTGGATTCATATTTCTTCTAATAGGTAAATCAGAAAATACTACATCTAAATTAGAATAAAAATACTGAAGTCTCCCTGTAGCATAAAATAAACTTGATAAAATACTACATGACACACCATAAGTTAAAGGTATATGGTGATACGTAATCCCTTCTGATACTGATGAGGGTAATTTCATACATACATAACAGTTGTTAATTTGCATAGTGCTAACATACTGAAATAACAATTTAATAAACACATTAGAGGACGTATTATAATCTGACTCATTATGATAGTTTGCTTCATCTTCTACCCCTATTTCTAATTTAGTTTCTCTTATTCTACCTACCTTAACATTAGTATCTGTATTATTCTTGTCATTTGAAAACCGCTGAATACCGCTCTGAACAGGCCGAGTTTCCTATAAGCCCAAACCCCCGTGCCCCGTGCTAGCCCGCCCAGGACAGCCCAGGACAGCAAACCCACATCTCTGGTTGTGGTCACGGAAAAAGGGGAGCTTACCCAGGTGTGTGTTGCATCGGGCGATCAGGAGCCTGGAGACTCGAGCCCGGAGAGCTGATCGGAGCTGCCCGGAGGCGGAGAGGAGAAGACTTGAAAAGCATCCGAAAAGTGTCTAAGGGTGCCCGGAAGCAGCAAGTAGGTGGGCGAGGTGGCAAGGAAGATGGGTAGCAAGGAATACGGTTGTTGGTGACTGGGCGTGATAGCGCATCTGTAGTTGCAGAGGGCGGCCGGGAGTCATCGCGGTAACGGAAGTGGCCCGGCTCAGCCGGGTACGGCCTGCGGTGCTCCTGAGTGCCCGCGCTCAGGCCCCCCTTGTGCCCCCCTTGTGCTCTCGCTTCGATATTCTCCAATCCTTCTGAACCTTTGGACCGTCGGACCTCTGGATCATTGTCTTAGCAAGACTATATCAACGCCATAGAAATACTACAGGAGAAGGTTTGACCTGCTTTCCCTCCTTCTATTCTCTCCCATGTTACAACAGGAGGTGGAAATTTCAGCCACGTTTAACTCTGGTTTCTACTGGGCGACCACGTGTTCTGGAGTGCACTGGTAGTAAGAGGACTTTTTCATTAATCTGAGTATATTTCTTTTGATAAATCGACGTATCGATGGCCCCGCAAAGTCTTCGGGACAAACCATAAAAAGCTTGAACCATACCTTCTTGTTTCAAATAGCTTGAACGTAAGCCTGAATATAAGTTCTCTGCGTGGTGATCGGAAAGTTTGAACATTCACTGCAATTACACAAATTACGTAAAAGAAGAATCTTTCAGTACTAACTAAATATACATAATATATAAATTCTTTTAAATAAACAAAAATCCAAAGTAGTATGGCCTATAAAAGGTTGCGGTCACGCACTGGTCACATGAAAAAAGTGGGCACAGCACGAGCATCTGTCAATTACAAGGGCATCCGTATAATGTCTCAATACGGAGAACCGACAGAGAAAACCGTAATAACAAACTTTTTTTCACCTACAACTATATCTACAACTACAACTATAACTACCCCAAAAAAAATTCCTCAGGTGGACCAGTTGGAGCAACCTGTAACTACAGATAAAGATAAAGTTGGCGTAAGAAAAGAGAGCTTAGACTTCAATCCCCCTCTATTCAAGGACGTAGCTCACCAAAGTGCTCAATTGTTGGACCCCTTGAAAGTCCAAGACTTAACAGTGTCCCAAGAGCTTAAAGAGACTGTGGATCTTCTGCCAATGAAAGACCTTCCAGGGCTTTTTGTTAAAACAGAAATCCAGGAGGGCCTCGGAAAAATCGCAGCAACAGATTTTACTCTTCCAGATTTTAATTTCATTTCGCCTTGTCATCTTGATACAAAAGACCATCAAAAACAGCCAATTCACATATTATCTAGTACACCGAGTAATCTGCTAGAGATGGAACATAACTTCTCACAATCCTCTTAGTTTCCGTCGTTTATTCTGCCGCAATCAGTAAACAGGCAAGATCCTGTATCAAGTACCATTCTGTCATTGCAGAGAATTATGGACTCTATATTAATACTCTTGGAAAAGAACTTGGAAAACTCGGATCAGATATTGGAAACTCAAACAGGAATCCTTCAATATCTTGTAGATAAAAAAAGGAAAAATTCAACTTAATCAACCTGTTGAAATAGCCCATTTGCAATCTCTTAATTTACAGCTTGACATAGGCAGAGAAGACAAGTGTCTCTTAAAATACCCAGTCTCCAGCAATTCCCCATCGCAAGAAAATGGGGCAAAGCAGAAGGAAAATCAGACGGGGAAAAACCAAACAAAACAGAATCAAAATCTAATTGTCTTAATGGTGATGACATTTATTCCCTTCGAAAATTATTCAAAGACCCTTGTCCAGAAAGTATAAAGGAGAAAGCCATTCAAAACCCCATATCTTTTTTCCCAATTTTCCAACTAAAACAACAAAAAAGTGGTCTCTCCCCTCCTCGAATTATTGTCGGGAGAGGGTCAGGGGAAGTCCCAACCCGGAATCAATCATTACAATCGGAACCTGCAATAATGCCTCATAAAAAGGAGAAACACAAGATTGGGCAAAATAATAATAAGAAAATGATAAAGAAAAAAGCTAAACGGAGAATATCGAAAAGTGCTCCGCGAAAAGTAAAATTTCTCCAAACAATCCCTATATAGCAAGAAGGGGAAGAAATTAACCATGTCAAGGTCAGAAGTAACGGGTCCTTAAATACCTGTCAGCAGTCGCCCCAAAAATTCCTCAAGTCGAAATAAAAGACACAAAAGTCTTAAACCCTTTAGCACAAAATTTTTCAACAAGATCTTTAAAACTTAAAGAACGTACCACAGAAGATCAACGTTTCTTCCAGGATTTTCAGGGTGACTCTGAATGCCCAGTTTCTAACTTCTTAGAATTTACAGATATATTTCCCAGCGGCAATTGTCCATTAAACCGTGTGAGAATAGTCAAATTATTACGCAAAATTAAACTGCTTCAATCATTAACTACAGGAGAAATAAAATTAGTTTCTTTCCCTGACAAATCGACCTGCTCAGTGGCTTGCGTAGAGTTCTGGTCAAATGTAGTTCCAGCTATTATAATTAAAGAACAAGACATTCTTCATAAAAACGGATTCGATATCGCCATAGCCATAAAGGCCAGCTCCGCCTGTGACCAACTTAGAGATGACAAAGAAGCTATAGACAATTCTAACAATAATTTCAACCAGCAGTGCGCGGGAGGTGAAAAACGGAAGTCCGTGGAAGGTAGCTCTCTGCTGATCTCCATAAAAGATGGAGTTCGGCGAATTTGGAATGGTTCTGACTCAAGGCAAAAGCCGCTATCAGATGAAAATTCCTGGGCATGGATAGCGGGATCTCTGAACAGGAATAAGTCGGGCAAGGATTTGAAATTGCCTTTTTAGCGATAGACAATTAATAGTGTCATGGAACATCGCAGGAAAGATTTCTGACAAGATGCTTTCTATTCTGGAAAACTCACCTTCTATTGTGTTCCTGCAATAAACATGGTCCTTGGCGACTTTTTCTCAAAAAGAATATTTTGTGTTTGTTAAAGCTGCAGAGGCCTCTAGAAGAGGCCATGCAAAAGGAGGCCTAGCAATGCTATTGAGAGAGGAGATAGACTGGGACCCAGAAGAAATTGAGCTGTTCAATGCATTAGCATCAATTGCCGGAAAGAAAGAATGGAGCCTCCATCAAATGTCTTACTTTTTAACATTTACTTCCCGCCAGGAACCTCAAAAGATCATCGCTTGACCAAAGCATTCAAGAAAATCGAATTAATCTTAGAAGTAAGGGGATAACCAATGATGATAATGGCCGGGAACTTCAATGGAAAGATTTCTAATGCATTAGTTAATAATAGGGGGAAATCCCCACAAGAAGTAGCATGTTCAATACCAACTCCCGTCTTTCCCGATAAGATAAAAGCAGATAAAAGGGGGAAAATGCTCCTGTCATCTATTGAAGTAATTAACGGCGTTATATTAAACGGGAGAATTGATGGGGATATTGCGGCGGCATATACCAGACTGGGTCCAACCAAGTCCTCAATTATAGATTATTTTATATGTAGTTTAGATCTATTTTCGAAGGTCCAATCATTTTCTACCCAATATACCCACGAAAGCGACCACGCACTACTTTCTGTAGAAATTGACGTTTTCACACAGCATACATCTTTGTGGTCTCTTCGCTCTTTGGAAGGACGGACTGTCATAAATCACAAAACTGGAAGGATTCATTGGAATTCCAAAACAATCAGTAAAATAAACAATAAAATCTCCCAAGTTCTGCTAACATCCGCGAATAGAGTAGGCAATCCTATAAATAGATTTGAAGCTACTATACAGTCGGTAGTTGCCTCTCTCCAAGGAAACACAGCAAGGCGTGAAAACGTTAAAATACGTCCAAAAGGAAAACAAGCCGATAATAATTCTCGACAACTAAATAAATTGACTAGAATTCAATTTCGTTCTTTCTGTGAGGTAAGACAAGGAGAAATAAGGAAACTGAAAAAACTCGAACAACGGAAAAAGGAGAGAGAAAGGCAAGCCCTAAGAGATCGTGTCTGAGTCGACATCCAATTTGCGGTAAAACACAAAAATAATAATACATTTTGGAACATAATCTCTGCACAAATGGGGTTACGAAAATCTACTCAAGCCACACCAGTATCATCATCTGACTGGGAAAAGTATATTCTAAGGCTTTATAAACCTAATCATCAGCATCTGATCTTCCCCAAGCAGTATCAAGCGCTGAAGAGCCAAAGCGAGCAGGAACCAATGAAAATCTCAGCCTCACAAATTTCTACTCTTATATCCTTTGCCAGGTCATCTGCAGCGATGGGACCAGATAAGGTCCCTATTAAAGTTTTACAAAAAAATGCAGACGACTGGAGTAAATTTTTAGCCCCACTCTTCCAACATTGCTTGAAAAGTGGGGAAATACCAGAATCTTGGCGGGGGAGTGTGGTGGTCCCTCTCCTGAAAAAAGGCTCAAGAACGAATCCTGCAAACTACAGACAAATAGCTCTTCTCGACGCCATCGGCAAGATCTTTGCAGCTTGCGTTTTGGAACACTTAAAAGACTGGGCGTTTTCGAGAAAAGTGATCCCTATGTTTCAGGCTGGGTTTCGTCCAAAGCATTCAACATTAGATAACATCGCTGTGTTCCAAACAGTACTCGACAAATATGTTATGTTAAATGCTCAAACTTTATATTGTGTTTTTATTGATTTTTCAACTGCTTTCGATAGTGTAGATAGATTGACCCTATGGAGAAAATTGGCGAATTTGGGGATTCCTATAGATCTTTTAACAATAATAATCTCCCTTCACACATTTACATGGTGTAGCGTCCAAATGGGTTGAGAAAAAGGCCTAACCAAACCTTTCCCCACGAAGAATGGGCTGAAACAGGGATGCTTATTAGCTCCCCTATTATTCTCTATCTACATTAGTGATTTACCGGGGCGTCTTTCCCAAATTAAAAATTACCCTCCGAAATTAGCACAAGTTGACATACATTGTTTAATGTATGCCGATGATATCGTTATACTCGATCGTACTCCGATAGGCCTGCAAAGAAACCTGAATGAATTAAATCAATATGCAACTGAACATTTTCTGGTGCCAAATATTACTAAAACTAAAGCTCTCCCTTTCAGTGGCAGAAGGAAACTTTTATCTTATATATGGTCATTAGGAGGTGAATCAATTGAGACAGTAAAAGAGTATGTCTATATGGGCCGTATTTTCACTTATAATTTACAAGATACAGCCCACCTCCAACACTTAAGTCGGAAGGCAGATTCCCACGTTGGGGCTCTACAGAGACTGTATCACTGTACGAGAAATAGACATTTTATACCAATGCTGGAGGTTTATGGCATGAAAATCCCACCGATTCTATCCTATGCCATGGAATACACTCAAATTAAAACATGGCAATCTATAAAACTAAAGGACGGAACCATACTCCGAAAATTGGCAAAAGTGTCGCAGTCTGTACCAGTCCAAGCTCTTTGTCTCGAGCTATCCCTAACAGGAATTTTCTGCTCGAGTAATTTCCAATATCGTGAGGTGGGCGTACAACCTTTTACATGCAGCGACAGACACATTAAGATATTTGTTAAAACTGGAGACTTTCAGAGAGGAAGCGTCTGGGTATACTTTCAATAGGAATATGTTAAAAGCCTTTGAGGTTTCACAATGCACTGTTGCACTTTTACAGGAGTGGTCTCCAGCGCACTTGAAACTGTTTTTAAAACATCTGGCCCCTAGAATCAGCTTTGAAATGGATAAAGATTATTGCATTCAATTGAAGCATTATAAAGCGTTTGCAGAAAATATAGAATTTAAAACTTATGCTCCCTATTTACGATTTCAACTAGAGCACGGGGTAAGGCGCTGTATCTTGCTTTTACGTTTGGGTATACTCCCATTAGCAACATACTTAGCCAGTTGGGACGGTACAAATAATTCTAAAGGCATATGTGAATTGTGCAAAGGTGGATGACTAGATTTGCTTCACGTTTTATTAATCTGTCCTAATGCGAGTATAGTAGAGGGTCGACGACGATATATAACTCCTATTCATATAAAGTATAATGCTATCTTAGCTCATGATTTAATTATGTTGTGTAACTCTCCAGTCAATGAATTTGTATGCCATAACTTGTTTAAGTTTTTAAAAAGTTTCTTGAAGCTGTTCTAAAGGTAAAGCGCACAATCTTAACATTTTTATTTTCTATTTTATTGAATGTTGTATAAGTAGACGACAAAATATTATTACTTTTCCATTCTACAGTGTGTCTTAAAAGTTTTACTATTTTAATTATTTTAAATCAATAATAATAATTTTATATCTGTATTTGTTGATCTCAGTTGCGGTCTGAACCAAATAAATTACTTACTTACTTGTCATTTGTTTTTATTATTAAAGGTACTCCTACTGTTGGGAATAACCATCCTAATGCTGCTAATAAAATACTACAAAAACAAAATCTCAAACACTTTCTTTTTAATTCACATTTTGGTTTTCCCGTTACTTCAGTTTCTGCCATTTTTCTCCAGAGAAAATGTATTTTCCCTTATCTTTCTCTTCGTTCTTAAGGAGGCCTCAGTTTGCTTTCGTCAATCTGAACAATATGAATCTCTTCTGTCCCATCAGACAGATCCAGGGACTCAAATTCCTCGAGAATCACGTATGTCCACTCTGGAGCCTTGTATTTTCTGTTTAAGTTTCTCAATCTTGGACTTCTTCGAGTTATTTTTGCTAAGGTCTGTCTAGGTCTTGTTTGACTTGTGATTTCATTCACTTGTTCTGGCTTCTTTTCAGATCTTCTCAGATGATATTTTAGTTTCTTTACTCCAGTTAGCCAATTGTCCCCTTTTCTGACTCTTTTGATTTGTACTGCGTTTTCACCTTCTTTATCTCTTTGTAAAGTTCTTTTTATTTCATTTATTCTGGGCACAATTTGTTCTGTTTCTCCGTTTTCTGTGCTTGTACCTTCTTTTGCTTCCTCCTGCTCAGGTTCTACTATATTTTGTTCCACTTCTTCCTGAGCTTGTTCTTCTAATTCTATCTGATCCTGTTCAGGTCTTAGTTCAAACCTTTCTCCTTCTGCCTGAACTTGTTCTTCTAACTCTATCTGGTCCTGTTCAGGTCTTAATTCAAACTTTTCTTCTTCCACCTGAACGTGTTCTTCTATTTTTCCCTCCTCAGGTTTGCTTGTGTTTCTTTCTATTTTCACCTGAGTGTGTTCTTCTTCCCCTGTCTCTTCCTGACTACTTTCCTGTCTTATCAGTTCGGTTCTTCTTCTGGTTTCTATAGCATCATCGATTATTTCAATCACTGGGATCCATTCTTCCTGACTTATCTCGTGCTGTTCGTCATATGGTTGTCTTTCAGAATCTATCACTCCAGATTCTTCAATTTCACAGTTTACAACTCCTGATGCCTCAGCTTGCTCAGTCAGTAATGGCTCTTGTTGATCTGATGGGTTCGGAACTCTTCTGGTATGGCTGACATGAATCCAATTGGGCAAACCTGCACACTTCACTGCTGTGGTAGTGACTAGTATGACTTGCCGCAGTTTATCCCACCTTGGTGCTAGGCACGACTTTCTTGCATGTTTCTTTACCAGCACCCAATCTCCGTCAGTTTTTGTTCAATGTTAAACGCAGCACAGATTAATCGAATTATCTCATTATTAAAATGAGGGCCTCTATCTGATTCCAAAGTGACTGGAAAACCAAATCTCGGCACTAACTCCCTCAACAACAATTTTGCAACTGTAAGACTGTCATTTCTTCGAGTTGGATAGGCTTCCACCCATCTTGAGAAAAGGCATACTATGACAAGTACATATTTCAGTCCATTGCATGGGGGCAATTCAATAAAATCTAACTGTAATCTGGTGAAGGGTCCTTATGCCTTTCCTATCATTCCCCAGCTTACCACTGTCTTTCTACCTGGGTTCTGCTGTTGACAGGTTAAGCATCTTTGGCAAAGGCTCTCTGCGACTACCCTGAACTTCGGATTGTACCAACTCTGTCTGAATAGCCTGATCATTGAATCTCTCCCTATGTGTGTTGCTCCATGATATACTCTCGCCATTTTTTAAAGCAAACAATCTGGCATGACTGGTCTTCCATCTAAATACACCCATACCTCATCATGTGGTCTCTTTGTACAGGCTGCCTTTATCCAGATTTCTTTTTCCCTTTCCTCAACTTCTTCCTGCAATTGTCTAACCTCATCCCATGTTTCTGGTACTGAGAAGTACATAAGTTGGCATCTGGTTTCACCCGTTTCAATTTTTCTGTTTATGGCTACTGCATTTTTAGCACAGTATGTTGGCACTTGGTCAGCATAATTATTGCCAGCAGTCACATAGTCATTTCCTGACTGATGTGCAGCACATTTTACAACTGCTATTTCTTTTGGCAATTGCAATGCTTCCAATAAATCTTTCACATTTTTGCTGTTTCTGATAGGAGATCCTGAGGAAGTCAGAAATCCCCTTTGCATCCAAAACTGGCCAAAGTCATGCACAATTCCGAAACCATATTGGCTGTCCGTAAATATGGTTACTCTCCAATTTTTCCCTTTTTTACATGCCATTGTTAAGGCTACCAATTCAGCTACTTGTGCAGACTTGACCCCAGGTAAACAGGATGCCTCAATTACCCCAGAAATTTAGCAAACAGCATATGCAGCACTTAGTCCCCCTTCTTGTGTCCTAAGGCAGGAGCTGTCTACAAATAACTCATGATCCGCCTCTTTCAAAGGTAACTCTCTTATGTCTGGGTGGGGCTTCGTGCATAACTCAGTCACGTCCAAACAATCATGATCACTTTCATTTTTCACTTCTTCATCGCAGGGGTCTGGTAATAGGGTGGCTGGGTTCAAGATCGTACACCTTATTACAGTCACGTTCTCAGCTCCCAAAATCACTCTTTCATATTTTGTCAAACGACTAGGGGTGAGGTGCTGTGTAGGTCTTGCACTATTCTGTACTTTCCGCTAGGCTTTTTCAGTCCCATTATTGGCGAATTACAGGGACTACCCATCACCTCTTTTAAAATACCTTGTTTAACCATTCGTTTAATTTCTGGAATAATTCCTGCTTTTACTTCTGGACTCCTTTTGTACTGTCGGGTATTTGGATACACTGCACCTTCTTTCACTGTTACTTTAACTGGGTCTATATTTGTCATTAGCCCAATGTCTTTTCCTGTAAAATCCCATACTTCTGGGTTGACTGTCATTCTTAATTCTTCTGGTAATTCATTCTCAGTTACTAATGAAAACATTTCATCTACTTCCGTTCCCTGTTTGGCCAGCATCATCTTATAAACTATGTCTTCATCAGGGGTTTGGAAAGCAACACCATCCGGTGTACAGTAGATCGTGCAATTCATCTTGCACAAAAGATCTCTTCCCAATAGATTTACTGGACTGGAATCACAAACTATAAATCGATGCATTTCTTTGAAGTTCCCAATGTGCACCTCCATTGGTTTTGTGATTGGGGTTTTAATCTGTTGGTTAGATACGCCTACAACTTGGATTGTCTCTCCCGAGAGGGGTAGGTTTGGGATGTCTGCTGTTCTCACAGTAGACCTGGTAGCACCAGTATCCAATAGGAAAGTAATGTCTTTACCTTCTACTCTCCCATCAACGAATGGACCTGACTGATCTACCGGCAAGGATGCGCCAAGCACGCACTCCTCTTCCTCCCCCTCAGGCACCGTCATTGTGCGGCATCCGAATGTTTTTCATCATTCTGTAAAAATATTGTGCAATTGTTCTATTATTCTTACCACTTTCTCCTGGAAATCCGGTGTTCGCACTGAAACTTTGATGGTTCACAAAATTTGGCATAGGAGCTGGTGGCACCTGATATTGTGGAGTAACTACCTGCTGCTGCTGATTCATAAGTACTTCATTCTGCATCTGTGGAATTAAATTTTGATTTGGCCCATTCTTCTTCTTATTATTCTGAATACTCTTGCACTCGTTCTTCCAATGTCCAAGCTTTCCGCACACATGACAAGGAAACTTCCTTTTCGCCTCTTCTCTGTCGAATGGACATTTTATTACCATTCGCTCCTTGATTATTCTAACTCTGCTCTTTCACTTGATTATTATTTTGGTCATTTCTTTTCTCTTCTTGCTGCTCTGCTAATTTAACTTGTGCCCACATCATTTTCTCTTTTAGCTTCCTACGCCTGGCCTCAATGTCATCTCCGCAATATTTGCGTACTTTAGAATCTCATCCACTGTCTTGCTTTGCCAACACAACATGTGCTGCTGTATCATCTGACTGATTTCTGGTTTCAAGCCATATACAAACCGATATACAAAATGTCCCATATCTTTGTCACCAATATTCTCTAAACCACTATACTACTTAAACACCTGTAACAACCGTTCATAGTACGCATGTACAGATTCACTTGGTTCCTGTGTTGTTCTATCTATTTTTACCAAATCTGTTTTTTAGGAAGGATTTTCCCTTTCAAATACGTGATCACTTGGTGATACTTTTTCATCACCTCTCCCGAAGGTGCTACTGTTTTTGCATCTCTAGGATACTCCTCATTTGGCCAATCAATTGTGATCTTACACTCCTTCCATAAATCAGTAGGTACCACTATATCAAACAGACCGTCCAAATCTTTCAATAAAACCTTTGAAATTTTCACAAACTGGTTTTTCTCTCAATTTTGGGAAATCATTTGTAAATGACAAAATATCTTGCCTACTCCATGGAACATGAACATATTCACCTCCTGGAACCTCTCTCATTGGACACAATTTTTCACCTTTGCTTGTTTCTCTTACTGGAAATGCAGATGCTGCTTCTCTCGCTTGTAATTCCTCTTTCTTTCTTATCCATCTAATTCTCCATTTATCAATGTCTCCCCATTTTCGCAAAATGTTCATTAATTCTTTTATCTGTAGCCTTTTTCCGGAAGCATTTACACTTTCTAAATCTTTGTCAGTAAAATCCACTCGATAGGGTTTCTGTAACAATTTTGATTTCCCTATGTCTATTCCAATCTCTGAAGCAACTTCAGTCAGTCTTTCATGAAATATTCTTGCTCTCCTAGTTATATTCTTACATAGAAACAATAATTCCTCATCATTGTAGACGTTTAATCTCTCTGTACCTACACATCCTGTCATCATTTCTTCCAACTCCACTTTCAATCTGCTAATATCTAAAATCTTTGGTATTGGGTTCTGATTATCTCTTTCCTGAGCCCATCTTTCTATTTCTTCAGAGGTGACTACAGCTCTGCCTCCAGTTCCAACAGGAATCAAAGGTCTTCTTTCTCTCAAATTCATAGGCGTAACTCTCATTGGGGTTTCCGTATGAGGTTCTACAATAGGGAGATCCATTAATGAAATAACTGACTCGCTTTTGCTAACTTGATCATCCGTGATTATTATCTCTTTTCTGGGACTATTTAATGGAACTGTCACAACTTGTGGTTTCTGGCAAATCTTATTATCTCCATATAATGGGATTACTGGGCCAATGGTTACTGGTACTGTCAAAGCTTCAGTATTTAAATTCAATTGACTTATCCTTTGAACTAGTTCTTCTCTAGTTTTGTTCAAAGTCTCTTTTTCATTATCTTGCAACACTCTGTTGAATGATGTCTCATGTAAAATCTGTGGAGTTAATGGTATCCCCATTACTGGCGCACTTGGGACAACCTTACTAGCTGCTTCCGGATACGGTGGCGGATTTTTAATTAAAATATCCTCTAGTAACTCATCATCTGATTCACCATATCCTGCTATATTCAAATGTTTTGTTTTCTCCTTACACTTTCCTCCAGATTGTTCCTCAGCCATCAACACTGGATATAACCCTTCTGATACCATAGCTCTCCTCCACTGTTTCATCTGCCCCTCGCGTGACTCATGCAAGTGTCTCGGAAAGAATTCTCTATATCTTCCATCTCTGCATTTCTCTCGTTCATATGACTCAGTCTCCCATTCTTCCAAAGCCTCATATTGAGTTAACCTAGGTCTAGGCTCTAAATCATTCATTTTCAATCTTAAATTTTGAAGAATCCTCCCATTAAACGTACCATCCTTAGGAAATGCTAACACACCATCATCCTTCGTATACTCTACCCAATTTTCCAACCACACGCTGGTATGATATCCTCTTTCCATCATCATAAAAGATGCTGGTGTCTTCGGTGGCGGAATAGGAATTCCCTCTCTAGTTAACACAGGCTTATCCTCTACAAAGAAATTCTTTATTTTCCTAAAAAATGACATCTTTCTTTTCTCTCCATACATTCTTGAGGATCGGTGTAGGAAATTGTATTCCGCAAACCCTTGAAACTTCCTTCCTGTACGTCTTGCACTTACTGTCAAATCAAAATCCTGCATACAATCTTCTCTTTCCCAATTCTAGTGCGGCTTCTAACTAACTATCCAATCAAATCGGGCTCACACTCGTATTCTGACCAATGCCAGCGTGGCCTTTTCCTGACGTCAGTTCTACTCCTTACTACTGACCCCTCCTTTACAAGGCTGCTCCTGTCACACACCCGCTGTATCTACCAATCCCAGCACGGCTCTCTGTGACGTCAGTACCACTCCAGCAGCTGACCCTCCCTTTACAAGGTAATACGAAACTTTTATTTTCTCAATATTTTACCTTAAAAGTCTTTGTTATTAATGACATAAAACATTCGCTATTCTGTCTGCTCCACTAAATCAAAGGATAGTTTACTTCTTTTTACTGCGAGTAAAACCTTCCGCTTACTCTTCACTCAAGCTCCAGAGAACCTGCTACTCCTCCGGTGTCACCCGTTAGGGAAATTTGAGACCGATGTTTCACCAGCGAACTCCTTTTGCTATCAATCTAGCTTAGAAGAACCTACTACTCCTTCAGGGTTACCCTACTAGGTGATATAACGCCTAAAGTTTCACTAGCGAACTCTTTGCTAACAATCACTCTACTTTTACACAGAAAATAATCCCTACTTTAACACTGCCAGCCCTGCATAGCTTCTCAGTGTTTTTCCAACAGACGAGTAACCTCACTGCAGTGTGGTTTCTATCACCACCCACCATTCATTCCACGAGAATTTTCCAGACGACATAAAAACAGGACACTAACTCTTTTTGTTAAAACATAAATCCAAAATCAATAGTCTATACTTATCACCAAACTAGTTACTAACAACCATCCTCTGCTACCAGAAAACTGATCCAGCGGCGTACTAGCAACAGATACTCCACTACCATATACTCACCTGGGCCCATATAACTCTCTCGCACTAAAGACCAAGTAGACCGCTGGAACTTTTTAGTTTTGTAATTTCATACTTCAAGATCTAGTTATTACTCCTTTAACTAAACCTTTCTCTAATAAAATAGTTCTTTCCTCTGGTCAATGGACCAGTTAGGTAAAACTAGTTGATGATGATAATTAACATAATTCGTTAAACATTCCTTAATTATAAAGAAATAATCACAGACTCAGGAAGTTTTGAAATCTTTATATTAAGTGAGTGTGAACCATCTCAACGTTTTCAGTACAAACACCCTCATTCGCAAGAGTGCCAATTCAATCAAAAACTTTCATTAGATATAACAATTCAGATCCACACAACAGCTATACCTAGAAAGAAGAGGATAGAGAGAGAAGAGCATTCATCAAGACGATAAAATTATGATTTACCAAGTATGGTGTGAAGACCAACCCCCTGGCCAAAGGGCTGGTAAGGGTCCCCGGGACAGATCAGGAGACAAAGACTTCAGGACAGGAAATCAGGACAGAATACCTCACCTCTCTAGATACCGACGACTTCGTCGCACCCCTCTCTGACACTCTCTTCCTCCTCGGGGTTCTTCCGCGATCTTCTTTTTAACCCAATTAAGTTAAGTAGATGGTTCTGCATTCGATTTTCTTCATCAGCATCTCTCAGCATCAGCACCACCCCAGCACAGACAGCATCTGTTTCTGCTCCCCACAAGCTTCTCCTTCAATAGCTTCATCCGCCAGCATAGCGCACTCTCCCTTCGGAAAAAATCTCTTTACTAACCAACTAACTACTTCAATTATACCTTTTCAATTACCATGTACCACCCATTAATTTTTCAATTTATACAAAAAACTAACTGCTGATTGGACAGGCGAGGGGGGATGATCATCACACCATGCTTATAATCCATTTATTTCTTTAATAAATTGTTTCAAACTCCTCCCCTCAAACTTTTATTCCGCCCTTCCTTTCCCATACATCTTTAAACTTTATTAATACAAATGTAACATTTTATTGAATACAGTTCCTTCATATGAACTCTTCACCCTCATGTTCCCAGGGCACATCTTCGCCGACCTTGGACGTGTGACAAGTTCTTAGTCATCTTTTCAAACTTCCACATCAGGGCGCATGCTTCACGCAACGTCAGTCCGCTCGACTCAGACAAGTTTAACAGGCCCAAATATGCACTAATAATAAAGTCAAAAGGAACAAATGTTATTTTCTAAAATAAATGATTTCACTGTATACCACCAACCTCTAATCTAGCCCGTACCCTTTATTATTTCTCTTTCTGCATTTGCGTTAGTATAAAACTTATTTTCTAATTTCTGCACGCAGGTGCCATGCATGTGAGCTTTCAAGCGGCCATTTTAGAGTTCTTTGCGCAAGCGCCAGAATTTCCCTCCAAGCCTTAATACATCATACTTACGTAGATGCAGTAGACGCATGCGCAGTAAAGATCCCGTGTTAAAATGCATCCTAGTCCTACGTTCATGTTATTACAGTTAGTAAACACATAGGCAAGCTTCATTTTCTCCCGCGTATAATGGAAATGTGTATTATTATTCACAAAACACGTTGTTAGTAATTCGTTAGTGAGTTTAAACGAGAGGCTTCCGAGCAAGTCTCACGTACGAGTCCTTGCTCCATCACCAGCGGGCAATCACCCATGGGACTCCACCTCACAATCTTCCTTTTTTATCCCATCAGGAGCCTGGGATCATGCTGGTTCCTGTGGGAGTCCTGGCGGAGTATAAGGGGCTTGCACTGACTCCCACAGGAACACAGCTCCTCAAAAAAATTTTTTTTTTAAATTTGACCTTGTGGTTCTCTCTTGACAAGGTACCCCTACTTTGCCCTGCTATACATAGACTGAGTCCCAAGTCCTGTAAAGGCAGCTGCAACATTTTTGTTTAGGGTGCAGCAAGCCATTCACAGTGAAGCTCCTGCAGAACCATGTAGCTCCTGCGAGAGCAAGGTTACCAATGGGGAAACAAAAGCCCTCTTGGCCAATCAGAGCACAATTCTTTTTAGGTCAAGCATCATTCCGCATGCCCTGTCTGCAAGACCTCCTGGAATCACTCTACAGAGTGTAAATACAGCAGCTGCTTGCCATTGTTTATAAGTCTATCCTTTTTGTTTCCTGACTCCTTATTGGCCGGTGCTCCAGATACATCACTTCCGTTTGGAAGCTAGGCGCACCGGACAACTACAGTTTCCTTACACTTTAGATCTTATGTGTTTATTCATGGACTATTTTCCTAGTTTTTAATGAGCGCCCCATTCCAGGCTTTCACGGTGGCCCCGCTTCTTTCTTTAGACTGGGCTCGTCTAAACAAAGGTGCGCGGTCACTATTAAAGTGAAAGCGCGGAATGGGGCACTTTTATTTTTTAAAAAGCATTTGTTTGTCGACTTGACAAACAAATGCTTTTATTTGTAAAAGCTCCCCATTCTGTGCTTTCACTTTAATAGCGGCCACACAGCCCACAAAGACGCCATCCGTAACCACCACCACCTCATCAGGTCCGCCAAGAGAATCTCC
The DNA here is from genome assembly GCA_963921515.1 of Calotriton arnoldi. Classification (NCBI taxonomy): domain Eukaryota; kingdom Metazoa; phylum Chordata; class Amphibia; order Caudata; family Salamandridae; genus Calotriton; species Calotriton arnoldi. The sequence continues at coordinate 293,212 of CAWUFW010015678.1, forward strand.
TTCAAAGACCGCCTCGACAACAACGCACACAACAGCAAGGAGCTTTTCAACATCGTGAAGGAACTCTCCAATCCCAGCTCCAACACCAACGACATCCCGCCGTCGCAACCCCTGTGCGATTCCCTCGCCACCTTCTTTCACCGCAAGATCGCCGACATCCACGACAGCTTCAACACCCAGACAACCCCAACTAAGATCGATACACCAGACCCGCCACACACCATCGACCACGACCCCCTGCCAGCCTGGGCCAGCGTGAACATCGAGGACACCATCAAGACCATGAGCACAATACACTCCGGCTCCCCGTCAGACCCTTTCCCGCACCACATCTTCAACAAAGCCAGCAGCTCCATCGCACCCCACCTGTGCAACATCATCAACCTCTCCTTCGAGACCGCGACCTTCCCAGAGAGCTGGAAACACGCAGAGATCAACGCCCTACTCAAAAACCCAAGGCGGACCCGAGAGACCTCAAGAACTTCCGGCCCATCTCTCTGCTTCCGTTCCCAGCCAAGGTCATCGAGAAGATCGTCAACAAACAGCTAACCCGATACCTCGAAGAAAACAGCATCCTGGACCCATCCCAATCAGGGTTCCGCAGCAACCACAGCACTGAGACTGCCCTCATCGCCGCCACCGACGACATCAGGATCCTGCTGGACAATGGTGAGACCGCAGCCCTCATCCTGCTGGACCTCTCCGCCGCCTTCGACACTGTCTGCCACCGCACTCTACGCGCACGCCTCCACGACGCAGGGATCCGAGACAAGGCCCTGGAATGGACCACCTCCTTCCTCGACGGCAGAACGCAGAGAGTCCACCTCCCACCTTTCCGATCCAAAGCCTCCGAGATCATCTGCGGCGTACCCCAGGGATCGTCCCTCAGCCCAACACTGTTCAACATCTACATGGCCCCGCTCGCACGCATCGCCAGACAACACGACCTCAACATTATCTCCTACGCCGACGACACTCAACTGATCCTCTCCCTCACCAAGGACCCCCTTGCCGCCAAAGCCAAACTCCATGACGGAATGAAGGCCGTCGCCAATTGGATGAAGATCAGCCGACTAAAGCTGAACACGGACAAAACGGAGGTCCTCATCCTCGGCTCCAACCCCTCAGCCTGGGACGACTCCTGGTGGCCAACGACGCTGGGAGCAGCCCCGACACCCACCGACCACGCACGCAACCTGGGAGTCATCCTCGACTCAACGCTCTCCATGACCAAGCAAGTCAACGCAGTCTCCTCCTCCTGCTTCAACACACTCCGCATGCTTCGCAAGATCTACAGGTGGATCCCGACAGACACAAGAAGAACAGTCACCCAGGCCCTCGTCAGTAGCAGACTAGACTATGGGAACGCCCTCACGCGGGAGCCCCGGCCAAGCTCATCAAGCGACTGCAACGCATACAAAACGCCTCCGCGCGACTGATCCTCGACGTACCACGCCACAGCCACATCACCCCCACTTGAGGAACCTGCACTGGCTCCCCGTCGACAGGAGGATCACCTTCAAACTCCTCACCCACGCACACAAGGCACTCCACAAAACTGGCCCAGCCTACCTCAACAGACGACTCTTCTTCTACGTCCCCAACCGCCAGCTCCGCTCCGCCGACCTCTCCTCGCCACCGTCCCCCGCATTCGAAGAACAACCACCGGCGGCAGATCCTTCTCACACCTCGCCGCCAAGACCTGGAACACACTTCCACTAAGCCTACGAAAGACCCAAGACCTGCTGACCTTCAGGAGGCTACTCAAGACCTGGCTGTTCGACCAGTAGCAGCATCCCCCCCCTCTTCCCTTCCCCCAGCGCCTTGAGACCCTCGCGGGTAAGTAGTGCGCTCTACAAATTCTGTGATTGATTGATTTGTGTAGACGAGCTCAGTCTAAAGAAAGTAGCGGGGCCACCATGAAAGTGAAAGCGCAGACCCCGGCGCGTTTCATGTTGTATTAAAAAATCAATGTCATCCTCTTGTAAACAAATCACCTCTGAGTGCCTAGTGTGCCTGATTAAATAGCGAAAAATGGTCACGAGTCTGAAGGTAAAAGGACCTTTGCTGTGCTTTTTAGGTCTCGGCTAGGCAGCGCATGCGCTGTCTCGTCGAGAGATGCTGTATACAGTATAGTGGGGGGAAGCTCCGCCCACTGTCCGCCCATCTTTTTGATTGGGTTACATCATAAATGCAGTGTTCTCATTGGTTTTCCCATTGTTAGTCCCTCCTCTTCACGGCCATGTTGTCATTTGTAGACTTCCGAGGCTATCAGCCCCTTTACTGTAATGCTATTTTTTCCTTGTGTTCCCCCCTCACCTCCCGCAGTCCGTCACTTTTCACCACCCTTCACCCCTCCCCCCCTCCCGTTCGTGCCTTTTTCAACTCCTGCACTTTTGTTTACAATGCAATAGGTCTCGCGTAATACGAGTCCTATTGCATTTGTAAATGGGTTTTTTCTCCTGGGATTGGCTGGCTAAATCTCGCACTTTATTTTGCCTGACCTGTCCACACGACTATGTTACGCATGCGTCCAGCAGCCGTGCGGACAGGCCCGGAAGTGAACACTTGGCACCTCTGGATCTGCAAAGAGCTTTCTTATTTTTATGAATGTTGCATGCTCCCTCCGATGCAGCTCTAACGGGCGTATGGGTTTGAAACGGATATTCAATTCACGCCCTTGGCGGTCGATCTGGTTGGTTCACAACTGCGGCGACAGAATGGTATCGTTGTCAGAGTAGAAGTGTTAACTCAGATATTCGATACAATTAAAAAAAAATCCTGGGCGTTTAAAATGTAATCCCTTCCCCGTCTAGTGCATAGTGCACTTTGTACCTTAGTTTGCCTCTCACGTGTTAGTGACGTCACAGGAACTCCTCCCGGCAAAAAGCTTTCGTCCATGAATGCAAATCTTTGTGAGTTCAAGAGGTTATCATTACAGCATATCATCTACTCGGTTGTTTACCTTATTGCATCAGCACTAACTGTGGCGAACGGGAGGTGCCAAGTGCACTCAGCGGGCGCTTTCCCTCCGAACAGGTCTTGCTCTGTGCAGCTCTGAAATAGTTTCCCCTTTGCTGGTCAGAGGCACATGACAGTCTGTAGAGCCGGGCGCACTGACTGCAGGGCTCATGCAGGGGCTCGTGTCTACGGTGCCAGAGAGGGTGCGCGCGCTCCTCTCTGACCTGCTCGTGGACCCCCTCGCGCTCTCTGCCCTAGTCTGCTGTTCCGCTCTGTCCCTGGCTCTGCATAAATGGATGGGGAAGCAGAAAATCCTGAAGAAAATGGAAAGGGCCCGGCGGCGGAGGGACGAGGCGTTGCGCAAGATGGAGAAGGCGGTGCAGCGGTTCAAACTGCAGGTACTATTACTGATGTCTGTAACGGAAGAGAAATGAATTTACGCGGAGAAATGTGCTTTCCGGTGTGACACAACCTGGTACACATGTTTCCGCTTTATGAAAAAGAATCCATAAGAACGGATTGATTAAGTTATTCACCTTTAACTTTTAAAGTTGACTCAGTGGGTTCAGCTCCCCTGTCTCTCAAGAGGTCTGACGATCATTCCCAATGCCACACCCCAGTAGGGCCAACACAGTAGTTCATCCGTCCAAGATTCATATAAAAAAGTACCAATTGTGACTTAGTAGTGATAATTATTAATTGAGCACAAACATGTTTTAGGTATTTCATGTCGGAGTGACAGTGCTACACAAATTACACTAATAGATACGCATACATGTATTATACCTGTATACTTACAATTATGGATTGGAATTTAGTAGCTGCTAATTGAAATGGGTTAGAATGTAAGCATATAATATGTAGTCATTTGAACCCCCATATGCCACAGCTTCTTCTGAAGCAAAATTGGGTATAAAGAGCTAACGTTGGGACATTATTTACCACCCCAAGTTGGAAGCCGAATACCAGTGCTGTAACAAAGCGGTAAACATTGGACCCCATTTGATATTCTTTTTTTTCACAGCATTGCAGCCCAGCCACCTCAAATTGTAGCAATCGTGTTTCAGAAAAATCACATACAGATATAGCGCTCACAGGTTTGTGCAACATCTCCCCTTTCTGCTGCCTGCATGTATGCCCTCTGTGTTTTCGTTCTACTCAGTTCACTGTCAGTTGCTGTCAGAGTAAGGAAGGAGGGAGTCTGACTTGCTAGACCTTCCTGTAGTTTTGGGTAGCCTTAATAGTACTTGGATGACAGTGGCTGGCTTAATTCTTTGGCAAAGATGTGTTTCTCTAACAGGAAAGATGGGTCAATAGACCTCGGAAGCCTAAGCGTGGAAGAGATCAGTTTCATAAATTGATTTGAAGTGTTTTGTCCCAGTGCATCAATGAGCGCTACTTATTATGATCTTTCCTAGGTTTGTATATACATTGGGGGTACATACATGCTAATTAGGTGAACTCATCTAGAAAAAAACTGAGTATAGGATCAAATTAGAGATTCCTTATTTTGTGGTAATTGCATTCCCCACCCAAATGTATGGAGTGTTCATGCACTTTTCACCCTGGTTTTTAAATATGCTACATGGGAGCTAAGTGAATTTAAACATAGAATTGGAGGGATTTTCCCAAGTTCTGTGGGAAATTTGTATGATCTTGGTGGATTAGAGCTTTAAACTGTATGTGCCATTAACCTAAACATCACATCTGTTTTCCTCTTTCAGAAAATTCATAGAACATCTATAGTGAATCACAGCAGATTGGCCTGACTGCTTAAGTAATGATCATATCTAATATCACTTTTACATTTGTCATTGCTGTTGTTATATGTTCAGCCATAACTTGCAAGCTTTATTGTATAACTCTAAAAGATCACCAGGAGGAAAAAAATCTAGTGCTTATTGCTGTTGAGCTATGCCAATAGCTCAAACTCAAAAAAATCCGAGACCTATTGCATTTCTAATGCTTGTTTTGATTCAGTTTCTATTTCAGAGCAGCAAATATTGTGCCGATAGATTTGTTACACCAGTGAACAGTTTTGTAACACGTCGCACCGTTACATGCTTATTTCGCAGAAAGGATGAGAAAGAAGATTTCTAACCTGCAAATGTTGTTTAAAAAGTGAGACGCTCACAGTGTGCTGTTCAATGGTGTGACGCAAATAGAAGCTTCCAGAATAACACGGGAGAGGTGTATGTTGAGTGAAATCGTCCGTCTTGTCCTTGTGACATTGTCATTTATACGTGTAACATGTCCACTAGAAACTGGACAGATGTTTCTAAGCAGTCATGCACCCAAGCATACAAAAATGCTACAGAAAGAATAAAGTCAATTAGTAAAGTCTGCGCATCACAGAACCCCCACTGCTGAAACGGAGAGATGTGCTTTGAAAACGATCTAGAGACCATAAAGAAGCAGATTTTATCTTCATCCAAGAATGGCTGGTGCTATTTCTGCATTACCCTGCTAATTATTTGCCAAGCCACCTTTTTTCTGCAAAATAATCGAGAAAGTGAGTTAAGCATCTACAGCAAAACATGCAGTTTCACTCGGGTATGAGCAGCAGGCCTATCAAGTCTATGACGACACTACACAACACGGTCTCCCACACATCGTCACTGATAGAGTCCGAGAGTGTCCCCCGTTCCCCCCCCCCCTTGCCTTCTGATTTTGCACATCTTCCTAACATCTGCTGCCTTCGGTTTGTTTTCCTTCCTTCTGCTTTCAGAGGCAGGTTGGGCTCATATGTCTTCAGAATGTCTCAGCCTGGGGTTCCCGGCCCCTTCCATCTGGTGCTCGTTTGTTTGTTAAACAACATTCAGGTGGGTGGGGCGCACTGCAGCAGCCTACCTGGTGTGGTCCTGTTTAACTACAAACGGATAGATAGGCCTACTAGAAGTCCTTCCTACTCTCCTCACACCGAAATGACTTCTATTGCTGCGCCAATGCGCCCACATCAGGCAATATTTTTTGTACCGTTGGGGCGAAGTTAAGTAGTTGGTACATAGATCACCAAACAGCTAGAGGGAGGAATAGAGGGGTAACGGGGAAGGCTAAACAAGTGATGATCCTCTGTGGTTCAGACTGGAGTAAACGTCGCAGGAGGTATTGGCCTGCGTTGTATCAGAAAGTGGCAGACATTTCTAGGACATTTTCGTGGTCAGACTAACCCAGTTATAAATACTAATTGACACCCTGTCCCCCACGCCATTTATGTGCCATCACTTTATTCACGTTGAAGACTGCATCAGAAGGACCCGATGCAGCCAACTCAGCTCCGTACAGAGATGTACACAATTTCTATTCTGCTTTGCTGGTGAACACGAATCCATATCACCACAGACTCTGGCTTCTAAAAATTGTGGGGCAGATTTACAAGCCCCTTGCGCCACCGGTTCGTCACTTTTTGTGACGTACCGGTGGCGCATGTTACTGCTTCATATTTACAAGGACAGGAAAAGCCACCCTGCGTAACTTTTCCTGTCCTTGTAAATATGGCCCCTTTACACGTAGCACTTTGCGTGAAAGGGGTGTCCCATGGGTGTTGCTGTGGGTGTTCCCACGCAACACCCATGGAACCAGACACAATTCCAGATTTACGAGGAATCATAAATCTGGAAATGCATGTGAATGCTACGCCTCCCAGGCTCAACGAGCAGAAATTTATTAATTTCTTCTTGTTTTCTTTTCCTCTTTCTATGCGTGCTGCATTCTGCAGCACACATAGAAAGAGGAAATCACCTCTATTCATTGTTTATGTGCAGGAAGGGTTCCCTTCCTTGCCATAAACAATCATTGAAACAATGCAGTTTTTCAACTTCTATGTGTGCTAATGCAGCACACATAGATGTAGAAAAACGCCATTTCAGATTGTTTTTGTCCAGGAAGGGAACCCTTCCTGAACAAAAACAATCTCCCCACGATGCAGACATCCTTGCACCATGGTGCAAGGGTGCCTGCGCTGGCGCATGGCAGCAGTTTGTGCGCCAGCGCAGGAGGAAGCACAGAGATGCGACATATTGTTGTAAATATGCCGCATCCATGTGCTTTGAAAGTGACTCAGTGCGGCGCAGTCAAATGGCTTGCGTTTCGCACTGAGTCACTTTCTTGTAAATCTGCCCCTGTGTCTTTAAAACATCCCAGTAAAATATCCAAAATCAAACTAATTATGTAAAGCTGCTTGTCGCCAGTTGCCCACTTTGTAATTCCCCAAAATGTATGTTTTAAACAGGGCCGGACTGGCTGTAGCAGGCACCGGGCGTTTCCCCAGTGGGCCGCTAGGGTGGGGGCCGATTTTGGGCACCTGGAGGCCGTTTTTGTTACAGGGCCGTTTTTGCAGCATAGCTGCAATATCGGACCCTGTAACAAAATTGGCTGAAACCTGCCCTGGCAAACAGCTCGACCGCACCCCCAACTCCCCAGGGGGGCCGGCCGAGCACTTTGCAAGTGCCGGTTTTGGTTCCAGTCCGGCCCTGGTTTTAAACCGTACATTTTTTGCTTCAAATGGGTTACTTATAATTCATATGTCCACCCTTTGCTGGAATTACAAGGCAACAGTCCTGGGAACTCACTATTGCTTAGAAGGTGGCATGGGGAGAGCTACCTGCAGGGCTCATACTCACTGTGATAGGCAAATAATTGACTGTATAAGTGAAATTTGCTTCCTAAATCCATTATGTCAGTTCTATATTCGTACTGGAACAGCTACTCAACTGTCTCCTACACGGTCAGTGTAGTAGTACTATCACTTTTCATCAGGACCGCTGTATTATAATGTCCAACGTAGCCCCTTTCAGAAATATTGCTGTACTCGTAATGTGCAGCAGTAGCCCTTCCCAGTATAGCTCCTACCTTCATAATAATATTGTGGTACATGATTGTGCAATATTTCACAATCTTTGTTGTTATAAAATGCTGTAAACTTCAGCTGCTACTATTCAATGTAATGGTACTGAAATTAATGAGGGGAAGGATGAAAGGCTGAGTTGGCATTGCTAGCAATAAAACTCGGCACTTGCAAACTGCATAGATTTCAGCAGCTTGTGGCTAACTTGCTAAAAATTTTTTATGCAGGTGTATCAGTACTTACCAACAGGGCTGCCATAATTTCAGTGGGACGGTACCTGCATGTCTGCTGTACTGCCATATTTATAATGAATAGTTATAACACTTGTCGGCAATACTGTTGCATTGTAGATGCGATAGTACCAGTACTTTCATACAGAAAGCACATGTTTAGTGCCTATGTAATTTCAAAGGATCTCTATTTTTACACGTAAAATGGTCAGAAGCAAATATGACAAACCTTAAAAAGTTGCTTATCAAAAATCATTTAATGTAAGCAGAAGGCAGGAATTATAGAAAATACCTTTCAATTTATTAGTACTTTATACTGTGCCGATAAAATGTCCAAATACAGGAATGTACAGTCCAGCTCTATATTTCCTTCCCCCTCACTCACTCAGTGCCCTTTAATGAAATATTGTGTTTGGTTTTAAGTAACACTGTCCGTTTTTAAGGTGTCTTCATCACCCAGCTGGTGCACAACGCCAAACATCCCAACTTCTCACTCCTCGCACATAAAGGTATCACGAACACTTATTAAGGAGCTAGTGACACACATAGGTTCACTGGGCTGTCTTGGGATGTTACTTTTCCAACACCCTGCACACTGTGAACATAAGGTGTAAGGATACCCGTGTGGTTGTTGGTATTTGTGGCTGCATAGAACATGTGAAAATATGGCCATAACACGCAAAATGTGGCTACCAAGAATATAGAATTGTAATGTGTACCTTGTAACCTTTCTGCCTCTGGTGATCGTTTTTCGTGTGATTTTGTCCTTTAGTGCTCCCTCGTTTTTTAAAATACATTTATTTTACTACCAATTCTTATTTTATTCTCCTTTTATTCATCTTCTCTTCCATCTTGCCTTTTTTTCAATATGTTGCTTTCTTTTTCCACAAGTCCTGTGATGTTTACTTTAGTGCACTCCCCCATACCAATGTCAACGCACTAGCCAGTAACCACTAGAAACTGACAAAGTCAATCGCTCTCACATTGCCGATACCTATTGCGATATATGGGCTAAAGTACCCCTATTGCCCGTCAACTTATATCACCTGCATTTGGTTTTCAGGGGCACGTTATCGTCCTTCAGCGTCCCTCTGTTTCAGTCAGAGTTACTGCGTTTCATCTGTAACTTCGGTTCGCGTTGCCACATGTCTGTTACCCTCGGGGCATAGTTAATGCACTGGCTCTTACATTAGTACTTTTTTTATTTTGCAGAGGCATACTTCCACAACACAAAATGCCATTCCACATAATTACACTCTGACTTACAATCCCACTCTACATAATTCTAGTAAACTCAATACAACAAAATTACTATCAACATATTTCCACTGCACAGCATGCCACATAATTTCACTACACAAATCCACTTCACACCACACAGTTCCACCACACACAATTCCACAACTAACAATTAGAATCCAAGCCACATAATTCAACTCCACACCACATACATCACTCCACTCCAATCCAAAATACATGGGATAAACACATTGTCATCTGCAACGCCAATACCTCTAACTCTCACAAATGTGAGACCTATTGCATTGCAAATGCTTGTTTTATTTGCGGTCCAGCGGGACTCCCACAGGAGTCCAACGGGACAAACTGTCAATATATCCATACATTTTGAACATTAATCTCTCAAAAACTACTTAACAGATTTACACCAAATCACAAAAAGCACGCTTCCAGAGAAAAGTTCTAGCTTTCTGCCAAATTTGGTGTAATTTTGTTTACCCATTTTCTCCATATCAGGTCTAATTTTTCTTGTGGAAATTGAATGGGGAAAAAGTGTTTTTGGACACAACCCTTTTTCTTGGCCCCCACATGATGGATGACCTCACAACTTTCCAGGAAAGAGGTGAAGTGGATGAATATTCTCCTTTGAAAGTTTCGTGCACATTTGTCAAATGGTGCCAAAGTAGTGACGGTGTGCGATGGGGTTGTGTTCCTAGGCCACACTCCAGATTTGGTAAAAAATACACACTGAGGAGAGTTCAAGGTCTCTGGAGAAATGGGAAACCCCTCCCCTAAAGAGTAAAGGCAGAGGCACCATTTAGCCAGGTGAGATTGATCTCAAGACAGAGACAAGTAGAGAAGATCATTAAGCACAGAGGACCCACAGATGCAATCACTGGATGGAGGTATAAGAGCCTAGCCAAAATTAACATGAGTCTGAAACGCAACCAAGAAAGGTGTTTTAAACTGGATGATCAGAATGATCAGGCATATTATTAAGCATACAAGGTGTGGTGGGGGAACAATACTAAAGTGGGACACAGGGGGCCATTCGTCAATATAAGTAGAAGAAGTATGGTTCGCGAGGGACGTGGCCCGGCAAGATGGCTGCCTAGTTTGATACTTTGAAGAACCAACATTGCATCATTTTGATCACTTATTACTTTGTCGTTCTTTCTTATTAATTCTATTGCTCTCATGTTGTTTGTGATTTGGCTGTCAATTTTGAGATGTTTCATCATTTTGTGTGATTATTTAGATCCATCGGTGTGAAATAATATCAAGGCACTTATGGTCGCCTCAATTTTATTGTGACATAACTTTCAAATATATTATATATATGTATTTTGTTTCTCTGTTATTGTGTTCCAATGTTCTGTCATTCCATGCATGTCTATTGTGTATTGATATTGTATCTCATGATTTTTTGTACTTCGTAGTCTTTTTAACTAGAGGTTTGTACTAATAAAATTGACTGTATAGATATCAATAGTGGTACATTGAGTATTAGTGTTATTAGTGTAGAATGATGGTCTTATATCTCTGATGACCAACTAGTTGACTAGGGATTCCTCATATGAACGATTGTATTTTCCCTGTCGTAGGAACATCTATTAGTAACAGGGGGTCCTAGTCTTTACATTATATAAGATGGCCACCAAGTCACAGTTCCCGGAGCTCCTGCTGGCAAACTAACAATGATGTCCTAACGGAACTTCAGGCGACAGCAGTTGCTCATATGTGATACGAGTATTTGTTGGGAGATTGCAACTGATCTGCTTTTCTCTCACTCTCTATTGTGAAAAAAAACCTAACAATCCTACCGTAATCTTGTGATAACGTAGCCCGAAATTGCTACTTACAAGTCGGGCAGACCCCCGCCAATTATTATACCCTACTGCCACAATTTTCGTCATCCCAGTCCACAAGAAGCAGACACCTGGATCGTAAGTTGGAGCCGGCGTGCAAGGAGTCAGGCCCAGAGACCTGCGACCCATCCGGAGTTCCACAGAAATGGCCGGGAGACCCACAGTAAGATGAAGATGGCCCGGCGGGCAGCCTGGGCCTCAGCTGTGAAGATGCTGGGCCGCGGCTGCTGACACCAACCTACCACAAGGAATGAGAGCAGGAGGTTCTTTTCCCGCTGGAGCGAGATTGGTGCCTGGCTTTCTTGGCGGGCCCCGGGGGCATAATATCCACTTTGACTTTTGACTGCTGCACGGGCCATGCATCTTCATATAAATGCCTCACGGGCCCTGGGGGAAGGAGGCCTACTCAAGTGCTGCTATCCCTGCAAAGGCCTTGCTGACCCTCACGTTTGGTGAGGCCTGGGGCCTAGAATGGCCAATTAAGGGAGCAACCCATACACAGAGGAGTGGCAGAGGAGAACTGATGCTGGTGAGCGAGCCCTGGAGCTGAAGCCCTGCTGCCTGTGAGCAGTTAGGCCCACGGGGACAACTATAGACCACTGATTGCCCTCAGACTAGGAAATGTAAGCCTGTTAGTCCCGGAGGGTCAAAGAGTAATTGCACCCTTTCTCTATCAAATACTGCAGAAGGGGGAGCATAGTTGACTGTGAAAGGCCCCCTTAGCTCCCGCACTATTGAGAATCGCCCTGAGGGGGTGCACATTGCTGAACCTGTTCACTGCCTGCATGGTTGCAGAGGGAATGGAAGTCTGTCTGCTGAATTGGAGGTGCTGATACCTCCCCTGGGTGATAAGAAGGAGCCCCTGTGAAATCGGCTGTTGCATAGGAAGTTGAGGTGTAAGACAGGAATCCAGAGCTCTCTTCTTACTCTGCGCTTAGTTGGGGCGGTGGGCCCTGAACTGCCACACATAAGGAGACCTGTCATTCGTTACCACTGAACCCTGAAGATCTAGGGTGGGACTCTGCTGGACAATGTGCCTCAGACAGTATCAGGTGGAGACTTTCTTTGGGGGGCGCAAAATTGTGAAGGATTAGCCCTGCAAAGTCTGTACAGACCAACAAAATCAATAATTATGCCCAACTCTGAACTGGATGGCGCAGGTGAGGAACAGGTGAAACAAGCTCCTCCAGGGGACTTGGGGTCACCCACGATAGCAGATATCATGGCAAAAATAAAGGGATCCTGAGAGGATATGCTGGTGAAGATTGATACAGTGGCCCTTGAGGTGGGTCTGCTCCTAGCTGACTTCAACAAAATTTCAGAGAGGTTCACCGAGGGAGTACATATCACAGAGCTCCAACAACAAGTGGAGGACCTGAAAAAGTCAGTGTCAACCCTCCAAATGCTCATGACACACATGGAAAACAGGATTGAAGATGCGGAATGGGACTCAAGGAGAAACAACTTCCACTTTGTTGGCTTCCCCAAGTGGGCGGAGGGACAGTCTGTAGAGTTATTTCTTGAGTAATGGATCATGACGGCCCTGACGCCAAGACAGCTCTCTAATTGTTTCACCATCGAGAGGGCCCATCATGCATTGTCGCCAGTGCCTAGGCCGGGGGTACTGCCTCGCACTATCATTGCCAGGCTGTTTAACTTCAAAGGCAGGGACACAATTTTGAAAAATGTGAGGGTCCACAGAGCCCCTCAGTTTGAGGGCAGAAACATCGTGATCTTTTCTGATTACACCTGGAGGGTGCAGGACCTCTGCAGGGACTTTATGAAAACCAATAAATTTCTGGTGGAGCGAGACCTCTGATACAGCCTCATGTTTCCTGCAAAAATATGGGTACAATATGAGGGAAAAGTGTACTTTTTGTCATCCCAGAGGAAGCCAATGACTGGCTGGATTCATTGGGTGGGGTTCTGCGTAAATCATCATTGAACATCAGAGCAGGTGGGAGTGGTGCCTGTCGGAGGATAATGAAATCGTGTAGGCACTCTTTGGATTCTGGGCCATGCTCAGGTGTCCTCCAAACTGGGAAAATCCAGGTGTGCCCCGATTGAACATTGGAGGTCTCCCACTATGTGCCAGATATTCAGAAATCATTCCAGACCGGCAGGGGCATCAGAAACTATCTAAGTGACGGCATGGAGCAGGGGCTGGAGTGACTCAGTGGGAAGGAGAAATTAGCTGGGTTCCGCTATATTGGCTGAACATGTAACATAATGTTATCTTTTTTTTCTTTGCAGCCTTGTTGCAGGTATGGATGGACTCTGTGACGTGGACTGTCACTCTGTTGTATGAGTAAAAATAGCTGATGTGGGGGGTATTTGCTTGATGTTATTTTGATTTGAACACTGTAAAATGTAATTATTGAAGGCGGGTGGTAAGTTGCTTGCTGGCAGGAGGCCCAGGTGGTCTGCAGTCTCGTTGTGGGTGTTTGGAGTGCCTCTGGCCTTGCCACCCTGGTGGGATGCTAGGCCCACAGCTCAAAGTGTTTCACAAGGTTGAGACCATAGCCTCTAAGGGGGGGTTTAGGTGGTGGGACCTCAAAGTTGGCCTAGCTGTCTGGGGCCACAGTTGTTTGGACTCGCTTCCTTTGGGTGGAAGGATTTACAAGCTGTTTCTGTTGTGTGAGGATGTTTGCATAGTTGGTAGGAATTGGCTTTACTATGCTCAAACCAGATATGTGGTGCACTGTATGATTGTGGGGGATGGGGCAGAGAGTGAGAGGTGCACTGTGGGAAGGAGGAGTGTGTGCTTCATAGTAACTATAGCTACTGCCTAATAGTTTTTAACTTAGAATGTGCGAGGACTGAGCCAACTGGTAAAAAGACATAGATTTCACTCCTGTCTCAGGTGTTTTGGGGTTTCTGTGGCGTTATTTCTCAATGTTCACACCATGGGCGGACTGCATTATACATCTGAGGAGACGGTGGCGAGGGCAGTTATTCACGACCTCATTCTAGCTATTCTAGGGGGACCCTGATCTGGGTGGCCCTCAGAGTCTCTTTTGTAGCCAAGGGAGTTAAACTGGATCCTGAGGGGAAATATGTGATTGTCTCGGGAGCGCTGGACACCAGGGGTTTGTGTTTAATTAATGTGTATGCCCCAAATGTGGATTATGCGAAATTCTTTGGGTCTGTGGTGAGGGCGGTTGCTGACCATGTTGGCCCTGAGGTCCTTTTAGCTGGAGACCTGAACTGTGTACTGGATGGTGGTTTGGACATCTCCTCCCAAGAATGGACACCAAACCTGCTGATGAGTACTCTCAGGGAGATTATGGCTAGTTTAGGTCTGCAAGATATATGGAGAGTCAGATTCCCTCAGGGTAGAGTGTATTCTTGTTTCATGCCTGCAACAGGAACACATAGTCGTCTTGATCATTGTTTATGGTCTGGAGCCCTGCCTCAATTTACGGAGGACGTCTCCGTTTTGGCACGTTACCTTTCTGACCATTCGCCTTTGTTGGTCTCTTTTTGGATGAGCAGAGAGGCCCCATAAGTGCCTCTTTGGAGGATGCGAGCAGAGGCCTTATCAGACCGGTGTTCGCAAATGCGGTAGTGAAGGTTCTGGAGCATTACTTTACTGAGAACTGGGGAAGTGCAACTGCGATAGCAGTGGAATGGTGCATGGTGAGTGTGTAAAAGTATCCTATGGTGTGAAACAACAGCTATCCAGGTCCCTAGATGTCCTGGAAAATAAACTGAGCGACTTAGAGCACTGTGTGATTGAACGGCCACAGAGACTGCCTGAATGGAAGGAGTGTAAGCAGGAGTTGCTGGAGACTGGGGACCGTTTTGCTAAGTTTGTCCACTCGATCTATGCACAGCGGCTCCACATGAAGGGGAATATGGCTAGTAGACTACTCACGTTGCTGCTCTGTAATGAAATGAGTAGCCCTCCTTTGTTGGGGGTCGGGGACACCTGGGGGTGGATGGTGTGTACACAGCAGGGCATTCCAGAAGTCTTTGCTGCGCACCTGCAAAGTGTTTATGCAGCACCGCTAGCCACGCTCCACAGGAAGGGGATGCATATCTGGCTGGCCTGAGGGTGGCCTCCTAATCGAGGGAAGAAAGGGATAGCCTGGACGCTCCTATAACTATGAAAGAAATAATGCAATTCAATAAATGATTGTACCTCGGCACTCTAACAAATTAAATACTATATTTTTTCCCAAGTCTTGGGCTTCTGGCCTCTATACATAGTAGAGTATCCACAACTACCAACTCACAGAAAATATCAATCAGAAAGCATGGGTAGCAGAGAACTCTGTGTTTAATGCAAGATGATATAATATAATGTGTTTCACTGATCAGTAACAATCGTAAAGTTTTAGAGATCACACATTCATATCAATATTCTTGAGCAACTGAACTGTAATTAACACAACAAGGGTACAGTCGCCATGTGGAGGTCCTGTTCCTAGAATCTCCCAGTGATGACAATGGATGGCAGCCGACACGTGCTTCGTTACTTTCTGTAACTTTCTCAAGGCTTGATCTGAAAAAGGCACTTGTTTCAGTCGCAGTAGATTCCCTACAATCGATGAATCTGTAGTTTACCGGACAGGAGACAAATAGGCCCAACATAGTACAGAGGTGCGTCTTTATGGCACCAATACAAAGAATATTTCGTGGATCTGGTTTTGATTGTCTCGCATATAAATTTCCCAAAAGTTAGCGCAGGCTATGATATGCCCTAAATTATGGCAAGATGCCGTCGCGAAAATGGATCCTGATTCATCCGGAAGTATCAGGATCCATTTTCGCGACGGAGTCTTGCCATAATTTAGGGGCATATCATAGCCTGCGCTAACTTTTGGGAAATTTATATACGAGGCAATTAGAAACCGGATCCACCAAATATTCTTTGTATTGGTGCCATAAAGAACGCACCTCTGTACTATGTTGGGCCTTATTTGTCTCCTCGTCCGGTAAACTACAGATTCATCGATTGTAGGGAATCTACTGCGACTGAAAACAGTGCCTTTTTGTCAGATCAAGCCTTGAGAAAGTTACAGAAAGTAACGAAACATGTGTCGGCTGCCATCCATTGTCATCACTTGGGAGGTTCTAGGAACAGGACCTCTACATGGCGACTGTACCCTTGTTGTGTTAATTACATTTCAGTTGCTCAAGAATATTGATATGAATGTGTGATCTCTAAAACTTTACGATTGTTACTGATCAGTGAAACACATTATATTATATCGTCTTGCATTAAACACAGAGTTCTGTGCTACCCATGCTTTCTGATTGATATTTTCTGTGAGTTGGTAGTTGTGGATACTCTACTATTGTATAGAGGCCAGAAGCCCAAGACTTGGGAAAAAATATAGTATTTAATTTGTTAGAGTGCCGAGGTACAATCATTTATTGAATTGCATTGATACGGGATCTCTGTAGAAGTCTTGTTGGGCAACATCCTTGGTAGTGAGTTGTTTGGATTTGTTACCTTGAGGGGCACCACCACTGTTAAAATTCAATCAATAAACAGCAACTTTTAGGACGGATGTGCTACTGCTTAGACCACCACTACTCTGTTTCTTTGTATGAAAGAAATAATGACTGTGATACAGGCATTGAAACTGCTAAGGCCCGAGGTGGGGACAGCCTGCTGGCTGAATTTTATCAACGAACTGCAGGAAGAATGGCAGATCACTTGCTGGAGGAATATGATGAGGCATCTGGGAGGGGGCTGCTTCCGGCCTCTATGAGGGAGGCACTTATTGTTATGCTGCCCAAACGTGATAAGGATGTTTTGGAGGTGACTTCCTATTGTCCTCTGTTGATGCTAAATATCGATGTGAAAATTCTCAGTAAAATACAGGCATCTCAGTTACTGGAGCTTATGCCTAAATTGGTCCACGAGGAACAACGTGGACTTATACTATGCAAGAATACCATATGCAACTTGAGAAGGCTTTCATTGGTTATGCACGCCCCAGTTATTGACGAGGACCAATATGTACTAGTGCTCCTTGATATTGAACAATCAATCGATTCGCTGTCGTGGGAGTTCTTGTGGAGAGTCCTGCTGAAGGTAGGCGCAGGTGAGCATTATCTCAAATTGGTGCAATTGTTGTACAGTGACCCGAAGGGCAAGAGTGAGAGTGTGAGAGAGGGTGTTGCGGCGGTTCTCCTTACACCGAGGAACCAGACAAGGCTGCCCTCTATCACCCCTGCAATAGGGATGGAGCCTTTGGCTTACTGGCTCCGGGATGTAATGTGATGCATCGCTGGGGAATACAGATTGGTGAGAATACATATGTGTTCTCCGTCTACACTGATGACGCTTTAATCTATCTGTGCAAGCCTTTATACTCAGACTCCATTATGCTAGCATCGAGTTTAGCTAGGTGTCCAGGTTGCACTTTAACCTCTCTAAATTCAAACTGTTCCCGATGGGGGTACTGGCCAGCAGAGGGGAGGAGCACCTTCCTTGATTAGATCTTCCCTGGAAAACAAAAAGTGTCAGGTATCTTGGGGTTAGACTCATACAAGGAGCATTGGAGTTTGAGGCTGCAAATACAGTTAGGGTACTGAAAGGGTTAAAACCAACAGTAAAATTCTGGAATACCCTTCACCTATCTTTGATGGGCAAACTGGCATTAGTTAAAATGATAATATTGACTGGATGCCTTTATATTTTTCAGGGGACCCTATTTGAGGTTCCTAGAAAATACTTTATGGAATTGGATAAACTGATAGTTGAACTGCTGTGAGCATCAGGGAGAAAAATATTTAGTTTGTCCACTCTTAAGTGACCTTGGAGTCAGGGAAGTCTTGAATAACCAAATCTGGGGCTCTACTATCATGCAGCCCAACTGCAACTCGTGGTGCATTGGATGGACGACCTTGAGTATTGGGAGTGAAGATTGCTGAGGTGTAGTTGTAACGACATTCCATTGACGGAACTACTAATGACAGGTGCAAGGGTTCTAGCATCCGTGCCCTATGTGGTCAGACAGGTCTGCAGGACATGGGACAAGGCGTTCAGACTTATATTCTATAGGGCCCCATTTGCTCCGGACATGAATATTTGGGACCTACGCCCATTCTCGCTTATTGTGCAGGTGATGCCAATAGACTAGAGGTGAAAGGATGGTTGCGAGTTTTTGGGGGACTTGTGCCCAAATGATCGCTTCATCACTCTGACAGATGCCATAGAATTGTTTCGATTAGGAACTGGCCAATTCCTACAATTTCTGTGGAATATGGCCTTTCTTCCCCTTCTCTGGGCATCCCAAACATTGGTAACTGTGCTGAATATGGCAGGGGGACGGAGATTGATCTCACACATCTATAGAATGTAAAGGGAGGACTTACCTCTGGCAGAACTACTGATACTCATTAAATGGCACAATGTGTTGGAGGTGCCACTTTTGATCAAGGAATGGTAGTGGATCCAGTAGAGGGTTTAAGACCAACTCTTCTAATGCGAGGTTTAAGCAAATGCAATATAATGTGGTGAATCAGGTTTACCTCACCCCTAGTACTTTGCATGCAATTTACCCAGCGCATCCCTCCTCTTGCCCCTGCTGTTTGGGGCTTGCTGTGGATTTCATACACATGTTCTGGGGGTGCCTTAAATCAGATGAATATTGGGAGGGGATATTGAAGTCCCTGAACGCAACCACTGGTTGATCCAGTCCCAGCAATGTAGGGCAATGTCTGTTGGGATGGATTTCAATGAAGAAGAAAAAGAAACTGAGTAGGAGGTTCCTCCTGCTGGGCCTTGTACTGGCCAAATGTAGGATTGCCATTAAATGGATTGCCCCATAGCACCAATCCAATGATTGCAGAAAGAATGAGAGATATATCAATGGGCAAATGCTAAAGAGTGCCACATGCATAAAACACGCAGGGATAATAAACTTGTGGATGACTTGCAAGCCTGGGTGGTAATGCTGACCGAGCTGCTGGATCCCCCGATGCCCTAGCCCCTTGAGCACGATCGTGGATCAGAGTTAAGAGCAAAAGATGCTTGCCTGAAGAAGGGGAGGAGGAGGGTTCCTTAGTACTAAATATAGTGAGGGAAATCTGCCATCTCCACTCCTTCTACACTGTACCCGGTTCGATTTATAGTGTCTAATCCTGCACTGGGGAAACTGACAGTGCCTGTGGAGGCGAAGGGGGAGGGTTGTTGAAGTACTCGAACATGGATGTATTAAATTGTTTGTACAAAATTCTCTTATTGTTTTGTTTATTGCACAAATGCCAATAAAAACTTGCACACACTAAAAGAAAAAGAAGGGTGGTTCTGAGGTTCTTTACGAAAGTCATGACAGATGACATGCCTGGCTTGGAAATGTTTGTTTCCATGAGGCCAGTTGAAGATATGTTTTGAATTATTATGTTTTGTTAGCGCTTTTCCTTTGGCATTAACTCCTAGTGATATTTTAGTAAATAGCATGTAAATTCTGTAGAGCGGGAAGTGGGTGAGCTGGAGGTTTTGTCGCAGTGGAACATGAGAGAATGTTGAAGTAGGAGGGAAAACACTCTCAATGACCATGTTACTGATAATATTAAACACAGGATGAACAATTAAAACCCTTGTTTGCATTCCTTTGCATAAAGAGTGAGGGTCCACACCAGTCTGGATAGTGAGAAGGCAGAAGTAGTGCTACTGCAGGAGATGCATGCAAAGATGTAGAATACAGCGAGCTTCACAGCAAAACACCATAATATCCAGGTGCATGTGTTAGTCCCAAACAAGACCCTGAGGAGTAGCAATGCTCTTAGAAATACATGGGTTGAAAAAATAATAGCAATTGTGATGGATACCCCGGGAAAATATGTGTAGGAAATCTGCCTTTTATGTGTGGCTACCCCAGATTTTACACCTCTTGCTGGACTCTATATTTTTTGCTGGTTTACCCTTGCTAACCAGTATAAAGGGCCTGTGCTCCCCCTTAAGCATGGTTAACGTGGCATATTCCAAATTGGCATATTTAACTTACCTATTGGTCCTTACTATAAGGTACAGAGGGCCTGTAAGTTAAATGTCACTAATGGACTGCAGAACCTATTGTGCTTTAGGGCTGTCATTGTAGCTTGAGGCTGGCAGTTTAAACACTCCAATTCGATCTGTTAAAATAAACCCTTTTGACAGGTCAAAAACTCTCTTTTAAATATTAATAAGTAAACCTTATGTTGGCCTTGTCACCCATAAGGCAGGGTGCAGGGTGCAGGGTATTCAATAGTAGGACATGCAGAAATGTAATGTTCACATGCCTTTACAGTGTCTAGCACCCAAAAGCTATTTTCAATGTGGCAGGCCTAGCTGTCCAATGTAGAAAATCAGAGTGCATATTTAAATCCTAATACTGTAGCTCACGAATGGACTAGCTAGGAAAAAGGTTAAACAACTATTTGTATTAGTTATTTAAAAGCCAATTCAATGATGAAGTTGGACTTTTAATAAATATAAAGGAGAAATAGCATTTAGAAAGTTAACCTTTCCCTGCCTGACGTTCCTGGAGGGTAAATTTGCATTTGCTCTCCCACTTCTGCCAACCAGCAATTAGCTTCTGAATAGGTATGAAAAAGGTGCTAAGTGCTTCCCAGGAGCAAACAATACACGACCTGAGATGGCAGAGATGACTCCTCTGAACCAGACAGAATGTGCACGTTGGAGCTGTGAGTACCCTTTTTGACATTAGAGTGTCAAATCTTCCTGCTCAATGCCATAACTATCAGGGGTTTCAGTTCAGGTTAATATGTTCACCATGACAAGGGTTGTGATTATTCTTTGAGTTGGGTAGCCACCCAACCCAATTAATATTCAAATTTCTTACAGTATGCTTTTGCTAAATGTGACCTTGATAAACATACCATAATAATTGCCTCTGTAACTACTAAAAATGGACTGGATGGATTCCTATCCAGGATCCTCAGAAATCCTCAGGGATTTGGGGAGTGGAGGATTATCCTAGGATGGGACTTCACTCAATGTACCACAACCAGAATGGAGAAAACAGAGCTGGGAAGGTGGACGGCAAAGCAGATGTCATGATATATGACTGAATATATAAAAGACTTAGATGTAGCAGATTTGTGTCACATAAAAAACACCCAACAACAGAAGGCTACATGTATTTTTCACATTTTCACTGGTCCTACTCACAGATAGCCATGGTATTTGTGTCTAGCAATTTCTGAGACTGGTCGAAAAGGATTACATAGGTCTTATTGCCATCAAGGATCACAAGCCAATCTTGATAACCATGAAGAGAATCAACTACATGTTCAGAGACAAAAGTGGAATTTGGAGAGGTACTGATTTCAGAACTCAGCAAATGGTTGTGACAGCAGGGAATGTACATAAATACTTAAGTTTTGATGATACAATGGAAACAACCAAGGAAGACCAATGAAAAACACTGAAGGCAGTGGTCAGAGGAAGATTGATAGTTTTCGGGCAGCTGAGAAAAGGAGTAGGCAGATAGTGCCACATAAATTATAAAAAAAGGACTGCAGGTAGTCAAAAAGAAACACAAGCAAAGAGACACAAGGGCAGACCTTTAAAGTCAAAGTAACCCATTGATAGTTAAACATATAACGTACAAACAGATCAGAAAAAACATTCTGGCACTAAAGCATAAAATGTACGAAACAGGGAACAAGGCAGCCATGCTTCTTGAAAATGCATTGAACACCAAATAAAAAGGAACACTTTTCATAATATTAGAGATGGACATGAAATAAACAAGCATGCAATAGAGGGAAGGAGGCACTGTTTGTGGACAATTAAAGAACCCTTTATAAAGCAAGAGAAATGCAAGCTGAAAGGGAAGACAATTTTTGGAAGGACTGAGCTCCCCACAGTACCAGAAGAGCAGATCAAAATGCTAATGGTCCCCATTCACAGAATCTGAAGTCATAGGAATCATAAATAATTTAACGTCCTTCACAGCTCTAGGGCCAGACGGCCTTCGCAGAAATTTTTACAAGCCTTTCATAGCCCAGTTGGTTAAAAAAGTGACTGAGCTGTTCAATCCTTTCAGTCCTTTGTATCAAAGGAGGGGACGGTAGTCTTCCGGAACCTGGGCAAACAACTCCAAACAATGTGCCTCATTTAAGCCAATAATGTGACTGAACACAGACAACTATATTTACATGGCGGTCTGAGGTATGTGTCTTGCTTGGGTCATACTTATGTCCTAAATGAGGATCAACCTACTTTCATCACAGAGAGACAAACATTTGATAACATTAACTGGGTGGCTCACCTATTTGAGAAGGTTAACAGGAAAATATACCATTGGCACTAGTGGTGCTAGATACCAGGAAAGGCCTTCATCAGCCGGTCCTTCCTGAACAAGGTAATGGCTAAATGTAACACAGGTGAACAATAAACCAAAATGGACATGGTGTCCTGCTCAAAACCAGGCACAAGAATAGTGTAGAAGGGAAAAATCTTGATGAGTTTCCAAATGCAAAGTGGGACAAGTCAGGAGTGCCCTAAGTCACCATACTATTCAATCTAACAATAAAACCCATAATGCTAGCAAATAGACACACAAACGGAATAACTGGACTGATCTTCAAGGGAGACAAACAAAAGATCTTGCTCTTTGACTGACCTGAATAACCCTCTAGTGATGACCTCTTCCGCCCAAGAACTTACTCACAGAATAACAGGGAAACATAGGGGTGCAAATTCAATTCAAAAGAGTCAGTGCTGCTGCACTTGGGACTTGATAGGGAAGAAGCTACAGTCTCTGCTCCTTTTAGAATTGCCATCAAATTATTAAAGTACATAGAAGTAACCATAAAACCCAATGCAAGGTAATTATATGAAGCACACATACCACCACTAATGGAGAACTATATAAAAGACCTCCACCGGTGACAGGATTTCTATGTTTCCTGGTTAAGCATGATTGCAGAAAATAAGATGCTCATTGTGCCTTAATTACTATATATGTTCCAGGTACTTACAATAAGAATGGAGGCTAGATTTTTTCAATGCCTCAAAAAGGTGCTACAACACTACTTCGAACTCTCAGGTACAAAGGGAAACTGGGCTCCCTACAATGAAGAACTATAAGTAAGAGGCCCAAATCTCAATAACAAGAGAAGGGTAACTTGGATCTTCAGTTAAACACTAGACATACATGGACCATGCCTTGGCAGGGAGAAATATATGATATATGATATGGCTGCAAAGAAAGCCAGACCACTGAGAGTGGACTACAGGCAAATCACCAGCAAGATCCTAGCAGTGTGGGATGCTATAGCACTTAGGAGGTGACTTTCTCTTCCACACTGATCACCATTGACAGCAATCCAGATTTCACAGCTGCATACAAAGAAGACCCTCTTAAGGAAAGGAGGCAAGGAGAATGCAGAATTCTAGCAAATCTGCATGAAAAGAGAGAACTGGATCCTTTGGCAAATGCAAAAATAATTCACTGTATTAGAACAGGAGAGATTCACATGCTTTGAATTGAGACACTGGGATTTGCATTCAGCCAACGAACTTGGAGAATCATGGGAAAAGACAGACACCAAGAAGTTTCATTACCACAGAAATGGAGATAGAAGCTCACATTGAAGACCATGCTAAATAAAGACATACATCACAATACATGTGAGAAACTTTGGTGGAAGCAATATCCAATAACAAATCAGTAACACACAGGGTATCAACACTAAAAGTGATGATTGGTAGTACCTTATTCAAGACAATTTAAAGAACATTTTCTCGTGCAGTACAGATAGAAGCTAGATGGGATGTGTGAACTGAGGAAACCCATTGCACATATGGAATGCCTGCCCAATATTGTCCATTTTTCTAAGGAGGTATTAGCAATATTAGGATATACTGGTTTCCCAATCCCATGGGATCCAATTATAATGTTCCTTAACCTTTAACGAGCCAACTGGGATCAACTGTCGTGAAAACTTTGTAAACAGACATTCAAGTTATTAGACTATGCAGAAATGGAAATACTGCTTAAATGCACCAACAAACACTTTTCCTCCAATGTTGGGCATATATCTCCCTCCTCTCCATTGCTGCAGCTCCAGACCACCCAATAGTGCTGCACATACAGACTCCTCCGTTTGAAAGCCAGAAGCTGATATATCCTCCATCGCAGCACATACAGATCACGCCTGTGCAGTGCTTCACATTTAACTTTCTCACAGTGCTTTACACACAGAAACTGTTGGACCTGGCTCTCTCTGCAGAGTCATCCCCAAACTTTTTGCCTTCACTCCCCCTTTTTTGCTGAATTATTTTTTGTTGGCCTAAGGACTTTGCACAGTTTACCACTGCTAACCAGTGCTAAAGTGCTTGCGCTCTCTCCTTAAAACAGTGTAGAATTGGCTTATACCCAATTGGCTTATTTAATTTACTTGTAAGTGCCTAGTAAAGTTGCAATACCTGTGCCCAGGGCCTGTAAATTTAATGCTATCAATGGACCTGCAGCACTGATAGTTCCACCCACTTCAAAAGCACTTTAAACATGTTTAATGCCTGCCATTGCAGCCTGGGTATGCAGTTTTAAAATTTCCAGTTTGACCTGACTAAATAAACCTTTTGCCAATGTTAAACATTACCTTTTAATTCATATAAATCACCCCTACGGTAGGGCCTGGACAGCCCAGGGGGCAGGGTGCAATGTATATAAAAAGTAGGCCATGTGCTTTTAAGTTTACATGTCCTGGTAGTGAAAAACACTTAGATTTATTTTTCACTACTGCAAGCCCTAGCTCTCAAATGGGAACAGGTACCCCTTCATTTTTGGTGTCTTCGGAATTGTAATGAAAAATCCTAACTTATGGTGAAGTCAAATTTTAGATTACAACTTTGAAAATGCCACGTTTAGAAAGTTGAAGAGAAAAACTAGGTCCTATGCTCTAGACACAAGGTCCACTACTGTTGATCACTCAGAAAGTGTATACCAGATTATATCCAATATTTTTTTTTTGTCCTCATTTGCCTCATTAACACCTTTCTACTAACGTTTCCACCCTGGGGTGTCCCAGACCTCATTCGCTGAAGAGAGGAACAAGAAGGGGATTCGCTCTTTTATTTGCTTTTAATCGCCCTTGGATTGCGACATCACTCCTCCTTTACTTCCAATACACACACATACTCCACAGGCCCCACTGCTCAATGGAGGATAGTGCCAGCCGAGGTGGCGAGAGGCTTAATCATTGGATCCTAGATCTAAATTCTTACTTGTTGCTCACACCAACGTAAGAGGGGTGTCCAAAATTCATACCTCTTTTTCCCCTTATCTGAAATGTCCAGCCTGGCCACACTCCTCACGGAATTTAACCAGTCAACACAACTTGGAGGGGCCTGTGATACCCATAGT
The DNA here is from genome assembly GCA_963921515.1 of Calotriton arnoldi. Classification (NCBI taxonomy): domain Eukaryota; kingdom Metazoa; phylum Chordata; class Amphibia; order Caudata; family Salamandridae; genus Calotriton; species Calotriton arnoldi. The sequence goes on from CAWUFW010015678.1 coordinate 318,698, forward strand.
TTGCAAATCTCTCTACGCACCAGGAGTACGGCATAAAAAAACAGTTTTGCACTATTGTTATTAGCTGTACTTTGCAGATCCAAACCTCCAAAAATAACCAGTAAGACGCTTACCTTGATTTGTAGGTTCAAAACGTTAGTTAACACATTACTCACGGCCTCCCAGAATGGCTGGATCATTGGACAGGGTACAAACATATGCAGATCATCTTCCTTCTTGCTGCCACATTTTGGACACGCCACATCACCGCGTGACCCAAATTTAGATAACCTTTGGGGGGTCCAGTAGGCCCTATGGATGGTAAAAAGATGGTTCCTCCTCAGGTATGCAGGTTTAACTATTTTATATAGCATAAACATAGATACTTGCCATTGATCTTCCAGCGTAGTCTCCGGCAAGCATCCTCACCAAAGATCCTCCGGCAAGGTGAAAACCCTGTCATCCATTTCTATCATCAGCCAATACCACATCGCAATTTATTTCTTTGGTACGACCCCCAACAGCAGTTTCTCCTCAAATTCAGTGGGTTCTACTATTTTTATGTTGGCGGCCTGATACCAGCTTTGAATTTGAAGAAACTTAAATCTTGAAAACCTTTGACCCATTTCCTGTATACACCATTCCCACGTAATCAGATGACCTTCCTTAAATAGATGTTTCCATCTTAGTACACCAGTCTTTTTCAATGGCAATGCCAATACATCCTTTGTCCATTCTGGAGAGCCCGGAGCTTCCCATATGGGGGCAAACTGGCTGAAATATGGCAATTTTATGACCTTTCTAATTTTATTGAGAACAAGAAAAGTAGTATGCAGTTCCTATAGGGTTCGTGCAAGTGACCAGGGGAAGGAAAGCTACAAGTAAAGTTTAGCCAGAAAGGGGAGGGGGAATTCCTCCTTTCGGATAAAGTGCCCTCACACACCCAGCCCGCTGGGTGTCATGCTTCATCATTGCGATACAAAAGGGGATGATGGACGGAACGTTTGAGCCAATCAAACACTCACCCCCAGTCAACTGATCTGGGTTTAATCCATCATCATTCTTTAGCTCACTCCACCACCCCAGTTCAGACATGGCCATATGCAAATCAGTCTGACCCTGTGCCTCATGGGAACAGTCCAGCCCGAACTGCCAAGCCATGTCGTCCCTGGACCGGAAACAAGCATCCTAGGACCGGTTTCTGGCATTTCAGCCGTCATCAGCCAGGCTTGCTTGAATCCAGTGGCAAAGTGAGCAAGGGACCCACGTCTGGGCATACCCCCGCCAACTTAGGGCGACCAAAGCGATACAAAGGGGATGATGGACGGAACGTTTGAGCCAATCAAACACTCACCCCCAGTCAACTGATCTGGGTTTAATCCATCATCATTCTTTAGCTCACTCCACCACCCCAGTTCAGACATGGCCATATGCAAATCAGTCTGACCCTGTGCCTCATGGGAACAGTCCAGCCCGAACTGCCAAGCCATGTCTTCCCTGGACCGGAAACAAGCATCCTAGGACCGGTTTCTGGCATTTCAGCCGTCATCAGCCAGGCTTGCTTGAATCCAGTGGCAAAGTGAGCAAGTGACCCACGTCTGGGCATACCCCGCCAACTTAGGGCGACCAAAGCGATACAAAAGGGGATGATGGACGGAACGTTTGAGCCAATCAAACACTCACCCCCAGTCAACTGATCTGGGTTTAATCCATCATCATTCTTTAGCTCACTCCACCACCCCAGTTCAGACATGGCCATATGCAAATCAGTCTGACCCTGTGCCTCATGGGAACAGTCCAGCCTGAACTGCCAAGCCATGTCTTCCCTGGACCGGAAACAAGCATCCTAGGACCGGTTTCTGGCATTTCAGCCGTCATCAGCCAGGCTTGCTTGAATCCAGTGGCAAAGTGAGCAAGGGACCCACGTCTGGGCATACCCCCGCCAACTTAGGGCGACCAAAGCGATACAAAGGGGATGATGGACGGAACGTTTGAGCCAATCAAACACTCACCCCCAGTCAACTGATCTGGGTTTAATCCATCATCATTCTTTAGCTCACTCCACCACCCCAGTTCAGACATGGCCATATGCAAATCAGTCTGACCCTGTGCCTCATGGGAACAGTCCAGCCCGAACTGCCAAGCCATGTCTTCCCTGGACCGGAAACAAGCAACTTAGGGCGACCAAAGCAATACAAAAGGGGATGATGGACGGAACGCTTTGGTCGCCCTAAGTTGGCGGGGGTATGCCCAGACGTGGGTCCCTTGCTCACTTTGCCACTGGATTCAAGCAAGCCTGGCTGATGACGGCTGAAATGCCAGAAACCGGTCCTAGGATGCTTGTTTCCGGTCCAGGGAAGACATGGCTTGGCAGTTCGGGCTGGACTGTTCCCATGAGGCACAGGGTCAGACTGATTTGCATATGGCCATGTCTGAACTGGGGTGGTGGAGTGAACTAAAGAATGATGATGGATTAAACCCAGATCAGTTGACTGGGGGTGAGTGTTTGATTGGCTCAAACGTTCCATCCATCATCCCCTTTGTATCGCTTTGGTCGCCCTAAGTTGGCGGGGGTATGCCCAGACGTGGGTCCCTTGCTCACTTTGCCACTGGATTCAAGCAAGCCTGGCTGATGACGGCTGAAATGCCAGAAACCGGTCCTAGGATGCTTGTTTCCGGTCCAGGGAAGACATGGCTTGGCAGTTCGGGCTGGACTGTTCCCATGAGGCACAGGGTCAGACTGATTTACATATGGCCATGTCTGAACTGGGGTGGTGGAGTGAGCTAAAGAATGATGATGGATTAAACCCAGATCAGTTGACTGGGGGTGAGTGTTTGATTGGCTCAAACGTTCCGTCCATCATCCCCTTTGTATCGCTTTGGTCGCCCTAAGTTGGCGGGGGTATGCCCAGACGTGGGTCCCTTGCTCACTTTGCCACTGGATTCAAGCAAGCCTGGCTGATGACGGCTGAAATGCCAGAAACCGGTCCTAGGATGCTTGTTTCCGGTCCAGGGAAGACATGGCTTGGCAGTTCGGGCTGGACTTTTCCCATGAGGCACAGGGTCAGACTGATTTGCATATGGCCATGTCTGAACTGGGGTGGTGGAGTGAGCTAAAGAATGATGATGGATTAAACCCAGATCAGTTGACTGGGGGTGAGTGTTTGATTGGCTCAAACGTTCCGTCCATCATCCCCTTTTGTAATGCTTCATCATTGGGCATGCTCCTCGTCGGGTCGGCGGTGCAAAACCCGACGGGCACCCTCAGTGGGGGCTATTTGGCGGAGATCTTTTATCCTTGCCGTATGGTGAGTGTGTGTGAGGGGCCCTACAGTGTAGATGTGTAGTATTTGAAGAGGTGTGTTAAAACAGGGGAAGGTGGTCAGGGCCACTCATTTAATAATCCTGCCTCCTACCCTGATTAAAAAAGTGTGTGGCGACTATCTACAGTAATGTTGCAGCTAGTGGCTCTTATATGGTCAACATGTTTCTTGCCTCACAGTCCCAAAAATAGGATCAAGCGGCAATTCTTCAGGACCAGGGAAATGAATGAAAAGTGGTTTAAAATCTACACTAGTGACTGGTAGGGTGGTGCGATAACCTAAATATTACCAGTTCATATGCACCATCGGCATGAGGTGTCCGTGGGTGCTGTAGCCAATCTAAAGGAAAGACATTGTAAAGACAAACAGTCACTTGTCAAAAAATATAGGCCGAGTACAGGTGGTATCATTGCCATTTCTATAGAATATAATAACATCTGGTCATGCACGATCATGCTAACTCCAAAGGATGGAACTAGTCATGTCTTTGACTTAATTATTAGAAAGTTAAAAAAAGCCAGCAGTAGTAAAACAATCCTAGTGGGGTGCCAACCCAGAGCAACAGCACGGAGGAATGGGTAGTGGTCCGGTATAGCCACTCACCTAATTGTTAGTTAGGACTGGCCTCATCGGTCATTGGCAATGAATGGGCGCGTTTAATCAACGCGTAGTTTCCTAAAAGTGAGGATGTAGATAAGCTTGTTGTTATCAACTCATTGTGTTAACTACGTTTAGTTTAAAAAAGGGAAATTTCATTTTTTAAGAAAAAATGCAGTTGTTGTGTCGTGGAGGACCATGAAGGACCCAGCGTTAAATAGTAACATCAGCGGTGCATCGCCCCAAAATTTTAAAGGTATAAGTTAGTTGCCGTCATAATCAAGCTGTGAACGCTGGTGGGCGGGGGCGCGGGCGCTATGGTTCCGACCGGGTGCCTTCCCCAAAGAAATTAGCATCCCGTCTAGCACAGAAACGCCACGACGCCCCTCCCAGCGCTCGGCAGGCTCACCAACGCTTTATAAGAGACATACTAGCGGACATCCCGCCAACCCTGGCAAACTTTTACCGAGTTGTTATGAGTGAATGCATTGCCGCCTTGCGATACTTGGTCTCAGCCTGCCGAGCACTGGAAGGGGCGCCGCGGTGTTTCTAGGCTAGACGGGATGCTACGCGTTGATTAAACGCACCCATTCATTGCCGATGACCGATGAGGCCAGTCCTAACTAACAATTAGGTGAGTGGCTACACCGGAACACTACCCATTCCTCCGTGCTGTTGCTCTGTGTTGGCACCCCACTAGGACTGTTTTACTACTGCTGGCTTTTTTTAACTTTCTAATAATTAAGTCAAAGACATGACTAGTTCCATCCTTTGGAGTTAGCATGATCGTGCATGACCAGATGTTATTATATTCTATAGAAATGGCAATGATACCACCTGTACTCGGCCTATATTTTTTGACAAGTGACTGTTTGTCTTTACAATGCCTTTTCTTTAGATTGGCTACAGCACCCACGGACACCTCAAGCCGATGGTGCATATGGACTGGTAATATTTAGGTTATCGCACCACCCTACCAGTCACTAGTGTAGATTTTAAACCACTTTTCATTCATTTCCCTGGTCCTGAAGAATTGCCGCTTGATCCTATTTTTGGGACTGTGAGGCAAGAAACATGTTGACCATATAAGAGCCACTAGCTGCAACATTACTGTAGATAGTCGCCACACACTTTTTTAATCAGGGTAGGAGGCAGGATTATTAAATGAGTGGCCCTGACCACCTTCCCCTGTTTTAACACACCTCTTCAAATACTACACATCTACACTGTAGGGCCCCTCACACACACTCACCATACGGCAAGGATAAAAGATCTCTGCCAAAGAGCCCCCACTGAGGGTGCCCGTCGGGTATTGCACCGCCGACCCGATGAGGAGCATGCCCAATGATGAAGCATGACACCCAGCGGGCTGGGTGTGTGAGGGCACTTTATCTGAAAGGAGGAATTCCCCGTCCCCTTTCTGGCTAAACTTTACTTGTAGCTTTCCTTCCCCTGGTCACTTTCACGAACCCTAGAGGAACTGCATACTACTTTTCTTGTTCTCAGTAGTTGGGCACGTATGCTGGACCTGTTTAAAAATAGCCCTCCCTCCTTGTGTCTCCCTCTTTGTTAATACTTTCTAATTTTATACCACGTCTCAGCCATACCCCTAAAATCTTCAACCTAACTTTTTAAAAGTATTTTGGATCTGCATATTTATACATAAAACCACAGTCTGCTCCCTTCTCTTTCCTAAACATCACCTCAAACATTTTGCCAATCTCTGTTTTTGTGGGTCTGTCCAATAGCATTCTGCCATTCTTTAGTAGAAAAGCCCAGGAGTAAAAAAGAAAATCTGGCAACGCTAGTCCTCCTTTCGCCAGTCTACTTCTAAGCTTCTTCCAAGCTATCCGTGGTCCTTTGGGTGACCAAATAAAAGAACTAATCTGCCCTTGCATCTGAGCAAACCACTCTTTCTTAAAAGGCTGGGGGATTGAGTCAAACAAGAAGGTAACCTTCGGGAAAATTATCATTTTTACGAGATTTACTCGGCCAAATAATGTTAACGGCAGATGCACCCAGCTCTTCAGCCAGCCAGTCACTTCTTTCCTAGCCTTTACAAAGTTTTCTTTGGTGAGCTTTGTGATATCCTGGGTAATCTTAACCCCTAGATATCTCATTTCCTTCTTACACTTTATCTCGCCAACCTCTGTATGCCAGGCCATGACCTCCGTTTTCTCCTTATTGATATCATAACCTGAGATTTTCCCAAAATCTGTTGTTAACGTTAAAACAGAGCTCAGGGTTTTTTTTAAGTTGGTAGTAAAAATTAAGATGTCATCAGCGTATAACCCTATTTTCTTGCTCCAACCATTAAATTCGAAAGGAAAGATATCTGAATTATTCCTGATTTTCCTAGCCAGCAGCTCAATGTACCCGATCAAACAACAATGGCGACAAGGGGCAACCCTGCCTTGTGCCTCTTGTAATCTGAACAGCTTTTGTCAATCCCCCATTGACCAAAACCCTGGCTTCGGGTGTAGAATAGATTCCTTTCAAGATTTTGCAAAAGTTAGGACCCAGGTTAAGAGATTTGGCCACAGCCTGCAGATAAACCCAATTCACCCGATCAAATGCTTTGGCAGCATCTAAGGCCATTACTGCCAACGGGAGCTCATAAGCAGAGGCCAAGTCAATAGACCCTATAAGCGCATACGTAAGCTCTTTCAAAGACCTGCCTCTAATAAACCCCTTTTGATCCTCATGTACCAATTGTGACATAACCCCATTTAATTTTTCTGCCATAACCTTTGCAAAAAGCTTATAATCACAATTCAGAAGTGATATGGGCATCACAATTTTTGGGGCATTTCCCTGGTTTGGGGATTAGAGTTATAATAGCCTCTTTCCAGGATGCCGGCATTGCAGCATCTGTCAGAACTATTGCGTTAAATAGCTCACCTAACATAGGATTTAGGGGCACATGCATCAAAGGTTTTTGCGATCGCAAACGGTGCGATTCGCAAAAATCGGCCATTTGCGATCGCAAATTGGCCTTTGGAGATGCATGAAAGTAGTTTCCTATGCGCAATTTAAGAATTCGCAATTATTTGCGAATTACTAAGTTGCGATTGCATTAAGGAATCGCAATTTGCGATTCCTTAAATGCAATGCTAGAAGCACTTTCAAATAGCGATTTCGCTATTTGGGACTGCAAATTACAGACAAATCAAACTTGTCTGTAATTTGCAAAAACTTTGAAAAATGCACTTAAATGCATTTTTTTAATTTTAGGTTACACACACACATGCCCTTGGGGCATGTGTGTGCGCAACATGGGTGCACAGTTCAATTTCAGGGTGCAACAGGGTGTCCTTTGACACCCTTGCACCCTTGTAATAGCATGCGCAATTTGCGAGTACCTATTGGTACTCGCAAATTGCGCATGTACTTTCCCATTCATTCCTATGGGCCTGTAGGCCCATAGGAATGAATGGGAAGGCATTCCTTAATTGCGACTCGCAATTTGCGAGTCGCAATTAAGGAATGTTTAGGAATCGCTATTTTTATAGCGATTCCTACATGCATAGGCTTTTGCGATTCCTTAATTGCGATTCCTTAATAATCGCAATTAAGGAATCGCAAAAGCCTACCTTGATGCATGTGCCAGTTAGTACACTGGCCAAAGCTCTATAAACTTCATGAGGAAGACCATCTGGTCCTGGGGCCCTTCTTTTCTTACCTCCCCCAATCGCCTCTTCCAATTCTCTACTGCTTATCCTATCATTCAGCAATTCCCTTTTCTCAACTGTTAGGGGATCAAAATAATCTTGACTTAACCAAGTCAGTACCTCTCCCTCTGTCACATTCAAGTCTGCCTGGTATACTTTCTTGAAATGCCTAAAAAAGCCAATGCAATACCCTGAGTATCTCCAAGAAGATTTCACGATTGCTCACACCTAATTTCTTTAATCGTATTCCTGACTTGGTCATTCTTAGCCTTCCAGGCTAACAACTTACTACAGCCTTCCCCGTACTCGAAATGAGCCAGTCGACTAGACTCCCATTTCTTCCTAACCCTATCCTGCAAAATACTGGTCAGGTTTATTTTTGTATTCATTATCTCACCTAGTGTCTTCTCCTGGTCTACCTGATTTCTTGAAGTAATCAAATCTTTTTCTAGAGTCCGAATTTGCTCCTCTAATTCTAACACCTCTTTGTGATAAGCTCGCCTTTTTGCTGCCGCTAGAGCACCCAGTCTGCCTCTTAAATAGGCCTTATATGAGTCCCATACTACCCCAATCGCAGATGAACCCAGATTATTACAAAAAAACTCCTTTGTTTCTTCCTTTAAGGTATCTATGACCCCGTCTTCTAGTAATATCGTGCGATCTAATGTCCATCTTGGCTGAACAACCCCCTCACCAAACTTCATATGTAGTAGTATTGCTGAGTGGTCTGACAGGTGTACCCCTACATGTTTCACATCTAGAACTTGATCCTTCAATTTATCATCTACTAAAAAATAGTCAATACGTGACTGGTGTCTATATTTCTTATTATAAAATGTGAAGCCTTTCTGAGTTCCTGCCCTAAGATGCCAAATATCACAGAGTCCCATTTGCACCATGACTAATCGTATCAATTTGGACATCTTGGGGTTAGCCACTGCTCTACTGTTCAGGGACCTATCTATTTTATGGTCCAGCACCGCATTAAAATCTCCTGCCATGATGATCGGGTCTGGAAAATTTAACAGATCAGTAAATAATTCTTCTAACGGGCCTGTATCATCCTGATTCGGACCATAGTAACCTACTAATGTATACTTCTGCCCAAATTTTTTTAATTTTACCACCAACCATCTAACTGCTATGTTTGAGACGCTACCCTCCACGGAAATGTTCATCCCTTGTTTAACCAAAATAGCCACCCCTTTTGTAACTGCTGTCTGTCTTGTATAAACAGCCTGTAAAATCCATCTCTTGGCTTTAAAGACCTCCCTACATTCTTCCTCCGCCAGGTGCGTCTCTTGTAGGATGACAATTTGTGCAGGACAGTCCCTTAAATATTGCAGTACCCTCTCCCGCCTACCCTTCACCCGAAGCCCATTCACATTCCATGAAAGAATTTTTATCTCCCTTGTTCCTTTCTCAGCCATCATCTCTAAAATCGAAATTCAAACATTGATACGTGCCAACGAGACATCCAAGGACATTTTTTTAATTTTCTCCCTCATTCTCCCCACCCTGTGCACCCTAGACCCTCCCTACCCAAATTTCCATGGCTAAAGCCCTATAGGTGCCCCCCTAGGTGCGCCTCAGAAAAACCAAAAATAATTCTTGTACTTAAAAGAAATCAATTAGCTTTTATCTTAATCTTAACGCATCAGTAACCCATAATTCATATCATCTTACTAGACTAGCCCCCAGGCTGAAGTGTTTCAATAAACTTATCCACCTCCTCAACAAAACGAAATGTATGCATTTTGTTATTATGCAGCACTTTAAAAAAAAGCAGGGAACTTTAGCTGAACTGATGGCCCTAACTTTTTTAAAGGCTCAATTCTTTTCCCTAACTCCCACTGTCTGTTAGAAGTGACACTAGACAGATTGGATCTGATTTCAAACCTGACCCCATCCACTTCCATCGTTTTTTTTCTCAGTGCCTTGGCCAAGATCTCTCCTTTAGCGTATAAGTTAAAAAATTAACTAAAATTCTCCTTGGCTTGGTCCGATTTGCACTGAGTCTGTAGGGCTCCCTGTGGATCCTTGGAATGTCTCTTGCAATCTCTCTTCGGTTTCCTCCAGCTGCAATTCCCTTTTAAACAATTGAACTGTATAAGTTTTGATATCTTCTCCTTCCTTGCCCTCTGGAATTCTTAAGATCTTTAAATTATTCCTTCTTTTGAAATTCTCTAACCTTTCAACCCTCTCCTGCTGTTCTTTCTCCCTTGTTTTGAGACCCTCAATTTCGACCGTATTAGCCTTCACTGTTTCTTTAAGGCCTCTTACCTCACCTTCTAAAGTCGATGTTCTGTTACTCAAATCATCAATTTTCTTTTCCAATATTTCACAGGCCGATCTAATCTCTTTCTGATTAGTCTCTGAAATTTCAAATCTGCTCTTTATTTCAAGCGTGAGAGTAGTGAGAAGAGCACTAATAGAGAAGTCCCCACTCTCAATGCTACTATGGCCCCACTCTGCTTCTCCCCCAACAACCTTGTCACCAGTATCCTTCTCACTCCGTCTCTGATTATCCTTGAGACTAAGATTTTCCCCCTCCACACTACAGTGAAACTCATTTAACACCTTAGGGCAAGTGGTTGAAAATTCTCCCCCATCCGGGGAAACTGCCATATCTGCCATATCTGTCATATCAACCGCGCAAGGAACCAAAACTTGATAGCGATTTTGGGCTCAAATGCCTAGACCTATCACCCATATTTGGAGGCTCCATATTTCCACTTCCACTTACTCCTTCTGACTTCTTACTCGATTCTTCCTGACCCCCTTAGTTTCCATCAAAATACTATTGCCTAAGATAAGGGTTTTTGGCAAGACCTTAAAATAGGACCTGAGCGAGGGAGTAACCTTTATCTTGTGATCGGGGATGGACTTTTTATTATCTTTTTATGAGATGTAGCCTCTTTACCTGATATCTCTTTAAAGAGTCCAGACCTACTTACTTCTTTTGCCTTGACCTCCTCTTTTCTCACTACTCCCCCCTCCTCAATTTCAAATACAGGTTTTATCAGCTCGGAGGCTCCCCCACCACTGCCTCTCCCTGTACTCTAAGAGTGTATCTTGAAATGAAATGAATGTTTTTATATAGCGCGTGTCTGCCGTGGCGTCTTAGCGCTTACTGCCCTTAATTTTCACGGTGGGAGAATAGGAGTGACTATGGTTTAGGGACAAATAGCCATGTTTTCAATTCCTTTCTGAACAATAGTAGATTGGTTTGGTTTCTGAGGTGGGTAGGCAATGAGTTCCATAATTTAGGGGCCAAGTGACGAAAGCTTCTGCCACCCCATTTCAAGGTCTTGACCCTAGGAACTACAAGTAGTAAGGCGGATGATGATCTGAGGCTTCTCTGTGGAGTGTAGCGCTTAATATGTTGACTAAGTTGGGCAGGTCCCACCCCGTACAAAGTCTTATGCACGATACACATAGCTTTGAATTGGATCCTTGCCTGGACAGGTAGCCAGTGCAGATCGCGAATGGCTTGACTTATTGGGCTAAATTTAGGAATCTTAAGTAGTATACGGGCGGCCGCATTCTGTAAAGTCTGTAATTTACGTATCACACACTTTTTTGCACCCAGGTAGAGTGAGTTGCAGTAATCGATCTTGGGCAGTATCAAGGCAGTTACAACAGTTTTTCTGAGGGCAATGGGAATAAAATGTAAAATCTTTCTTAGGGTTTTTAAAGTGTGAAAACAGGAGGAAGTAACGCTATTGACCTGATCTGATAGTGAAAGATGGTCATCTATGATAATTCCAAGGTTTTTTACCTTTTTTACTGGCTGAGGGCAAAGCCCAGCTATATCCGGCCACCAAGTGGAATTCCAGAGGGAGGTATCTCTTCCGAACGTAACCACTTCCGTTTTACCGGTGTTCAACTTCAGGCAGTTGTCATGCATCCAGCTGATAATATGGCTCATGCAGGCATTAAAGCTTACAGCAACAGTATCTGGTTTGGAGGATAAGGAAACGACTATTTGCGTGTCGTCGGCGTAACAGATGGCCGAGAAGCCATGGGATCGTATGAGTTTTGCCAACGGTGTGACGTACACGTTAAACAGGGTTGGGGAAAGTGATGATCCCTGGGGGACCCCACATGGCAGCGCATACGGGTGCGATTTGTGCTCGTTCATCATTGTGGATTGTTCTCTATCGGTTAAGTACGACCGAAGAATATCTGAGGCTTTGTCTACGATCCCTATTTCGGCCAGTCGTTGGATAAGTATGTGGTGGTCGACCGTATCAAAAGCGGCCGACAAATCCAGTAAAATAAGTATAGCTTTCCCCCGTCAAGTTGATACTCCCTTAGAGCCAGTTGTGCCTGCACCCCCCTCAGTGTTCTTTTCTTGCTTTTACTCGTCTCCCCTCTCTTACCGTCTATCTCTGGGCCTTTTTCCTGGGGCTCTTGACCTGCCGACTGCAACCGCTGTCCCCAAACCTCAGCGCTATCCCTGCTCCCTGCACCGCACTCCGCCTGCTCACTGTTACCAGCTTCCCCGCGGCTAACTCCGACTCCAATTCCGACTCCGCTGTTCCTGATTCCTCCTCCTCTGCCCCGGAAGAGAAACCTAGCGGCAGCGCGGCAGCGCGCCAGCCCCTTCGTAGCTCCAGCCCCGCCCTCGCCCACGGCTGTTCTGCCGTGTTGCCGAATTCCACAACCACTGCTGCCGATAGACCCGCGGGGTCTGCTTGAAGCGTCCGGACCAACTCGTACTGCATGTGAATTACTGGGTTACTGCTTTAGCCTGTATCTCAGGTATTTACAAATTTATTTGCCACTCATTAATTTTCCATCTCTGCAATTTACAATTTGCGCATTATAGATCCGAAGTGCACCTCGGGCTGACCCGCGACCCGCCAACTAGCCGTCCGCCATGTTTTATATTCCAATATTGAACTAGTTTAAACACTGTACATACAAAACTCAAAACAAAAGCAACATTCCAATATACAAAAGTCCATCAATGAATCATCCCTGAGACCCTGAATATGACTCCTTCATAATTTATTATGCAAACGCAGGTGCTTCATAGGAAATCCATTCCACATGACTTTAGATGATGTTCAAATAGGTCCCGCGTGGATTACACAAGTCCCAATGCATTTCGGGCATACACAATAGCCCTTCTTCAGGGGAATCTATGAGCAAATAATAATGGCAATAAGAGTACATCACATTCAGTTCATCAAAACAATAGATTCAAAATAACGGCCACTACATCCTCTGAGGCGAACATCAAGGATGTTGGAATTCAACATTCATGAATATCTTTGAATGAAAACATAAAGGACAGCCCTGCTTAGAAGAATTCAGGAAGAACCTAAAAAGGTCGGAAAAAATAAGATGAAAGAACCAAGTGAGACCATCACCAAACGTATTCCTTATGTAGAAGTGAACTTGTGCCTCACCCTGACAAGGATTGTGGTTACTGCTTGACCAGGGCTGACACCCAGTCAACCAACAACCCAGTTTCTCAGAGAAACCATCAGACAGTGCAGCAAATAATTACTGTGAGAAATTGGGTTACTGGTTGACTGGGGCCCAGTGGTAACATTTTATTTACAGATCGTGGGTATATGGTCTACCACTCTACAAGGGACAATGACAATTAGGTATAAACCAATTTAACTCTGTTCTAGGGGAGTGAGCACTAGCACTTTAGCACTGGTTAGAAGCGGTAAAGTGAACTGAGTTTCAACACCAACAAAAACGAATTCAGCAAAAATTGGATGGAAAAAGGCAAAAGGTTTAGGGGTGACCCTGCAGAGAGTGCCACGTCCAACATAACCCCCCTTCAGCCTAAAGCAAGGGGAGACTATTTAATACCTTGATGGGTGTCACTGTTTAGGCAATAGAACCTGGACACTGGCCCTCCAATGCAGAGGCCTGTGCCAGTTCGATGCCTCTTTGAATTCAGTTGGATCCCTCTGTCTACACTCTCCTGAGCTACTGAATTGACTCATGGGGAACCTTTCTCCTCACCTGTGGACCCCATCTGTGCAGCACCTAACCTTAACTTGCTCTCAGATCCATACCAGCAGGCAGACTGTACCACCATGGCCAACAAAGTGATGTGGCCCATTCCACCCCTTGGATCATGCTTCTGTTCCCAACCCAAGGAAAACTCTGCCCATAAGGACAGCAACCAACAGAGGCCACCGACAACTGTCAGTGTCAAGAGCCAGGGCCCCAGCCATCCGTGGTCCTTTGACCTCTGAGGTTTCTTAGAGAAGGGGGGGCAACTACCCCAGTTGTTACGCACCCTTCTTCCACTCCCCTTTCCACCAGTCCAGGGGTGGTAGCCTGAGGCTGGTCGCCCAACCCAGGGCCTGTACCCTGAGGCTGAATAGGAGTCAGGGGCGAGTCCTTCCTCCCCCTGCCCCTCCATCTGGACCTCTGTACCCTCTGTCTGGGAGTGGTATGCCCACATGTCTGAGCTTTCAGGGTGCCCTGTGCGTCCGCCTGTCATAGCTCTTCTATCATTGGTGGCAATTTATTCCTATTGAATATGAATTTAGTCCTGCGTATATGGTATAACACTCCACAAGGGACCTATAAGTAAATTACATATGCCAATCAGGTATGAACCAATCTAACCATGTTTTTGGGGAGTGAGCACAAGTACTTTAGCACTGATTAGCAGTGGTAAAGTGCACAGAGTCCCAAGACCAACAAAAACGAATTCAGCAAAAAGTGAAGGGAAAAAGGCTAAATGTTTTGGGGTGACCATGAAGAGAGGACAAGGTCAAACAATAACAATTCCTATGCAGTGATGCACATACACACCTTTCCCCTCCTTACCTGTGCTGCATATTTAACATCTTCCACTTCAGTGCTGCATTTGCATTCAATCTGCCAGGGCTGCACGCTACACATGGAAGGTCTATTGCAGTGCTGGAAACAACAACCTTCTTTGGAGTGTTTGACATGGGCACCCCTGCAATTTTGCACATACAGTAATCCCCCTTAAGGATGAGTATGCAAAACACCCTCCTCCCAATGTTTTAAATAAAGTTCCTATTATCTTTTTTGCAGACCACCCTTGAGCGTGAAACCTGTGAACCACATCCAATGTTGTACTGCCCTGAGAGATCCCTTCTCCTCCCAACTGATGAAAGGCATACACACGTTTTCTACAGTGAGGGAAATACAGACTCCCTCCTCTCCAGTACTGATTATCCAACTCAATCAGATCTAGAGGTGGACATACAGACTTCCACCTTCCACAATAGTGCTCATATTGACCCCTCAGTACTTTACATATTGACCTAACTCCAGCACCACATATTCAGATCCCTCCCATCCAGTACGCGATGCAGAGCCCCTCCCACCCCTTTAAAGTTAGATTAACATTCCCTTTCCACTTGTGATGGCTGTATAGTGCAGTACCCATCAAATCTCCTCCCCAGTACCGCTGATCATAAGACATCCCCAGTGGTGCACATACAGACCCCTCACGTTCTTTGCATCATGTATATCCCATCTTCTGCAGAGTTGGATGTAGACGTCACATCATCCGCAGGACTGCTCTTGAAGACCCCCCACACACACTTTTCCTGGCTATATAGACCCTCTGTTTTGCTCCATTTAGACACTTATTTAGACACTGCTGGAAATGCTTCAATCCTTCTCCAGTGCTGCAAATAAAGAGCCCAACCTCTTCTGCTCAGAGGTCCTTCTCTTCTACTGCTGGCCATATAAGATCCCCACTAAAGCTCTACACAGTGCAGATGTTAAAATGTAGTGCAGCACACAGCCCCCAGGGCCCACTTGTAACTCATTGCCTGCAGGCAGGCCTCTCCTTCTTCTACCACATTCATTCAGACTGAGTGCCACATCATCTCAGTACAGTGAGATGGGAAGACACATTTGGGTCAAGAGGGCAGAGGAAATACAAAGAACCAAAAGATTGGGCAGACAATCGAAACAAGAAAGGTTATAGCCACACCAGTCTTCGGCTTTTACTTCCAGTGGTGTTCATGTTCTTCTGAGTCCCTGCTCCTGTGAGTCACTGCTCCTCTGAGACAATGAATCAGGGAAATGTTCATGGCCTTTCCCAGTCTCATCCACTTGTCACAAGCGAGTGGCTGAGGGGGTGGCACTGGTTGGACTAGTCCCTTAGCTTCCTTCTTGACCTGCACTTCAGGGCAGAGGTCTTGTCAGGTGTAGATATGCCTGTGGGACTACATAGAAAGCTACTGCCTGTCAATGAGCAGCCTCTCATTGACTCGGATCACTAGGCCCATACAATGACAGTGTAACCCCGGTGACAAGGGGGCATTTGGTTGCAAATTTAGTATGCCCTCACAGGTGAGGGACGTATGGCAAGTACTGCCCCACTGTACCATAGAGCCCCTACAGGTGAGAGGGTGGAAGGTAGGAGGTGTCTGCAAGGGGCGGCTACAGTTTCATTCTTGTTTGTGGCGGACCCCCTGCTGCTATGTATACAATGTAGAATGAGTACATGACACCACTTGCTCTTGGTGAGTAACTGAAAATCATTTCAGTCGTTCTACAAGTAGGTCCCGCCATGTTTGGGAATGCCATGCTACCACTACATTCCAGAAACTGTCATGAATACATGAAAGGACCTGCTGTTAATAAACAACTGGGAAGCATTTCAATTGTTTGTCAATAACAGGTTCCTGTCGTGTTTGTGAGGGGCACACTGTGTCTACACAAGACTTCCTAAATTGTCTGTGCTCTGTAATGGAGGG
Source organism: Calotriton arnoldi (assembly GCA_963921515.1). Taxonomy (NCBI): domain Eukaryota; kingdom Metazoa; phylum Chordata; class Amphibia; order Caudata; family Salamandridae; genus Calotriton; species Calotriton arnoldi. Next base: position 334,997 of record CAWUFW010015678.1, read on the forward strand.
CAAACACCAGCGATGGCAAATGATAGCATGACATGCTGAGACGAGTTTGATCAACATTGAAAGCCGATCTGTTTTTCACTTGTTTCTTTGTTTTGTTATTATCAGGGCCCTGGTACACAGCTATAGCTCTGTAAATAGAATTAATCTAAAACGGTCGCATTAAATGTCACCAACGTTCTCTTATCATTAATGCAGTTTAGTTTCAATATTTCAATCGTGAGAGTTCATCATTATGCATTCTATGCAAATGATTTACCTGGTGTGTTACCATTACGTAGACTACACAATTGAATCACAATCCATATATTGGCATTTAATTCACCAATTGGACTGATATTCAACAAAATTCATACCTCACTAAACTAAGCAGTCCATTACCAGGAAAGAAATATTCAAAGGGAAAATCATACATGTTACACCAATGAGTCCGGAAAAAGAGGCATATTTACAATATGTATGAACATGATTCAGGCTGATGAAGTGAGACACGAGGTACTGGGCTATTCCGATTTACCAATGTGTTACACCAGGCAAAGGGGAGACCTTAGGTCACATCCTATGTTTCTAGAAAAACCTAAACTCTAAGGGGCAGATTTACAAGCCCCATGCAACACTTTTGTGATGCAGCGGCGGCGTAAACAATGCAGCTAATTTACAACATGACGCATCTAGGGAGATGCATCACGTTGTAAAGCCCTGCGTCACATTATACCTGCGTCAGGTATAATGTATGCAGGGTGGGCCTACCCACGCAGGAAAGCCTTGTAAAAGTGACGCAGTTAAATCTTCAAGATTTCACTACGCCACTTCTAGGATGCCACTGCGTCAAAACCTTACGCCTGCTTGGAGCAGGCGTAAGGAGTGGCGCAGTGTGTTAAGTATAGGCCTTCCCCAAGCATTGCTGGAGTTGCGTGTGCGACACAACTCCAGCAATGCGTGACTTTTGGGCTGACAGATGCGTCAGAATTTCTGACGCATCTGTCAATCCTTGTGCCATGGTGCGTCGTATTGTAAATACGGCGCATCCATGGCGGCGCAAGGGTCTCACAAGGAGGCGCAGGGAAACTGACGCATCTCTACAGATGCGTCAGTTTCTTGTAAATCTGCTCCTAAGAACATGGCTGCTGTGGAGTACTAGCTGTGTACGTGCTTACTGCTCGTATCTCTTGTTATAGGCCATTCCCATGTGACTTGTGCGAATAGTAGGGGTTTGGTCAATAAACAAAACATTTAAGTCCACAACAGAAGGCAACAATGTCTGTGTGTATCAACAAAGTGACGCCTAGTGTTAATAACAGGTTCTGGAGCTTCAAACGTTTTCAATTACATATCTAGGCAATAATTACATTCATTCCAAGTGGGGAAATATATAAATGAAGGTGGATAGGTTGGCTGAAAGGGATTTCGAGGAGAGAACAAGCAATTCTTTGGTTTCACGAGCCGCGGATGTAGGACATTGTTGAACGACAGGACATTTGCTTGCCTTTGCTTGTTCTGATCTGTCAGAGATCTAATTACAAGATGTTAGTCTTGAAATTACTAATGGAAATTCAGAGAACATTTTTAATAAAATATCTGAAATTAATAGAAACCTTTAATGACATATTCTGCAAAAGAGAGTACTTTAATAATGGTGGTTTGTATGGAATAATTAAATGGAATTCAAAACACTGGCAATTGTACTCGGTCAAATATTTAATATTTTAAGACTCTGGTTTACTTCTCCTCTTCTTTGCTAAGGGATTAAGATTAACAACTCTGAGCCTGTAATTGAATTTTTATTTGGAATTCCCTTCAATTATGGGTGGGTTAATTACTGAAATATCCTTTTGATCCTCCGTATATAATCTGCCTGTATGTTAATAAGAATGAAGCAATAGGGCAGTGCAACCTGATTTTAATATATTCGCATCACAGATTGAACGTGTTGCATACACAGAAACTGAACATTTGCAAACACAGCAAAATTCATCTTATCTTTGGAAGACTTATATAAACATGCCTCACCTCAAGTTTTATGTCTGTCACACTCATTTAGTATTCCATTAGTTACTTTGGCTACTCAGTTAAGGTTTACCTATATGAAGGTTAAATAACGTTAAACAAATACGTTAAGTGAACTTAAAATAAGGTTTAGTGAAATTAAAATCCTCCAGGTACCAAAACATTTAACAAATATGCAGTGTCGGCCGGTGCTGGTATGAGCATTGGGGTGGGGGGGGAGGAGTCGACAGACAACGACGAGGGAAAATAAAATGCAAAAAAAATAAATCAACTTACCTTGCTCTCGCCGCATTGCTGTACGTGGTTTTCTTGTTTTTTTAATTTTCCCTCGTCGTAGTCTGCAACCCCCCCACCTCGCCATACACCCACCCCACCCCACCCCACCCCACTGACTCACCGCTCTTACCTGCACCGGCGGCAACTGCAAATATGAGGAGATGTGACCTAACGGCCAGAGTTGCGTTCTTTAGAAAGAGATAACCAAATTCGATACCCATTGTTGGCTCCCCATCCCGTGATTCTAGGCAAATCACTTAATCTCCCTGTGCCTAAAAAACATAAAGATGAGTGTGACCTTGTGTAATGTAATCTGGTGCTCTTGTGAAGTATGCCAGTGCCTTACGGCCAAGTTTGTGCTGTATAAAACTACACAAAAACATCTTCTGCATTGTCACAAGGAGCTTCTACCACTATGTTTAACAATGAAACAGAGGCGGTTGGTCATCTCTGAAAGTGGTGGGTTGCAATAGTTGCCAGGTGTTCACCCCCTTGCCTTCAAGATTTGCCTTGGGTGGCTGCTGTATGTTAAGAATTATCTCTAGTGTGCCAATGCAAGCATCTCTCCTTGGTACGCTGTAATGCCAAGAATTGCTAAAAATATGCCAGTACCAGAATCTTACCATTGACACTGTTCACACTACGAGTAACCGATAGGTGCAAAAATTTCCAGAGCTAACATTTTCTCATGGGGTGTTTGCGCCACCCAACCTCCCATCCCAATATGCAATGGTTGGCAAGAATTATCTCCAGTATGCCAGTTCCAACATTTTGCCCAAGGTATCTCCCATATGCCAATAATTACTACCAATATGCCAGGGCTTGCATTTTACCATGGATGTCCTCCCTCATGCCACGAATAACCTTCAACAGAATGCTACCTTGGATGTCCTCCATAAGTCAAAAATTATCTTGAGTATGCCATTGCCAGCGGCAGACTCACAAGCATAAGCCATGTTAAAACACATTCTGACTCTCACACTCACAATCGCACTCATAGTTCCCACTTTCTCATTTACTCTGCCACTCACTCAAACTTACTCGCACTCTCTCACTTACTCATTCTGACTAATTACTCACTCCCACTCACAGTCACTCACACACATAGCCACACACTCACAGATCCTCATTCAAAACTGCTGTTGTATAGGGGACTGTGCTTTGAACTCCTGGTGTGCAGGCACTCTGCTTTAATAAATAAGATTCTGTAGACACCTTATGCCTGGGGGATCTGGTGCAACAGCACCTACTGCCCCATTGATAAGTATAGGCCTCATTACAATGGCGGTGGGACCGCAACCAATCAGGCCGTCGGTGGCGGTCCCACTGCCATCAGACCCTGCAGGACTGTCTGTCGCATTACAATGGTGGGCGGATGTAGAGATGGCAAAGAGACTGACCGATATGCACTCGACGGGCTCCTTGAGCCCGTCGGACTATTGGAGGGACTGCAATCCCTACAATAGTGGCGGTGCCTGCTCATGCACCGCCGTAGGGATTACAATGTCCCTTTCCGCCGGCCGTTTCATGGTGGGTAACCCGACATGAACAGCCAGGTGGAAAGGGACAGTGGGGCCCCTAGCAGGCCCCCCTCCTGCCCTGGACGTCTGGTATGGGGTCTGTGCCCCCCTAAACATCCCTGCACCATGTGGCAGGCACCGGTGCAGACACCACATTGTGCCTGCCACATGGTGCAGGGATTTTCGGAAGCATGCCTCTAAGCAGTGAGGCTTGTGTTGCAGACCTTTTTTGGGCCGCAGCACAAGCCTCAATGCTGAGAGGCATGTTTCCGACCGCCTCCACGGCAGTCGGATCGTAATTCCCCTGGCAGGACCACCAACTCCCTGCCGGCCAGTCCCGTTCCCAACAGGATAGCTGTAGGAGAGTAGGATCTGCTTCACATGTGTACCCCCACTTTTTGCTGATGCTTCACTGTTTTTCGACATTAGTCTGGCTGGGGCCCTGCTAACCAGAACCCCAGCCTAGCTGCTTCCTCTCTAAAATAGTTTCCATGTGCCTTAGGCACATCACTGATTGGGATCTGGAGTGCCCTTATAAGTCCCTAGTATATGGTATACTATGTACCAAGGGCATAGGTACCTCAGAGGCCTGCCAGGGGCTGCAGCATGTATTATGCCACCCCTGGAGGGCCATCCAAACTGACACCACAGGTCTGCTACTGCAGCCTGGGTAAGGTGGTGCATGCACCCCTTACTGTGATATAGGTTACCTATATCACGAAATACATACACACATATAAACCTATAAGTCACTCCTAAGGCAGGCCTTATCAATCCTAAAGGCAGAGTGCATGGTTCCTATGTGAGAGGGTGCCCCTGCATGAGCAGGGCCCCTCTGCAGCGTTCGGAGACCATCTCTGATGCTGTTTGTAGTGCAGCCTGACCATATACTCTTAAGCGCATTATATCCTCGCGGTAAAATGCTAACTTTGGAATGGCTGCACCTAAACATGTCGTGTTTGGTGTCAAACATCTTGGAATACTACCCCCCCGCCAATCCTGGCGGCGGGGTAGCATTCCACCCTTCTAGAGGGAAAGACATGTTAACTCTGACTAGTCCGGTAACTTCTTTCCAGAGCCCTGGCATCACAAAATGGATGCTGCTGCCACAGACACGAGTCTGGCCTCCTGCTGCTGGACGAAACTCCGGCAGGGGAGGCCTGGACAATAGGTTTCCTGTCCCAGGGAGGTGTGACCACCTCCCCAGACAGGATAATGTGTATTGGGGCTGGGCGGGAGCACTTTGGGTGCTTTGAAGTCCTGCACTGGGGGCACATTTGGTGTCCCTGTGCATACCCCAGTTCAAACCGGATCAGGGGCTTGCAGCCCCTGCTTTGGCGCGAACTGGACAAAGGGAAAGGGGTGTAGCCACCCCTCTGCCCTGACCCACCCATAGGTGGGGCCACAGAGTAGTCCAACCCCTATTTTTAGAATAAAGGTAGGAACCCAGTCCTTAGGACTTTAGATTATCCCTGGACGAAACTCTGAAACTGAATCCTGGACCTTCGACGCTCTACTCACGATTAGAGGACAGAAGAATCTCCCTTGGGGTCAAGGAGTGACTCCCCTGCTTGGCAGGCACCAAAGAAGCATCTGTCTGGTTCGCATTTCTGAAGCTCCCGTCGGACGCCGAAGGCATCGCATCACCAGAGGTGGATTCTCAGACTTCCCCGAGGCTACCCTGAGTCCCCAGCAAAGCTGAGGCCCGTGGCTATCGTGGGTGACTTGAGACCATGACCCCTGGACACCAAGCACATTTGCAAGTGCATCCTCTTCTGGGTCTCCCAAAAAGTCGTGCTTTGGGCTCCTAGTAGCCCTAGCCTCCAGCACCACCGGCACCGAAGATCACTGGCCCCCACTCCACGAGTGTCCTGTAAGCCAGATCCACGTGCAGCATCACGAGGCTCCTTCGCGGTTGCTAGCCCATTGGCTAGTAGCCCTTAACGAAGGCCAATCCTTTTCTAACTTGGCATCCTGGTTGCTCCAGGCCTGCCCTCACTTACCCTTGATGGGTGAGTTCCACAGACCTTGCTGGTCTGCACCATCGACGATCTACATCTTCACCGAGACTTGCCGTTGCCAAGGCTTGTTGGGTCCAATCTGGTCGCCGACACCTCAGCACTCGACAGACATCGTGTACCAGCCCGAATCCTGCTCCTGGTCACCGACAACGCCTCCTGGACCTCGTGGCTGAAGAGTCAAGACGACCGTCAACGCACCTGAAGCACTCGACATCGGTGGGCATCTGTCCATCGCCTTCCTGGTCACTAGCTAGTGACCCAGACTCTGTCCCCTCTGCTTTCAGGTTCTTCAGAACTCCGATCCACTCTTGGATCCACCCGGACACTTTTCTCTTGGTCGCCAGCAGCACTTTGCAGCAGATCGCCATTCGAATCGACGACGAAACCCGACCCCGAAAGGCCCCTATGCACCCGGCTTCCCTGGGTGAGGTAACACGAGTACTCCGGTGCTCCCGTGGGTAGAGACTCTTCAAAGTCCTAGATCTCAAAGGGTTTGGTCCAAGTCCTCTTTTAAGTGTCCCTTTTCTCTAATTTCCCGATCACGACTTTCTCCATAGAAGTCAACGGCGTATCGCGGTTGTGTATTTACACTGCACGCGTCTCCCGTGGGTCCCCTGTGTCACTACCTTGGGTGGTTCCTTGTGGTCCAAGCACTTCAAGAGGCTCTAGGCCTAGTGTCTAGTTCAGTCGTGGTTCTTATACCACTTTATTGGTATATGGTTTGGTACGCCCCTAGGGCCCAAACGTGTATTTGTGCTATTACTGTGTTTAAATAACTTCTAACTTATGTACTTGAACTCTAGCCTCATAAAGAGACTAGAGGGGTGTGTTTAGCAATAAATACATATATTTTGAATATATACCTGGTGTGGTGCTCTTTCATTTGATCACTCAAGAGATTATAGACTGGTAAAACAAGCTGCTTTACATTCCTTCAAGACTTAGCCTGAAGGCTGCTCTCCATAGCTACCACTAGGATAGCTTTCAATAAGGTTGTCTTTAACCTATCTCCAAAAGGGGTTGTTTGGACTGGTGCAAGGTGCCCACTATAATTAGTGGACAGCATATACCAGGCCAACTTCTCACATTGGTGTGCAGCGTGTGGGATTCCAGCTTGCTATTGTTTTACCAGATAATCTCAATTGAATTGATCAACTGAAAACCACTAAAGGTACCTAAGGTACATATAATTTAAGCTTAGAATACAGTAAGTTCTACTGAACTTAGAGTTGTGTGTTAAGGGATAGCACAACCCTTTCTACAACTCAAGAGAGTTTAGTAGGCCACACTAGAGTAGGTAGTGCATACACCACACCACACTAGTAATGTCTTTAAGGGCAGGATCCAAAGAATCCTTGCAGGAAGCCATTGAGCTTCCACCCTCCAAGTATGATACACTCCCATTCTTGGAATTGAGAGCTTTATGCAACTTGAGAAAAATAAGGACAGGCTAAAGCCCCACCACCCAACACCTCAAGGAGTTGTTGGTGGCTTATGACCTTAGTAAGCCCTTGGGGACTGAAGGGGTAGGAGCTGAGGGTGGGGCAGAGGAAGAGGTTGGGAATGGGGGTACCAGTACCCCCAGACCCCCCTCTGAAACTGGCCAGGAGGGTGACAATGACCCTGACCTGGATAATCCAACCCCTCCTGAGGAAGAGGAAGAGGAGGATCAGAATGATGCCCCCTTTGCCCCCCAGGAAGGATTGTGAGTGTAGCCAGAAGGTCTAGATCTTCTTCTCAGGAGTCTAACCACTCTGGCACCTCAATAGGGAGCTCTGTCTCATCTCATAGGAGGGAATCCTCTCATGAGAGAAGAAAGAGGCTGATTCAATATGAGGAAGCTCAGCTTGAACTCAGAAGGAAGCAAGTAGCCTTAGACAGGGAGTCCCTAGATCTCTTTAGAGAGAAAAGAAAGTTGGGACTAGAGTCCCATGGTGGCAGCCAGAACCCTAGAGATAGGGAAAGGTCCTATGACCATAGGAACCTGAGCAAGATTGTCCCTCCCTATCAGAATGGGGATGACATCCACAAGTGGATAACTGCTCTAGAGAGGGCCTGTAAGGTACAGAAGGTCCCTCAGGAGCAGTGGGCAGCAATCTTGTGGCTCTCCTTTGCTGACAATGGTAGAGATAAGCTCCTCACTGTTAGATAGGAGGATGCTGATAATTACAAGGTCTTGAAGAGTGCTCTTATTGATGGGTTTGGCCTAACCACTGAACAGTACAGGTTGAAGTTCAGAGACACCCAAAAAGCACAGACTCAAGACTGGGTAGACTATGTGGATTGTTCTGCCAAGGCTCTGGAAGGCTGGTTGATGGGCAGTAAGGTGTGTGACTTCTCAGGATTGTACAATCTGAGAATGAGGGAGCAGATTCTTAATAACTGTCAAAATCAGCTGTTGCATCAATACCTGGTAGACTCTGATCTGACCTCTCCCCAAGAATTGGGAAAGAAGGCAGACAAATGGGTCAGAACCAGGGTGAAGCAGAAGGTACAGAATCAAGGTGGGGAAACCAAGAAGCAAGATGCTAAGAACTCTGACAAGGGTGGGGAGAAGGGTAAAGATCAAAAGTCTTCATCAGGCCCCCAAAAATCTTCTTCTGGTGGGGATTCACAGTCTACCAAAGGGAAAGGCCAAAGAAAACCATGGTGCAAGGTCTGTAAGCAAAAGACCCACTGGACCAGTGATTGCACCAAGTCCAAAGACTCCAGTCCAGCACCCACCAATGCCCCTAAGGCACCTGTTCCCCCTAGTACAGTTGGTGGGAGTGCTCCAGCCAAGGGTTTAGTAGGGTTCACCCTGGGAACTGAGTTGGGCTCTGACCTAGTCAGAGAACTGACTCAGGCTGTGTTAGTCTGTGATGGAGGCATGGATGTGACCTCCACTGTGAGTCCCAGTAACCTGGGCAAGTACAGACAACAGCCTTTAATCAATGGACGTGAGGCTTTGGCATTTAGGGACACAGGGGCAAGTGTCACAATGGTGACACAAGACCTTGTGCTACCTGGGCAAGTTATGCTTGGTGAGATGTACCAAGTGACCAATGCTAGCAATGTCAGAACAGACCATACTCTGGCAGTTGTTAACTTCTCCTGGGGAGGGGTAACTGGCCTTAAGAAGGTTGTGGTAAGTGCAAACCTACCAGTCGAATGCTTGCTTGGCAATGACTTAGAGACTTCTGCTTGGGCAGAAGTGGAGCTCAGGACCCATGCAGAAATGCTGGGGATCCCTGCAGATGTGTTTGCTGTGACCAGGTCACAAGCCAAAATGTCTAGCACTGAACAGGCCTTGGATTCTGGAAGAATGGACCAAGTGCCTTCCAAGAGGAGGAATAGTAGTAGGGTTAAGGCAGTGCCTTCCCCCTTGGCTCAGGAGGAAGATCAGTCCCTTGAGGGGGATGATCTCAGCCCTGAAGAAGGAACTGTCCCAGAGGAACTTGAACCTGACCAGGTTGAGTTCTTGGGGACAGGGGGACCTTCTAGGGCAGATCTGAGCCAGGAGCAGCAGAGCTGCCCCTCCCTTGAACCCCTCAGACAGCAAGCTGCTGCTGAGGCTGCTGGGAAAGCTAGTGGTCCCCATACAGTGTATTGGGATGATGGACTCCTGTACTCAGAGAGTAGAGACCCCAAGCCTGGTGCTACCAGGAGGTTGGTTATACCTCTGAAGTTCAGGGGCTTCCTATTGACCCTAGCCCATGATATTCCCTTAGCAGGTCACCTGGGCCAGAACAAGACTTGGGACAGAATTGTCCCTCACTTTCACTGGCCCCACATGTCTGAAGACAGTAAGGAGTTTTGTCGCTCCTGTGTAACCTGCCAAGCCAGTGGCAAGGCAGGTGGCACTACAAAGGCCCCCCTGATACCACTACATGTGGTGGGGGTGCCCTTTGAAAGGGTAGGGATTGACATTGTTGGTCCCATGGATCCCCAAACAGCCTCTGGGCACAGGTTTATCCTGGTGGTAGTGGATCATGCCACCAGGTATCCAGAAGCTATCCCCCTCAGGACCACTACAGCACCTGTGGTGGCAAGGGCCCTCCTGGGAATTTTCTCAAGAGTGGGCTTTCCTAAGGAGGTAGTCTCAGACAGGGGTGCTAACTTCATGTCTGGGTACTTAAAAGCCATGTGGAAGGAGTGTGGAGTGACTTATAAGTTCACCACACCCTATCACCCACAATGCAATGGTTTAGTTGAGAGATTCAACAAAACCTTGAAGGGCATGATTAAAGGGCTCCCAGAAAAGCTTAGGCGTAGATGGGACATACTCTTGCCCTGCCTTTTATTCGCATATAGGGAGGTGCCTCAGAAGGGGGTTGGTTACAGCCCTTTTGAACTTCTGTTTGGCCACCCTGTGAGGGGTCCACTGTGCTTGGTGAAGGAAGGAAGGATGGGAGTTACCTCTCAAGCCCCCAAAGCAAGATATAGTGGACTATGTACTTGGTCTCCGCTCCAGGATGGCTGAGTACATGAAAAAGGCAACCAAAAACCTTGAGGCTAGCCAGGAACTTCAAAAGGCCTGGCATGACCAAAAGGCTGTTCTGACTGTTTACCAGCCAGGACAGAAGGTGTGGGTGTTGGAGCCAGTGGCCCCAGCAGCTCTCCAAGACAAATGGAGTGGACCCCACACTATTGTTGAGCAGAAGGGTGAGGTCACTTACTTAGTAGACCTAGGAACACCCAGGAGTCCCCACAGGGTTCTCCATGTCAACAGGTTAAAACCATATGTGGACAGGGCAGACATGGGCTTGCTCATGGCTACTGATGAAGGGCAGGAGGAAGAGAGTGACCCACTCCCTGACCTGCTCTCACAGAACCCTGACGATGGGTCAGTTGATGGTGTAGCCTTGGCAGGCAGCCTCACTACCCAGCAACAAACTGATTGCAGGCAAGTCCTCAATCAGTTTAGACATATGTTTTCACTGACACCCAGTCAGACCACCTGGTGCACTCGTGAAGTGGACACTGGGGACAGTCTGCCTATTAAAAACAAGATTTATAGGCAACCTGACCATGTCAGGGACTGTATCAGGACTGAAGTCCAGAAAATGTTGGAATTGGGAGTAATTGAACCCTCAGATAGCCCTTGGGCTAGTCCAGTAGTCCTAGTACCGAAACCTCACACCAGTGGTGGAAAAAGAGAGATGAGGTTTTGTGTAGACTACAGGGGTCTCAATGCAGTCACTAGGACTGATGCCCATCCAATACCCAGGGCAGATGAGCTCATAGATACTTTGGCCTCTGCCAAATATCTCAGCACATTTGACCTAACAGCTGGCTACTGGCAGATCAGACTAGATGATACTGCAAAGCCCAAAACAGCATTCTCAACCCCTAGTGGGCATTATCAATTTGTGGTAATGCCCTTTGGTCTGAAGAATGCACCTGCCACTTTCCAGAGGTTGGTGAATACAGTTCTCACAGGACTGGAAGCCTATAGTGCAGCTTGTAGGAAGGTGGAATCTGACTATATGGTTGCCCCCACTTTTTTTATGGTGTTCTGCTGGTTTATGACTTAGCTGGACTGGGATCTGAGTGCCCTTATAAGTCCCTAGTATATGGTATACTATGTACCAAGGGCATAGGTACCTCAGAGGCCTGCCAGGGGCTGCAGCATGTATTATGCCACCCCTGGAAGGCCATCCAAACTGACACCACAGGTCTGCTACTGCAGCCTGGGTAAGGTGGTGCATGCACTCTTACTGTGATATAGGTTACCTATATCACGAAATACATACACACATATAAACCTATAAGTCACTCCTAAGGCAGGCCTTATCAATCCTAAAGGCAGAGTGCGTGGTTCCTATGTGAGAGGGTGCCCCTGCATGAGCAGGGCCCCTCTGCAGCGTTCGGAGACCATCTCTGATGCTGTTTGTAGTGCAGCCTGACCATATACTCTTAAGCGCATTATATCCTCGCGGTAAAATGCTAACTTTGGAATGGCTGCACCTAAACATGTCGTGTTTGGTGTCAAACATCTTGGAATACTACCCCCCGCCAATCCTGGCGGCGGGGGTAGCATTCCACCCTTCTAGAGGGAAAGACATGTTAACTCTGACTAGTCCGGTAACTTCTTTCCAGAGCCCTGGCATCACAAAATGGATGCTGCTGCCACAGACACGAGTCTGGCCTCCTGCTGCTGGACGAAACTCCGGCAGGGGAGGCCTGGACAATAGGTTTCTGTCCCAGGGAGGTGTGACCACCTCCCCAGACAGGATAATGTGTATTGGGGCTGGGCGGGAGCACTTTCGGGTGCTTTGAAGTCCTGCACTGGGGGCACATTTGGTGTCCCTAGGCATACCCCAGTTCAAACCGGATCAGGGGCTTGCAGCCCCTGCTTTGGCGCGAACTGGACAAAGGGAAAGGGGTGTAGCCACCCTCTGCCCTGACCCACCCATAGGTGGGGCCACAGAGTAGTCCAACCCCTATCTTTAGAATAAAGGTAGGAACCCAGTCCTTAGGACTTTAGATTATCCCTGGACGAAACTCTGAAACTGAATCCTGGACCTTCGACGCTCTACTACACGATTAGAGGACTGAAGAATCTCCCTTGGGGTCAAGGAGTGACTCCTGCTTGGCAGGCACCAAAGAAGCATCTGTCCGGTTCGCATTTCTGAAGCTCCTGTCGGACGCCGAAGTCATCGCATCACCAGAGGTGGATTCTCAGACTTCCCCGAGGCTACTCCTGAGTCCCCAGCAAAGCTGAGGCCCGTGGCTATCGTGGGTGACTTGAGACCGTGACCCCTGGACACCGAGCACATTTGCAAGTGCATCCTCTTCTGGGTCTCCCAAGAAGTCGTGCTTTGGGCTCCGAGTAGCCCTAGCCTCCAGCACCACCTGCACCGAAGATCACTGGCCCCCACTCCACGAGTGTCCTGTAAGCCAGATCCACGTGCGGCGTCACGAGGCTCCTTCGCGGTCGCTAGCCCGTTGGCTAGTAGCCCTTAACGAAGGCCAATCCTTTTCTTACTTGGCATCCTGGTTGCTCCAGGCCTGCCCTCACTTACCCTCGCTGGGTGAGTTCCACAGACCTTGCTGGTCTGCACCATCGACGATCTACATCTTCACCGAGACTTGCCGTTGCCAAGGCTTGTTGGGTCCAATCCGGTCGCCGACACCTCAGCACTCGACAGACATCGTGTACCAGCCCGAATCCTGCTCCTGGTCGCCGACAACGCCTCCTGGACCTCGTGGCTGAAGAGTCAAGACGACCGTCAACGCACCTGAAGCACTCGACATCGGTGGGCATCTGTCCATCGCCTTCCTGGTCACTGGCTAGTGACCCAGACTCTGTCCCCTCTGCTTTCAGGTTCTTCAGAACTCCGATCCACTCTTGGATCCACCCGGACACTTTTCTCTTGGCCGCCAGCAGCACTTTGCAGCAGATCGCCATTCGAATCGACGACGAAACCCGACCCCGAAAGGCACCTATGCACCCGGCTTCCTGGGTGAGGTAACACGAGTACTCCGGTGCTCCCGTGGGTAGAGACTCTTCAAAGTCCTAGATCTCAAAGGGTTTTGTCCTAGTCCTCTTTAAGTGTCCCTTTCTCTATTTTCCCGATCCCGACTTTCTCCATAGAAGTCAACGGCGTATCGCGGCTGTGTATTTACACTGCACGCGTCTCCCGTAGGTCCCCTGTGTCACTACCTTGGGTGGTTCCTTGTGGTCCAAGCACTTCTAGAGGCTCTAGGCCTAGTGTCTAGTTCAGTCGTGGTTCGCATACCACTTTATTGGTATATGGTTTGGTACGCCCCTAGGGCCCAAACGTGTATTTGTGCTATTACTGTGATTTAATAACTTATAACTTATGTATTTCGAACTCTAGCCTCATAAAGAGACTAGAGGGGTGTGTTTAG